>CAJGYO010000010.1:119783330-120120533 GCA_904845875.1 Miscanthus lutarioriparius
CATGACAACATATAACTACCCTATTCCCTCTGATAAAAAATAGGTCATTTATGAAAATACACTATTCGAATAAGAGGGAACATATTATGAATGTAAGTTTCATGATGAATCTAGTTACATGAATCTTGCGTTTATGATAATCTGCTGTTCAAATAAAAAGGAATGTTTATATTATTAAGAAAGTATTTTTTATGATGAACTCTAGTTGCACTACTCTTGCGTTGTCGATATATGTAATTCATTTATTGATGGTCAAAGTTAAAAAGTTTTTACCAACAATAATCCTAAAACAACTTATATTTTCTTATCGGAGAGAATATACAACTAGAATTAAGATTACGTAATATTCATCCTAAAATTGAGTGTCTGATCTTACCATGAACTTGATAGCTGACAAAGATTGCTCAACCAGTGGTTTTGCTAATCTTTCCAGTGGCCATATTTCACCTTTGCATACAACAATTTGATCCAAAGATAGAAAGAATGACACAAGTTGTTCTGCATGATTCTGAAACTTGGAAAGCTTCTCCCCTTGTTGAATTATGTCCAAACAGTCCCTTAAAAGCGACTGACAAGAAATATTAAGTAAATGATTTTCTGTATCTGCAATCACATCCAGTATTTCAATGATGCATTTCTTCAAATCCTGAAGATAATATGTTGGGTAGTGCATGTTTGCAGCTAACCCTGAAGTTTTATGAGATAACAGGACACTGCCACTAGTTGTGTCTCCAGACAATAAAAGGTAGTCACGCCAAATTATTTTGGCAAGTACATCAGTTATAAGCTTGATGGGTATATCATCTGAAGAATCTCCAGTAAAATATCTGTAAAAAGAAAATCAGGTAATGACACAAACTCGAGAGCTTGAAAGATAATTGCAATTCAAACTAGTTCATAAAGGATACCTTGATGCATTCTTTAGAAGCCACAAAAAACTCTGTTTAAAGGCACCACAGAAAGCCAAACTATCAGCAGCTGATAACTGCCTCTGGTTCCTTCCAGCCCAAAGATTATGCAAAAAATCAAAAACAAATTGTTGTCCCATGACTGCTTTAGGTGGCATAGAGTCCAAAAACTGAACTAGAAGAGGATATGAAACTTGTTTGGACCCATAACATCCGTTTTGTAGGAAATGCCAAAACTGACTGAGGACAACTTTGTGAATATTGCAATATGACCATGCCTCTGGAAACTTTCTAGAGAAAACAAGAATTGCATCCCACATAGAAGAGTGGCATGATGCATCCTTCTCATGAAATGCACCAAGTAGAGTTGGAGAAAGTTTCTTCATGGTTTCTTCGTCAAAAACATGAGGAACATGTTTGATATAACTTGTAAGCAGTGAGTATGTAGCTGACCGTATAACAGAACTTTTTGACTTGAGGACGTCAAGAAAACATTTATGCATACAGAATGCAGCTTCAGCAGAAGAAAGTATAGTTGACCTAACTTTTGACAGATTCTTGTTTTCAGTATTGGTACTGTCACCATCACAACTTTGCAATTTCACTCCTAGTAAAATTTCTATAAGAGTTGCCATAGCTAACAGTGATGATGACATTACCTGCAGAGGAGAAGAGGAAAATGGGCAGCAAGTATTAGAAGCATGGTATGAACTTGCAAATAGAAAGTGCGGGATGCAAGGAATCAATGACCATGTCTACAACCCCTAGAGCAACAAAATAACACGAACACTACTCAGAAAATAGAACAAGTATTTGAAGATACAGACTTCCACCCTTCTTTCTAAAGGGAGAATGGGGTACTGAGCCACTGATTATTATTGCTGAAATATAGCATCAGTTACGTAACCACTAAGGAAATAAAGGGTAGAAATCAATCACACTTTTTACAAGATTGCATCAATCCTTTTGTATTAGCTGAAAATATCTTGAAACCGATTGCACATGGAAAGAGAACATTTTGCAAAGGGAAGCCGGCTGATCATTACACCGCATTTAGTACAATGGAAGACCACAAAGCATACCCTCTGATGCATATCTTCCAGTTCATCCATTGGTGTAGCCTTGTCAGACAAAGCTTGTGGAGTTAGCTTCAAGTTCTCATTTAGGTAAAGAAATGTTTCCTTCACACATAACATTAATGCATCCAGTCTTCTATCTGACTGCGGGAATGCTGCCTACAGAAAGAAGTGAAATATGTGAACAAACCAATATAACTCATAACAAAGAATGGAGGAAGACTCTAATTAGAAATATTCCTCTTCAACAGTTCCAAACAAGAAAAAAGAACTACAAAGAAAGAATCACAGCCAGTTTGGACAAGATTCAATGGAATAAATGTAAGCTAGCCGACGAGGATAAATAGCTGCCATGGGCCCTGTTCTTATATAATTGAGATTCAACCTGACCTTTCAAAACGAATGAGTTTACGGAAACATCTATTAGGACTTTTGTTTTAAGTAAACTCATTAAACCATTCTTTTCATTTCGATGAAGGTTGGTTATGTTCATTTGCATAAGCTAGGGCAACATGCTGTACATGGGTAGCTCAGTGTAGAAGTTAAGTCCTGCTCCCAGTTATCACTTAGTTATCTGTGCTTAATTATGTTTCTGCTATTAAGGCCTTGGGCAGCACAAGTGACTGTGCAAGTACCCAGGCAGTTAGCTGTTTAGTTAATGCTCTAATGAGCCATCAATGTAATCAATGTGCTACTTATCTCCTATATATGAAAGAGCAGTCGCCTGGGTGTGTAATCCCTGACTGAGTAAAAACACTCTGTACCTCCAACACTCAGTTCTGTGCAACACTGTTCCAGCAATTCTGTTTGCCCGATAGCAGTGAGGTTCACGATAAGAGAGTTTTAGACAGGTAAAGATCAATCCATCATTCTTGCTTAATTACTGAATACAATGACCTGACCTTTGGAACACGGGATTTTTTTCCCCCGTTTCCTGCGTTTTTCCTGTGAAAATGAACTGTTTCCTGTGAAATTCCTATACAATTCCTGCGTTCCAAAAGGGCCCTAAATGCAAGGATATTTACCTCGAAAACATGCGATGTATCTCAGTATCTACCCAACTAACAAGGAATCAAAATGTATTTTTTATTTCGTTTCCAACTAATGCCATATGAGAGGGGTATACAGGAAAAATCACAGTCCCTAGAGTGTGTGCCCTAACCAGATCTGAACATTTAATGCTTCTATATCAATGGTCCATTCATTGCAGTTAATTGTCTGGTTTTTTGTTTCTTTATATTGAGAACCCCTTTCCAAAACAAGGGCTTACTTGGATGGAGATGGATTCTCCCTATCTATCCAAACAAGCCCTCAGTGAGTTTAGTACTTTTAATCTAGTATTATTCCAGGTAAAAATGGCTGCAGCAAATCTAGATAGCTGTCCAGCTGAAGTGACTTGCACCCATTAACATTAATCAGAGAAGGAATATTAATAGAACTCACCTCAAACGCACGTCGAGCAGCCTGAGCAACCTCAGGAGCAGGATCAAACTGAGAAAACCACCAAGGACCCATCAAGGACTTCAGATATGGTGCTATACCTTTCCTGAAACAATGGATTTAGTGGCATCCATTTAAAGGTTGCCAAAAATACTTAACGTATAAATAAATGGAAATCTAATGAGTCCTGTTGGCGTCTAAGGATCTTTTCTAACTGGACCAAAACCAACAAAGGAACCAGAAATAAACAGCATAGACCAGTTGGACCTCAGTTGAATGGAAGGAGATGGGCATACTTGACTGCTGTGATGAGGCTAGACATGGCCTCATGAGTAGCACGGCGAACTTCTCTGTTATAGTCAAGTAGCAGCCTCTTGTACTCAAATGCCTAAATAGAAAGAAGATATAGTATCAAACCATGTTATCCTTTCCCTTTCTTCACATTAACAAGTATTCAACCTTACTAGGAACATAAGCAAATATAGAACTAACATGAGATACAGCAGAAAGTCTAAACGCTAGTCTTGCATTCATAGGATCTCATTTAACAAGTCAGCAACAAACCTAAGGCATTGCTGCATTACAAGGAAACAATATACTCACACCAACAAAGAGACTACAAGTCCTTATGCCATTTGATTGTAGGAAACTAGAGCTCCACATGAGTATTAGGTTATGATACAAAACCTTCCATATATACCATATAAATATGTGTATGCCAGAAAATGAATATTTACTTTGACATTAGAGTACTAGACATATTCTCATAAAGACATGAAAATTGGACAAAGTATGGCATAAGAAAGTTGCCAGTTTTACTCTGATAAGGACCATGACAATATAAGATCAGGATGAAAATGCAACAGAGGAATCGAGAAAAGAAATACCCATTGTGGAACAATCTGCACAACTTCCTCACCAGGTTTTTGTCCAAAGAGTGTAGAGAGAGCAGATAAGGCCTTGAGCTGCATTCAAGATAGAAAAGAGAAAGGTAATGCATAGTAAAGCGGCTTCTTTAAGAAAACACGTAGTACAGTACAGCAGCAATGTTATAGATGCTTTTTCATTTTTTTCAATGCAGAAAGGGTGTAACATTCTAGGAAGAAAATGGTAGGAGAAAACAGAAGTTATTTGGAAATTGTAGCATCTCCTCTGAAAACCTCAGACTTAACAGCACAGCTACTCTCTTTTATTGCATGAATTTGTGTAAGGAGGACTAAATTCTTGTTATATAAAAATTGAGCAATTGACAGAAAAAATGGTATGATGAAAGGATCTTAACTAAATATTCTCAGCACAAGTGCTAGTATACAATATATTGAGGGGGGGAAAGCCTATGAAAGGAATATGACATACAATATATTGAGGGAAAAAATAAAGGCCTGCGGAAGGAATATGACTAGCAATCTGACCTTTGTTGTCGGATCTTTCCTTCCTAGCCTCTTTAGGTTCTGAAGCACTTCACCATCCACATCCTTCATATAATCATAGAAATAAGGTATGAGAATGCCAATGAGCCTGAAGCCACAAACTGAGGCAAACTAAAACCAGAGCTAGTGAACTCAAAGGCTGTTAGTGGTACCATGTGACGCTAGATGCTGCTGAACTCAAACAGATAGGTATAGCGTGTGCATGTTGTTTATGATACCAAATAGAATGAAAGATATTGTGTTATACTGTTATTACACCTACAAATACAAATTTAGGTCCAACTCCCTACCGATGCTAAAACTGAAAGATAATACGTCTAATTGCTACCACAGAGGACTAATAAATACTAGATGCTGGCTGCGCAGATAGGAAGCACCAAATTTTGGGGCCGAAGTATCCCTCCCACAAAGCTAATATGAAAAACTATTCCACTAGTGATGAACTAAGGAGAGACAGACAGAGAGAGAGCGAGAGAGAGAGAGGGCATACTGGGGTAAGGCGAATCGGGGCGTCTGGGTCGGAGGGCGCAGCGGGCTCAACACGGACGGCGCCATGGTAGCCGCCGAAACCGACGGTGGGGACGGCGCCCTGGGCGTGCGGCACCAGCGACGCCGCCATGCCGCTGCTGGACGCGCGACCCTTCTGCTTCCCCATCGAGGCTGATCCCTCGTCTCGCCCGCTTCCCTCACCGCCGCGGCGACGCCGCCGCCGCACGAATCGAAGACGACGACGGAAGCAAAAACCCGAGCTGACACAGATACAGGAACAGGTGAAGAATTTGGTTTGTTTCAGGTTTATTTCTTTTTGCTTCGGCTGTGTTGTGTAGCCGGCCCATGATGACGATTGGGCAAACGGAGATACAAATGGGCCGCGGCCCTTTTCACCGTTCATTGCTCACCTGACCCGGCCCAGCCCACAAAAAAAGAAAAAAAAACGGATTTTTGTCCCGCTATTCTTTTCCAACTCGGATCCCCTAAGGATTTTTTTTATTTTTAACATTTTTCTAAAACAAATTCTAAATCTAACACCGTTTTTTTTTATTTTCAAATATAACACTTTTGGCCACGCCAAAGTCCGTAATGCGGCCAAAACATGCAGCCGCGCCACATGCATTGGTGCGGCACAATCTGCCACGTCGGATAGCAATTTTCACGTGAAAATCCTTGCCACGCCACGGACTTTATATGAAAATTATAGTTCTCAACGAGATCTACAACTTTCTAGTTTTAAGTTTTTTCATTTGAGGTCCTTAAGATGTTAAAAAAATTAAACAAAGTTTCAGTATTATATTAATCGCGTACAAGCGTTTGTCGGAAAAATCATATCGTTCATACATGGTGTCAGATGGAGATACTCTCTATATGAAAGTTGTAGCCCTCAATGGGATCTATAAATTTTTAGTTTTAAGTTTTTGCATTTGAGATCATTAAGATGCTAAAAAATAATATAAAATTTCAGCATCATATTAATCGCGTACATGCACTGTTGTCTTGGAAAAATCATATCATTCTTATATAGCGTCAAATGGAGATATTTTCTATATGAAAGTTATAGCTCTCGGTGGGATCTACAAATTTATAGTTTTGGATTTTTGCATTTGAGATCATTAAGATGCTTAAAAAATAATAAAATAAAGTTTCAGCATCGTATTAATCGTATACAAGCGCTTGTCGTCTTAGAAAAATTATATCTTTCTTATATGACGTTAAATTGAGATACTTTCTATATGATAGTTACAGTCCTCGATGGGGTCTACAAAATTATAGTTTTGAGTTTTCTATTTGATGTCGTTATCTTCGGCGCGCGATGTGACTGATTACTAATCGAAAGTCGACTCAAGAATTCAAGTAGTACCAAAAAAACGGATGAAAATGATTGATTTGTTAGGCTAATGGTAGATAGTTTAGTCATGTATTATTACTATCTCACTACACTTTCGTCATCGTTTGGCATAAAAGTTTTACGTAAAAATGGTGAAAAAAAGTTACGCAACAATAGACATCGTTAATTGTAAAATTGGCGAGATCTAATAAACTTAGAAATTAAACTATAACTTTAACATATTACTTTTATTACTTAGTGTAACCGTATTCTCTCATTATATTTTCTTATATAAAAAATGGTACTTTTCTCTTTAACTAATGGTCAAGTACTTGTGGCACGCACCCGAAAAGATTTTTATGAGGCATTAAACTCAAGTACTTAATTAATATACTCCTAAAACTTTATATTATTGTTTAACATCTTAATGATCTCAAATGTAAAAATCAAATTTTAAAGTTGTAGATCTTATCGAACTTTTAGGTGGTGAACTAGACTCAACTCTGTCTCAGGAAACTCAATAATTTATTTGATCTAAAATTCTTTGGGTAGAATTTGAATTGTGAACTCGAGCTTGTCACATACCGTGACAGTGCCGCGTGGGAATTTAACACTTGTTCAAGTTTGTTTTAAAGATGCCTAGTCACGTCGCGCACCCAAGATAACGACCTCAAATGGAAAAATTTAAAATTATATATAAAGTTGTAGATCTCATCAAGAGATACAACTTTTATGTAGAAAGTATCTCCAATTGACACCATATAAGAAAGATATGATTTTTCTAAGACAACGAGTGCCTGTACGCGATTAATACGATTCTAAAACTTTATATTATTTTTTAAGCATCTTAATGATCTTAAATGTAAAAATCTAAAATTATAAATTTGTAGATTCCATCGAGAGTTATAACTTTCATATAGAAAGTATCTCTATTTGACACCATATAAGAAATATATGATTTTTCTAAGACGACAAGTACTTGTACACGATTAATACGATGCTAAAACTTTATATTATTTTTTTGAGCATCTTAATGATCTCAAATGAAGAAATCCAAAACTATAAATTTGTAAATCCCATCGAAAACTATAAGTTTTATATAAAAGTATCTTCATTTGACACCGTATAAGAAAGATATGATTTTTCGAAGACCATAAGTGCTTGTACGCGATTAAACGATGTTGAAACTTTATATTATTTTTCTTAAGCATCTTAATGATCTCAAATACAAAAACTCAAAATTAGAAATTTATAGATTCCATCGAGGGCTACAACTTCATATAGAAAGTATCTTTATTTGACACATAAGAACGATATGATTTTTCCAAGACGACAGCGTTGGTACGCGATTAATATACAACTAAAATTTTGTTTAATTTTTTAGCATCTTAATAACCTCAAATAAAAAACCTCAAAACTATAAAGTTGTAGATCTCGTTGAGAGCTATAATTTTCATATAAAGATCATCTTTATTCGAGATCGTATGAAAAAGATATAATTTTTCTAAGGTTACGCCTTGCCGCGCTAGTCTGGATGACGTTGCGCTATAGTGCTGCCGCGCGGCAAGGATTTCCGCGTGAAAATCGCTGTCCGACATGGCAGATCGTGCCGCGCCGATGCATGTGGTGCGACAACGTGTTTTGACTGCGCCACGGACTTTGACGTAACCAAAAGTGTTAGATTTGAAAATAGTTTTTAAAAAGTTAGAAATAAAAAAAATCAATGGGTATCGGACACGCGGGGGGCGCTATAGTATCAGTCTGTTCGGTTGGCTGGTTCTTTTCGTTGCACGTCCGTAAAGAAGTACGGCTGTCAGTTTGTGCGAGAGAAAAGTACTGTTTCGACTGAAAATTTAGGATCGTTTACCGATAAGCCACGACCAAACGAACAGGCAACGCCACGCGCCGTCCACGCCCACGAACGCACGCGCGCGTCCACCAAGAACGGCGGCGGCGGCGGCGGCGGCGGGAGAGATGGAGGAGCACGCGCCACCGCGGTGGCCGAACGTGAACGCGCCGCCGGGGTACCGCTTCAAGCCGACCCCGCGGGAGCTGATCCAGTGCTACCTCGAGCCCGGCCACCAGTCGCCCGGCGAGTTCTACGGCATCATGGCCGCCGCGGACGTGTACGGCGAGGACCCCGGCACGCTGGCGTCGCGCTTCCAGCACATCGCCCACGACGACGGCAACTGGTACTTCCTCTCCGTCGCTCGCTGGAAGGACGGCAACGCTAGAAGCAAGCGGATGAACCGCGCCGTCGGGGCACTCGGCACGTGGCACGGGTCCGGCAAGCGGATCCCCGTCCGCGGCGCCGGGTACCGCCAGTCCTTCGAGTTCCGCCCCGCCGGCGGCGGCAAGACCGCGTGGCTCATGGAGGAGTTCGGCACCGTCCGGAACGACGCCACCGGCGAGGACGGCGTCAAGGTGCTCTGCAGGTTGCACCTCAGGCCCAAGGCGGCGGCGGTGGCGGACGGAGACGACCGCCAGCAGCAGCTCGAGGCCAACGACGTGCCGGTCCCGTGCAACAAGAGGCAGCGGCAGCGCGCGCCGGCGCGCCAGACGGCGGCGCCCGATGTCGGGGGCTCCTCCTCCTACTATGCCACCACCGCTGCTGCGCCGGCGCCAGCGCCTCCGGATGTCAGGTGCTCCTCCTATGCCACCACGTCGTCCCATGCTGCTGCTGCTGCTGCGCCGGTGACCGATCTGACAGCAGAAGCATTGGCCACTGGCAACACCAACCCATGATGGAACAAGTCGACGGGGATTGCCAATACCACTGCGCCGGCGTCCATGGCGGCGTATACATCAGGGCCGACGACGAGCCACAGCGATTGGAGATGGTTACAGAAGACTTGGAGTTTACCGCGCAAGATTTGAAGCTGGAAGACTCTGACTTTGTGTTTACCGTGGAACATTTGCTGCAGCTGGACGATGGATGGATCATGGACAGTAATAGTAACGCCTTCTCAGTTCTACAGACCATGTGTGATGGTGTGCAAGAGAACAACGATCCGAAACCAGAGCCCAGTGACGGTGTGCAAGAGAACGACGACGACGATCCGAAAGGCGATACTGACGCAAGTTGATAAATTGTTAGGGAATTGATATCCAGTGGTTTAGGGTTTTGTAGAGTTCGGTGACTAGCAGCTTAATGTCACTTCGATCATGAATTCATGATCCTACTGCTGATGCAATGTTTCTGGGTTTTTATTAGACAACGTTGCAATGTTTCTGTTACTATGTATTTCCACTTTAAAGTTTAATAAAGAGGTGTTCAGCTATGTAAATTCGAATTTTGCTAGTCAAGTAAATGTGCTTTTTCTTCCTACAAAGTAAGTGTACTTGGATTAGTCAAGAAAACTTCGTTTCCATGAGGGCCATGACCCAAGAAAACAGTGCTTGCATTGTGTTCATCACCATCTTTTTTTACACAGCAGCAACAGCAAACAGGAAAAAACGTGTAATTGCAGGACAAAAGATATAACAGTCTGCTAAAACTGAGCCTAGACAGTGGTTTATTACTTGTTCCAAACATGACACAAAATCGAAGGTGGCCGTGGCCCGTTTGGGGTTCTCACGAACCCGCTCTATCAAATGCAACTCCTTTTCCATCACTCTTCTTCTTCAGCTATATGTCATCAGGGCCGCTGGGAAGTGGTGCATAGCCATTCTGACTTGCAGGAGGTTCATTTGATTTGGTAACTGGTATGCACTTCAAGATGGCACCAACAATCAAGCTGACCGATCCAAGGCCAACACTTAGAAGCCAAAGCTGCCAGTTAAGTGGAACAGTGCTTGCAAAAGTGCCGAGAAATTCTATGATCACCACTTGGAATACGACTGTCACAGCTATGATTGCAATAAAGATCCAGTTGGTGACCATACCACGGAAAACATTAATCTTCTCCATTTCCCTGCTGTTTATTTCGTTGAACACCTGAGACAACATAATTTCAAGCTCATCAGATCATATATGTAATCACTGATCAGACATTACCATATGAAAATGTCTTAACTGGAGACATCTTTCCCCAAGCAGAGACTGCATATAACACTATTATTTGTTTACGATTGAGACAAACAAGTTATAAATGTAAGCTAGGGTAAATCAAATAAAATGTTTGAAGTAGATGTAGGCACTGCTGCACTAGCAACGAAAGTAAATTGATAACAGTTATAATGAGCTCACCTGGCAGAACACAAAGGAGTTGAATATGAGTGTATTGATAACAGATTTGGAATCTGCACCCTTGATATTCAGAAACTGTTCCCCAGCAAACATGAGAACTCCAAGTACAACCAACTGATATAAACTTTGCCCAATGATATTTCTCCACATGACTTTGGTAATGAAACTTTCCCCTCGCCCAACAGGCGGCCTCTTCATCATGTCATCATTTGGAGGCTCTGTTGCTAGAGCTAAAGCTCCTAATGTATCCATAATCATATTGACCCACAACAGTTGCACCGCTGTGAGAGGAGCACTGCCTGTGATACGAGAGTCAAAATACTATTATTTCAATAGGGATATCAAGAATTCACTAATTGAACGACTGTGGCATACTGGTATTGGAGAAAGAATACTGTAGATGGTGCCCATACCTGTAATACATGCTGAAACAAAGTTGATGACCAAAGCAACAATATTGACAGTCAACTGAAACTGCACAAACTTTTGGATGTTTATGTAAACCGCACGACCCCACCTCGCAACATTTATTATAGTTGTAAAATTGTCATCAAGCACTATCACATCAGCACTCTCCTTGGCAACCTGAAAATATGTAAGTTTATAACATTATATTTCAAGGGACATGGTGAGATGCTGAAGGAGAAGCCCTTGTAAGTGAGAAGTTCTAAACTCCTAATGCCACCAGCCCAGTATTCAGTCAGCATGAGATTCAAACAGTAAGAATAGCAGAGATGAGTATCGTTGAGATTGTTTTTTTGTGAGACCATGAAGGCAAACTATTTGAATCATGGAACCTAAGATTAAGATATAAAAATAACTAGATAGGTTATTTTGACCAACTTTCCAACCATTGAATCACAATCTATGTATTCTTGTCATCCATGAATCAATGCAATATAACCTAGTACCTCTGTTCCTGCTATGCCCATAGCAAGGCCAATATCTGCTTCATGTAATGCTGGAGCATCATTCGTGCCGTCACCTGTCACAGCAACCACCTCACGAAACATACCTCGCAAGTTTGTCACAAGGGTATGCTTGTCCAATGGTAAAGAACGAGCCATGACCTGCCAATGTTGAAAGACAATTAAAATTGAGAAAAATGAAATCTTAATAGATATTAGCGTAACCATAGGTTGAGGGAAGTGAAATGAACCCGAATCTTAGGTATTATGTCCCTCATCTCTTCTGGGCTCTTACTGCGGAATTCTGATCCTTCTATTGCTACGTCACCATCAGTTAGTATTCCACACTCTTTGGCTATAGCTTTAGCTGTATTGATATTATCACCAGTCACCATTCTCACAATGATACCGGCAGACATACAGGCCTTCACAGCATCCTTGACTCCTGGGCGCAAAGGATCCTTGATGCCAAAAATGGATATTAGAGTAAAGCCACTTGTTGGGCTATCTGCATCATCATTGAAATCATCCACTTCCTTATACGCCAAGCACAGTGTCCTTAAAGCATCCGAAGCAAAGGAGTTGATAGTATCCAAGATATTCTTTCTCCGAGCTTCTGACAAGGGAACACTGTTTCCATCGCCATCTATCACCATGTCACACATCTGCACAATAATCTCCGACGCACCTTTGGTGAACCAACGGTACACGCCATTTTGTAATGAGACCAACACTGCCATCTTCTTCTTAACCGAATTGAAAGGCTCAACCTTAACCTTGGTGCAGGTCCTATCCTCAGCATCAAGACCTTCCAATTTCAAGCCAAATTCAAATATTGCCCTTTCTGTTGGAGTTCCTAAAACAGTTTGCTTACCATCCTTCTCATTGACTACCTCTGCACTTGTGTTCTCAAAAATGCCCTGCAAAAGTAGGCTCAATGTAACTGGAGAGATGGCAGAAGTCAGATCTTCCAAACTACTGTTACTGGTAACTGACTTTGAGACCTCAGATATCCATATCTTGTCAACAACCATATGGTTAGTAGTCAAAGTTCCTGTTTTATCTGTGCAGATGGTACCAGCAGATCCCATTGTCTCGCATGCTGAAAGATGCCTTACAAGTGCTTTATCATTCATTAGCTTTTTCATTGCAAATGCAAGACTCAAAGTAACAGCAAGAGGCAGCCCCTCAGGAACAGCAACGACAATAATAGTGACTGCCGTTGCAAAGTAGTTTACTATAGTCAGTGCATCAGTAGAATACCATTTGGACAAACCAACTGTTAAACCTTTTTCAATAAGGAATCTAACCATGAGGACCACAAATGTTAATGTGGCAAACATCAGGCCAATCTTGCCAATGATGGTTGCAACTCCGTTTAGCTTAACCTGCAGCGGCGTCTCATCCTCTCCTCCTTCACTCAATGTGCTCATCAACCTTCCCCATTCAGTGCGCATACCAACAGCGGTTACCATCATCTTAGCTGATCCATCCTGAACTTTAGTTCCTGCCAAGATGAACGGCTTATCTTGAGAAATATAAACTGGATCGCTCTCACCTGACAAGCTGGACTCATCAATCAAAAGGGAGTATCCATGAATGTACAGTCCATCGGCAGGTACTTGGTCTCCAATTGATAGATGCACGATATCGCCAACCGCCAAGTCATATATAGAGATCTTCTGCCGAGAGCCATCTCTGGTTACATGGATAAAAATCTTCTTCTTCTCATTGTCTAGCTCCTTGAACTGAAGCGACTGCCTGTAGTCACTGATAGCAGTAACCATCACGACCAGCAAAATACTGAGTATTATTCCCAAGCCATCATACATGCCCTTGGGCCAACCTTCAGATGCCAGACCCACAACAGCAGATACCAAAGCACACACCATAAGAATGATAAGAGTCATGTCCTGCAACGCATCCCAAACAAACATCCAGAAACTTCTCGAAGGCTTCTCCACATAGCGATTGACGCCATAGATGTTTTGCCTTGTGTCTAGGTCACTGCCAGATATGCCATGGTCGAATGACGATCGGATTTTTTTGGATATCCCGTCTGCACCACCGTGCATCTTCAAAGCTTTCACATAATGCTTGCTTGTGATCGATGCCAGTTCATCTGGATTTATGGAAAATCCAGCTTTTATGATATCCTCGGTTATCCGATAGTCTTTATGCTTGGCACCTTTAACACCACCAGATGGTTCAAAAGTTAGATGGAAGTTAGTAAAGCAGCAAAATAAACTGTAAGACAAGCAGAAGCAGTTATGTAATACCATCAATGAAGGTGATGGCAGCCTTCTGCACAACCAGGGCAAGCCGAATTTTTTCCTGCAAAAACAAAGAATGAAAAGCTGTGACTACATGGATATAACATATTGTTTCTTTCCTTACTTGTAATATGAGATACAACACTACAAGGTACTGCATCAATATGAGATGATTTGTAGTTTATTAGTAGCAGTCTATAGCATTCCTTCCCCCCCCCCTTGAAAATGGATGTGCATCCACTGGGGATGCGCCAAAACTAGAGCACATATAACTAACTACTCCTAATCCCCTGATTAAATAAAGACAAAACGTTGGATTCTCCGAGTCAGACAAACAGAAAAGGTTAAACTATGCACATCTGGATAAGTCATCAAACTATGACATCTGTTATACTAGTTGTTAGAATTAATTACTCCTTTATGTAATCCCCTAGCTTCCTGTGCTTGGCTGGACAGGCCCTTTCACACTCGGCTGGCCCCTTGGGCCACCCTCCTGTAATCCCTATATATGTAAACACTCTGCAATCTATCAATCATCATCCAAAGCCTGTTAGCTTAACTCTCTATCATGGTATCAGACGACTAATCTGGTCCTGTGCCCGTTCCCCTGCTTCCGCTTTTCCCGGCGCCCGCGCTCGGCGCTTCGACCGCCGCGCCCGTGTCGCCTCTTCGTCTTGTCTTTACTCACGCCTTCACGGACCGCGACGCGCCTCTCGGCAACCTCGCAGCGCGCCCTTGGCGGCGGCGGCGCGCGCCTCTTCGGCAGCCACCGCGCGCGCCCTTAAATGCACCACCACGCGCGCCCGTCTGCTTTGCCGCCCATGGCCGCGGCGATTCCTCCAGCTCTGGCGCCTCGGTGCTGCCGCCACAATGACCAAACTTGCGATGAAGCCATCGCCGCCGCCAAAGCGGAAGACGAGGCCGGCGCTCTGCGCCTCCTCCAACGCCGAAGCGCAGTCAACTCCTTCAAGAGGCGGCGGACCTTCTCAAGTCTGCGCCGCCACCACCGAGAACGCGTCAGCGCGCCTGCAGCCGCGGCTCTCGACACGCAGCGGCGCGCGGTGACGCCTTGGAGCGACAGGCCTCTGCCCTCGCCGCGACCGGCTTTCGGCGGCCGAGTCCCTCCGCGACGACACCTTCGAAGATGGCGACACACGCTCCGTCACCTCGGGCCGCGCCATCGCTCACCTTCATAGCCAGCCGCCGCCCGTGCGTAACATCAAGAATTTGATCCCCATCGTCCTTGATCTGCAGTCCTCCAACTACTCCAAATGGCGTGGCTACGTTCTTCTCATCCTCGGCCGCTACGCCCTGAAGGACCATGTCCTCAGCGACGTTCCCCGCCCCTGTGATGCGGCGTGGTCTCGCATGGACTGCGTCGTCGTCTCATGGATCTTCAACACCATCTCCCCGACCTCCTCGGCGTCGTTCCACGGCGCGGACGGCCTCCTTTTGCTTTCGGGCAAAGATGGCTCGGCCTCGAACAGCAGTTCTTCAACAATCGCGAATCACGCGCCATGCTCCTCGATGCCGAGTTCCGCACCCTCTGCCAGGGCGCCCTCTCCATCGACGAATACTGCCGCAAGATGAAGAGTATGGCAGATGCGCTTGCCGACCTTGGCGAGCCCGTTCTCGACCGCACGCTGGTGTTGAATGTCCTGCGCGAACTCAATGAACGATTCCAGTTCATGTCGCAGCTCATCACTCGACAGAGGCCATTCCCCTCCTTCACTAATGTCCGTGCTGATCTCCGCCTTGCTGAACTCAATATGGCGCCACCTTGACACCGCCATCGACCCCTAAATCGCCTCTTATCGTCCGGCAAGCGACCCGCTTCTCCCCGCCCTCTGCTCCTCCGTGTCCTCATCGGACTCTGGGGGGCAGGCTGTCTGCAACCCGCGAGGCAGTCGCGGTCGCCGTCGCCCATGCGGCGGCCAGCAGCAAGCGGTGCACAGGGCAGCTCACCAAGCAGCCAGCAACACCCAGTGACGGCAGCGACACCAGCGGTCAGAGGTGGCCTTCCATGTTCAACCCATGGACCGGGTCCATCCATATGTGGCCTGGGTCCACTCCTGGAGGTCCTCGCGGTCCACCGCCTCGCACCGTCCCGCCTCCATCACCGCAGCAAGCCCTAGTGGCTGGTGTGCCCCCGGGTTACTTCACTCCACCGCCAAACCCCGGGGCATACTACCAGGCACCCCAGCAGGCGCCCTCTCCTACTTGGTCGCCATGGACTCTCGAGTCCCTCGCTAACGCCTTGAAAGACCGTCTCCTCGACTCGCCATCGGGCTCCTCGGATCGGGTTATTGACTCCAGGTGCTTCCTCTCACATTGCCTCCAACTCTGGTATGGTCACAGCTTCGCCATCCTCTTTCTTTCCATCCTCCATTGTTGTTGGCAACGGCGCCACTCTCCCAGTCGTTGGCACTGGTTTCTCCATCCTTCCTGGCCCGTTTACGCCTCAATAATGTCCTTATAGCTCTGATATTATTAAAAATCTGCTTTCGTTCGCAAGTTCACGGCCCGACAATTCTGCTTCGCTTGAATTTGACCCTCTTGGTGTTTCAGTAAGGATCGCATTCCAAGAACACCCTCCTTCGATGTAACAACCGAGGGACCTCTCTACACCTTGCAAATGCTGCGTCCTCCTCCGGTCCCCTCGTGCACCGGTGGCTACTCCTCCCGCACTACTCCAGCATCACCGTCTCGGTCACCCCAGCAAGGCGCTCTTGAGTCTTGCTCGGTCCTCTTCCATCATCTCAAAGAAGCTCGACGACGACTCCCTCTGCGCACGCGTGTCAACTTGGACGCCATGCTCGTTTACCTTTTACTAGTTCCTCTTCTAGAGCAGCTCAGAATTTTGATTTGGTGCATTGTGATTTGTAGACATCACCTATTACCAGTGTATCCGGTTTCAAATATTACCTTGTTATCCTCGATGACTGCTCTCATTTCCTTTGGACCTTTCCACTTCGGCTCAAGTCTGACACTTTTCCTACTATTTCCAATTTTTTTGCTCATGTCAGGACTCAGTTCGGCTGCACCATCAAAACAGTACAGTGTGACAACGGCCGTGAGTTTGACAACTCCGCCTCCCGTGCATTCTTTCTTGCCAACGGCGTTTCTCTTCGTATGTCCTGTCCCTATACATCTCAACAAAATGGGAAAGCCGAGCGCATGATTCGCACCACTAACAATGTCACCCGAACCCTCCTCTTTCAGGCTTCCATGCCACCTTCCTACTGGGCTGATGCCCTTGCCACTGCTACTCTCCTCCTGAATCGACTCCCTACCAAGACGCTGCACATGAGCACTCCCTTCTTTGCGCTCTATGGCACCCACCCCTCGTACCATGACCTACGAACTTTCGGGTGCACCTGTTATCCCAATCTCACCGCCACAACTCCCCACAAACTTGCTCCACGCTCCGCTCTATGTGTGTTCATCGGCTACTCGCCTGATCACAAGGGCTACAGGTGCCTCGATCTCGCCACCAACCGGGTCATCGTTTCCCGGCATGTTGTTTTCGATGAAACAACTTTTCCGTTCTCCCTTCGCCGATCCTCACCTCCTCCACAGGAGCTTGATTTTCTAACTAACGATGACCCCCTACCAGTTTTTCCTTTACCTACAGGTACCCCTGGTCTTGCTGGCACTGTTCCAACATCCACTTCACGTGCCTGCTCCCAGACATCGCCATCGGCCACCCCGCTGGCTGGACTGGGCGCCCGGCGTCCAGATCGCCTCCACCAGGCTTCCCCGTCCTCTCGCCGCTGCTTGCTTCCCGGTGATCGATCACCCAGACGCGCCACGCCTCCCTCGGCGCCTTGATTCTAAAGCGCCCCAGCAACCCAGTGCCCTCTGTCGTTGCCCCGGTGCCTGCAGCGCCTCAGGCACCATGTCTGGTGCCCGAACCCGCGGCACCCCCGGCGCCTCCGGCTCCCTACTTCAGCAAGCCTCCCGTCACTCACGTGTACTTGAGCGCCTCCCGCTTCGCTTCAGCTCATCCACTGCGCCCATTGCTGGAGGCCCCCTCCTCGGCGCTCCAAATTGTTCCCTCCCCGCGCTATGTCAAGCACGGCCCTCCGGTTCCGCAGCAGCTGTCCCCATCCCTCCGTCGCCAACTCTCATGGCATGGCGACCAGCATGGAAGTCCTGAGGTATCGGCGACCTCGTCTCACCTTACATCTTGAGGCCCCATCACCGATCACAGCAGTCCTGTCGCGACGCTCTTGCCAATCCGCACTGGCGTCGTGCCATGGAAGAAGAACATGCTGCTCTCCTGGACAACCACACGTGGGACCTTGTTCCTCGTCCGACCAAGGCAAATGTGGTCACTGGAAAATGGATTTTCAAACACAAGTTTCATCTTGATGGCTCCTTGGGCGGATACAAGGCTCGTTGGGTCCTTCGCGGATTTACACAAATACCGGTGTTGATTCTGACGAGACTTTCAGCCACAATCAAAACCAGCCACAGTTCGCACCGTTCTCACCTTGGCACACTCTCGGGATTGGCCCATTCATCAACTCGACGTGAAGAATGCTTTCCTCCATGGGACTTTGTCCGAAACCGTCTACTGCTCTCAGCCCACCGGGTCGCTGACCCTGCTTTCCCAGAACATGTCTGTAAGCTCAACAAGTCCCTCTACGGGCTGAAGCAGGCGCCCCGTGCGTGGTACAGCAGGTTTGCTACTTATCTGCTCAGTTTGGGTTTCACTGAAGCAAAGTCAGACACCTCCCTATTCATACACCGACGCGGCACCGAGACAGTATACCTGCTCCTGTATGTGGATGACATCGTCCTCACTGCCTCCTCTCAGCAGCTCCTCCTCCGTGTGATTGCTGCCCTGAAGAAGGCGTTTTGCCATGAAAGACCTTGGTCCCTTGCATCACTTCCTCGGCGTGGCAGTTCAGCGACACAGGGACACTCTCATCCTCTCACAGCGGCAATACACCCTAGACATTCTGGAATGCCATGGTATGAGTGGCTGCAATCCCTGCTCTACCCCCGTTGACACTTGTGCCAAGGTCTCCGCAGATGCTGGCCCTCCTGTGGATGATCCCACTGCCTACCGCAGTCTTGCAGGAGCCCTCCAGTACTTGACGTTCACTCGCCCTGACATTGCATATGTCGTCCAGCAAATCTGCCTTCACATGCATGATCCTCGCGAGACTCACCTGACTGCTGCCAAGCGGATCCTTCGCTACCTTCAGGGCACCATCAGCTATGGCCTGATCATCCCCCGGTCTGCTCCAACTCAGCTTGTCGTCTACACTGATGCTGACTGGGCCGGCTGCCCGGACACTCGCCGCTCCACCTCTGGTTACGCTGTCTTCCTCGGTGGCAGCCTCATCTCCTGGTCGTCCAAAAGGCAACCCACTGTCTCTCGGTCGAGTGCCGAAGCAGAGTACCGTACTGTTGCCAACGGTGTCGCCGAAGTCTCATGGCTGCAGCAACTTCTCCAGGAGCTGCACCACCCCCTGAAGACTGCCTCCCTCGTCTACTGCGACAATGTCAGCGCCGTCTACCTCTCCACCAACCCCGTTCAGCATCAACGCACCAAGCACGTGGAAATCGACCTTCACTTTGTCCGTGAACGGGTCGCCCTTGGAGCTGTCCGCGTCCTCCATGTTCCTACAACGTCGCAGTACGCAGATGTCTTCACCAAGAGGCTCCCCTCCTCTGTCTTCACAGAATTTCGCTCCAGTCTGAATGTTCGTTCCATCGACGTTCCGACTGCGGGGGGTGTTAGAATTAATTACTCCTTTATGTAATCCCCTAGCTTCTTGTGCTTGGCTGGACAGGCCCTTTCACACTCGGCTGGCCCCTTGGGCCACCCTCCTGTAATCCCTATATATGTAAACACTCTGCAATCTATCAATCATCATCCAAAGCCTGTTGGCTTAACTCTCTATCACTAGTAGTAGTAGATATTCACAAGAAAAGAGCACAAGGTTATGACAGGTGAGGGGCCCCGACGATGGAACCAATGTGGCTGCATTGGGGCCCAAGGTGATGCTTGTGCACCTGCCCTGCTTTGACTCCCCCTGCCGTTGGAAATAGGCTGCTTCCTGGAAGCTTCCTCCATGGAGGGTCGCCGTCATACTCAGTCTTGGGCAGATAATTGGACCAATGGACCGTGAAATGAAACACAAAAGTGAACAAAACGAAGGAACTGTGTGAAACAGCAGCATAAAAGCTGTGGCTTTATATTCTTCGTTGATTGACAACTTGCATGTGGACCAGCTAGATGAATATGAGTATTAGTCATGGACTTCTTCAACGAAAGAAAGTCTCATGGAAACGTTTTCAACGAAATAAGAACCATACAAAATAGATTTCTTTATTTTTTTTATGAAAACTTTTTTATTCGCTGTTTTTTTCTTTTATCCTAAAGATATGCAGAACGAGTGTATTATGAAATGTTCCTTGTCTAGCTTTGCGTACATCGCTACCATTCCCATGCAGACATTTCAATGAGCGAGGGTTTTATCACTTTCTCCCGTGTCACGAATTCCGATGGCAAGACAAAGACCATCTTGGTAATCAATCATTCGATATATGCCGTAATAGTGCACTTGTTTTTTTAGCACAAGAGATAGAGATGAACCAGATGCGGTTAGGCATACAGATTACAGAATGGGTTAGGTGGACAGATTGACTCGGAAAAGGTGGTAAAAAACTACAAGTTGGTTGCTCTAGTAGTAGAGAAAAATAGTGTAGATGGAGAAAGCGTCACGTGCCGGTGCCGGGTGAGGGATCAGAGATTCAGAGATGCAAGATGAGATGAGACAGACCACGGGCATGGCTACGGAAGGGGAAGCTAGCAATCAGAGCAGAGAGCAGAGAGCAGAGTGATGAAGGCTGGTTGACTAGCTAGTGGCTGCTGTGAGGCTGGGTAGTAGGAGAGTACCTGGATGGATTGTCGCTGGGCCTCGTCCTGGCTGCGGCGGTCGAGGTCGGGCACCATGCGGAAGCGGCGGCGGCGGTTCTTGACGAGGCCCACGGCTGAGCGCCATCGCCGCTGCGCCTCCTCGGAGGGGTTCTTCGCCGGCACATCGAAGTGCTCCTTCAGGTAGCTCTCCAGCCTCTCCATCCCTCACACCCACCTCCTGGACCGGGAGCCGAGAGCGAGCTTGCCGAGGCCGCGAGAGCGGAGGAGGAGATGGGGCGTTTCCAGGCACGGACGGGAGAGACGAGAGAGAGAGCAGCCTGTACAGAATGGTTTATTTAAGGTGGCGTTGGGTTGTCCCTCATGTGTCTAACGTCTGGTGTCCCATTTTAGTTATTGTCTTATCGAACGTTTAACACATGCATAGAGTATTAAATATAGATTAATTATGAAACTAATTATATAGTTTGCAACTAATTTGCGAGATAAATCTTTTAAGCCTAATTAGTCTATGATTTGACAATGTTGTGCTACAGTAAACATATGCTAATGACGGATTACTTAGGCTTAAAAAATTCGTCTCGTGGAGTACTAACAGATTATGTAATTTGTTTTTTTATTAATATCCAAACACTCCATATACAATATCCTTCTAACACACCTCTTAAATTTTAGTCATCGGATCAAATACCACCTAAGGAACGAGTTAGCACAAGTCAGCATGTGACAATTCGCTATTCAGATAGCCTGAAGAAGACGAAGCAGGGTCACCTCGGAGGCATCAGAGATGTCTACTGCTTTAGCTGCTGTTTTTCTTTTAGCTTTATACTGTCTCCGATAACTATGACCTAAAATACAAGACCTAAAATACAAGGCATCAGAGATAGCCTTAGAGCTTTCCACGGTTTCCTATATAATATAAAATGGTATTACTGTATAAACTCTAGAACAATGTAAATCTAGCCGTCCTAAAATAAATACATATATCTCACATTTTGGGAACTCAATCATTCTCAATTAACTAGATTTATAAAAAAATAATTAAAATATTTGTATCTTTAAATTAGTTTACTATAAAAACATAAGCATGATTAATTTAATAATATTTATTTTGTGTCATAAATATTAATATTTTATATATTAGGACACATCTAAGATTCTCTGCATCATCCTCAAACTGCAAGATGTATACTTATTCTAGGATAAAGGGAGTACATGAGAAGTCCTCGTTTGAAATTGTAGGTTGCCGAAGCTTTTCCAAATAGATATCTAAAAAGTATCTAGAAAAATCATGAAGACTTATAGTTTAGATGAGAGAGAGTAATTATATGCTCTGGAGGACGTCCCGGCAGCGGCGCACCGCCTCAGACCTCGCCGGCAGTGTGGGCGCACCAAGCCACCCCGCGCGGGGGAGTCGACGGCATGGGCACCCTGGCCGGTAGCGCGGAGGCATCGGCGTGGGTGCCCCGGGCAGCCTGAAGGCGCGACCCCATCTAATGTCCTCCTTGATTCTTTTCTCTGATTTCCTTGTTGGTCGATTTCGTGTATGGATGGAGAAGGAATTCATTTTGTTGATTTTTGGTGATTGTTGTGGTTGTCAACAGAAGAAACTACAAATTTATTGATTTGATTTTATAAGTTGTTTTCTTTATAGAGTTAGTCTTATTTTGGTTTTGGATTTGGATAGATGTGGTGGTTTTGATTTAGTCTCGGTTTGGTCCCTTGCACCTCGCTTGTCGATTTGGAAAATCCTTGGTATAGATTTGGGGGGCCAGAGGAAATCTAGTTGATTTTGGATTGCGGATGGTTAGAGATGAACGTGGAGGCAAGACAAAAATTTTGGCAGAAATTTTGCCTCTTTAATATTAGATATCAATTGATATAGATAATGGACTACACACAAAAAATTGATCAAGATTTCAGCTTCCGTTTAATTTAATTTGATTAGTGGGACTGAACCAAGTTATAATAAAATAGATTTTAATTCTAATCGAAATTACGGCAAAAACTTGATGGTGAAAAACTCTGCTTCTTAAGAAATGAGTCAAGGGCTCAAAGATTCATAATTATTATATTTATCATTTATTATGATATTTATGGAAAATAAAAAATAGACGTATTTAGAAAGGAAAGTGATGTACGTGGAGGGCAAAAACCGAAACGGACGCCAACACGGTCACCTATCCATGGTCCGTGTACGGCTAGGGCATTGTTGTTTGCCGACACAAGGAACCGAAACCGGAGAAATCTATTTGGTCAGGATTGTGAATGGAGACAATTTCCTCATTCGTGTAGTTAGTTAGAGGTTTGCCGACACAAGGAATTGAAACCAGAGAAATCTATTTGATTATGATTGTGAACAGAGATAATGGAGACGATTTCCTTATTCATGTAGTTAGTAGAAGTTTGCCGACATAAGAAATTGAAACCGGAGAAATCTATTTGATTATGAATTGTGAACGGAGACAGTTTCCTTATTCACGTAGTTAGTTAGAGGAGGGTTAGACAGAAAAAAAATTGGTGTTGAGAAATTTTGCCTCTTAATATAGAAGAAACCGGCTCGCGCCTTTCAAAAAAAAATCAGTCGCGAGATGGCCCTGTTTTTTCTCCTTAATCTGATGGCGATGTTGGTGGCCGTTGCGGCGTTGCCTGTTGGGTTTGGGACTTTGGGTACCGCGACTTTGGCGTCGAGGAGGCGAAATGGCGAATCTGCGGCCGCTTCGTTGTGTTGTCTGTTAGATGAAAAGCGATCGGTGCAAATTACCGATGTGTATTCTCGTTGATGAACAGTAGTGTGTATATACAATAGGCAGTTGCCTTGTCAGTGACTTAGATGAAAAGGTGCCTATCAGCCTGTTCGTTTTGGCTGAATTGGCTTATAAGTCATGGCTAAAAGTACTACTAGCTGGTTTAGTGTGAGAGAAAAATACTGTTCGTTGGCTGATAATCCAAAGGCTTATAAGCCGAACACAGGCTGCCAAACAGGCTTTATATATGAAAAGGTGTCTATCTATTATGTCTACAGGAACCGTCTGTTAATGACGAGATTAACAATTTGATCACTTAATTAATTAATCTCAACATTGTCCGCGCGACGGGCTCCGTCGTTGGATGATCTCGCGAGGTGAAGAGGGGGGCCCGCGGGCGCGCTTTTGCATTGGGCGGTCCGCCGTGCTGAGATGCCGTACGGCTGTGGGCTGCGGAAGAACGAAAAGGTCGCTTTTGGCTGCTGATTTTTCTACTCGTACTACGGAGTAGTACTACTATAAAAGATGGCACCTGAGATGGTGACATCTGACTCCATCGATGATCTGCATGCCGTGGGTGTGGCCTGTGGCTAATGTTGTTTCGTGGCTGCTCGTGACTGCGCTGAGAGTACGATGGTAATATTTGTTCTGATTCGTACGTCTTTTCTGTAAAAATAAATTGGTTCATATGAAATTTTTGTTAAACAATTTCTTCGTACGTATCGATCTTAATTAGCGGCTGTCCAGTATGGCACGAGGGATAGGATGATTAGCTTAGAATGTGTATATGTATATTTGTGCGTTTTTTTTTGAAACCATATTTGTGCCTTGTTACTTAGGTCTGAGCCCGTGCATTGTTACGAAATTAAAAATAAGATGTCAATAATTAGGCATCTGATTTCATGAATTTCGGGCGACTGGTCTTATCCATCCATGGCTACTTGGTTAGGCACATACAATTAAGTGAATGGTTTAGTTATAAATGATACAACTCAAGCGAAAATTATTTTGAGATGACCGGGCACCGAAATACTACTTTTTCTTTTTTCAGCAACAAATATTTTTCGGTCATGGAATAGTATTTTTCTCTCACAACATTTCAGTACAAACATCAGCATAAGCCAAATTTCAGTATAAGGGGTTACTACTTTTTTTGAGTGGTGACATTAGAGCATTGGCCATGGTCATTTCGGACTTCTTTATGGGCCACACAAGTACAGATGCAACAAGAAGAGGACACGGGCGCTCCCAATGGATGACAACAATTTTTTTTGGGGAATAACTAAAATAAAATTAAGTTATTTCCATATTTGAGGAAGGGCCATATCTATAAAGGCTAGTAAATTGTATTAGTGTTTTATCGAAAGAAGCGTAGGGCGGTAGGTTGCATTAGGAGATTATCGAAAGAGAACACTTTAGGGTGGGGGTTCTCTTTGATCAACCAATCATTTTACCTACACTGTTGAGAACGAGCGCCCCTCCTCTCTCTCCGCACGGGCAGGACCCAGGAGCCGAGATGGGGACGAGCACGCCCCGTCCGCAGGACCCTAAGCGCGCCGCACACCCCATCCGCTGGTCCCCCGGCTCGCCGCGCCCCTTCCCCCGGCGCTCGGGCTTCGCCCCCATGACTCTGTGGACATGCCTATGAAACACAAAACACTTGCAATATGAACCACTTGAATGCAATATACGTTCGAAGCAAATACAATATTTGGAACATACACTTGCAATATGTGTGTGAAATATATACAACATCCAGATAAAACATTTACAACTTACAACATGAAAACACTTATTGCAACATAAGACTGAAACAACTGAAACATTTCAAACATACTCTTGCAACATATGCGTGAAACATATGCAACATCCAAATAAGCACACTTGCAACATACGTCTGAAAAAACAGATGAAACATTTAGAACAGACACTTGCAACATACGTGTCGGTACAGAAACTGACCAACTAGTGAATATTTGTAGTTTTGCTGTACGTTGTGATCGGAGGTGGCCTAGCACTCAATGACACAGGATTTAGACTGGTTGAACAACGTGCCCTACGTCCGATTAATGGGTCTGCATTGGTGACTTTATTTACGAGCCCAGTGCTCAAGTGCGTAGAGGGGGTTTCTTTGATGAATCCGCCCAATTTATACAAGATCAAGTATGGTTGTCCCCTTCTAACACGTTGACACGCGCATACTTTCACTTATACAAACCTGGTAGTCCGCCGAGTGTCACGAAGGACCTCGGTAAATCAACATCACAACCAAGATCGCGTGATTAAGCAAATACACATCACATACGCAAAGTTGCAGCGGAATTAAGATTACAATTGGGTTCACAAATAATAGTACAAGTTTGGGTTTTAAAACCGATTAGAGAAAACAACATAGCTTTCAAATGATTACATTAATATAAGTTCTAAATACATTGCTAACATAAGTGACATCCTCTGATAAAAACATATAGGTGAGAAGTAAATATAGAGTCACCGAGCCCACCGGCGGTTAGCCACCATCTTCAGCAGGCCGAGAACTCCACCTGCAACATGGTGGGATAAACCCTGAGTACTCGAATGTACTCAGCTAGACTTACCCGTCATAAACCAGAAATAAAGTGACACCAAGGATTATGCAAGGCTTTCTTTAGTGGGCTAGCTGACTGGTTTGCGAAAAGCATAAGCTATCATGAAGAAACCATTTTAAGTACTTTGCATCATCTTTATTATAACCTGTCCATCTAGGTAAGCACCTATACTATAGCAACCACTTGATTAACCAATAACATTCAGTTACCAATTTAGATTTAGCATATCCCATACCATCCAGATAACCATCATTGTTCCATAATAATTACTACGATGCCGTAGCTCGAGTCAAGTGCTCACTATCCAGGAGCGATGGCGATTCGAATCGATTATTAACCAGCTGGTAATTTATTCCTTACACAAACCTCATTCACCCGCTAAAGTGAGGTATCGGTCACCGAGTCAACTATCCAGAAAAAATCTCGAGTTTGCCAGGAACCACATGTACCCGGGGGCCGACCGACTGCCTTTCGGTCTTATCATCGCGCCCCCGTGTCCTACCACGCCTGCTCCGGTACAGTGCGCTACGGGCAATCCACTCGGCCCGAATAATCTCCCAGCTTCGCGGTCGAAAGGTTCGTTATTCGGTCAGCTAAATGTAAGGCATGCGTTCAACATGACCCGAGGCCCAACAACGGTCGGTCCTTAATCGACACAGACGGAAACTAACAGCACCCCAGAATCATGTCTGGTTGCCTCCAACTTTTCCGTCCGGTCTCCAATTATCCATCACACAGGGTTAATTCCAGGATATCATTCTTTCCATAGCTAAATTCTTCCAGTAACCACCTATAATGTAGGTGACCGGATATCGCCGATCGCTACCAGTCTAAGCAAGGCTAAGCAGTTATTCGATCCTGACCTAACAGGGTAAAAGGTAATAAGGTAGGCAAGGATAGTAATAAATGCATCAACGGTTTCAATCAACTCCTACAACTTAATGCAACAATATATAAACTCATATGTATAGAAAGAATTGCTTTTATAAATTAGGAGACTTATAATGCTCCGGGGCTTGCCTAGGATCCGACACAAGCCAGTTCAGTTAGCTTGCACCGTCCTGGTGACGTCTCAGGTCCTAGCACTCGCTTAGTCCTTCCATCTTCGGGATAGATCCTCCATACACCGTCTTCGGGTTCGGCTCCAACATCACGTTCTTCACGTGGTTCATCTAGCGCACCTAGATGAGATGCAAGATGCATGTGTATGAATGTGATGAATGGTAACACAAGATGCATCACATAAGCATTCAAGACAAACCAGTTATTCACGGCAATCACAGAGTCAAGGCTGTAAACAATAGCAGCTAATTTTACTCATAACAGGAGTTGTACTAATCCAAAAGACATGCAACAAGACAATCTGGAAAGCTTCTGAAATTTTCTACAATTCATCTTTAATCATCTTAGCATGATTCTCAAGTTAACTAAGTCAAATATACTCATTTATAGAAACTGGTCCACAATTGACATAAAACAGTCATTTCTAAAACCCAACTTTAAACAGGCATAACTCACAAATCACAAGGCCAAATACCACCAAATTTTAACAGAAGCTAGATACATGAATTATCTATAACTTTGTTATTATCACCAAAAGCTCATTCAAATCCTAACTAGATCAAACACTAGCATCTTTCAGATCTGCTCAGAGTACATCAAAACCTGACAGAAGACTTAAAAGTCATGTAACTCCTACACTATCAGGCCTATGGCCTTACAATTTGAACACAAGCAATATCATATAATTTTCTACAACTTTTGTATAAACAAGGTTCACAACAAAGCACATTATCACGAAGAACTTTGCTAAGTTCCTAAATCTGTCCATAAACCACATTTGCAAGAAAATAAATATTAACTTATGTTGCAAACACATAATTGGGAAAAACCAACTTTACCAAAATGTCACACATGACTAAAGAACACCAGAAAACCTAGTGTCCATGACCAAATAAATTCTTTTAATACATTTCTTAATTTATTTTAGATGACAAGGTGACTTAATGAACATATAGCAAAAGTGCATAATAACTTCTACAAAAATTACAGTGGCTCACATATACTCTCAATAGTCTAATGTACAAATTTTACTCCATTTGAATATGTATAGCAACCTCTATAAAAAGGACAAGTTGCTAAAGCAAGAAATCACGTGAGAGCAAGATAAACCAATAACTCACTCATGCAGCAACCAATGACCATGAAATTTTTAGCACACATCAAACATCATATGAGTAGCATGCCACAAAAATTTCACTTTATTTGGAGCCCTACAACTGCAGTTATGAAAAAGACAAATACAACTAGAATTGAAAACCTAGATGCCTAAATCCATTTTCACAGCTAAAACTTTAAACTAAAACCAGAAATATTATAGATCTACTGCATAGAAAATTTCACAAGGATTCCAAAAAGTCTATATTTACTATTTTACGAATTTCCTATGATTTATTATGATTTTCCAAACTTTCAACCGATTTAAAACAAATAGGTCCCTAGGAGCACTATTCATATGAGTCTACGGTTGTGCAGAAAACCCCCTGGACTTGTTTCTCTTCTCGCATGAGGTCCTCCTCTCCTTCTCTGGCCGAGCAGAGCAGAGGAGCTCATCGGAGCTCGCGATTCCGGACACTGCGGTGCTCGTCGGCGGCAAAGGAGGGGTGCTGCGGATGGCTGCCCTAGGCGAGGAGAAGCGGCGCATGACGGTGAAGGTGTTGCGGCACACGAGAGAGATGGAGGGGGCCCGCAAAGGCCGGGCCATGCGCACCGGCGGCGCTGCCCACGGCGGCTCCGTCGGCGGAGCAAACAGACGGCCAACAGGACCGGGGAAGGGGCGCATCGGGGGCAGCGCGAAGAAAGGAAGGTGGTCCTACGGTCCATTTGGGTGGAGGGAGGTCGTAGGCAAGGAAACGCGGCGGCAGCGAGCTTGAGTCGCCGGCCATGGCGGACGGCTACACGAGAGCGAGGAGAGCGCGAGAGGGAGCGAGCAGGGAGTGGAGAGGGGGATGGAGAGGGCGTGCTGGTGCCCCTCCTCATCGGCAGCAGGGCGCAGGGCGCGTGGAGGCAAGGGCGAGCTCAGTGGATGGCATGGAGTGCGCGTGTCACCCATGGGGGGGCACGGCCATCGCATGAAGGCCATGGAGGCAATTCCTCGAGCACGTGGCGGGCATCAGTGTAGGCAAGGTGGGGAACCGATTTGGGCTGGCTCGGGTTCGAATTGGACATTGGGCAAAAACAAAGTTTGCTCACCTTGGCCTGCTCTACATATTTCATTTAGTTACCAAGGTCATTAGGGCAGTAGATTAGCGGCTAATTAGCTCCTAAAATGCCACTGTCAACAACTTAATAAGGATTAAGCCTTGCTCGGTTAGGACTCCAATTTGTTGGTCAAAACATGATCAAACTTGACCCAACTTTTTACATGCTCTTCTCTAATGAAATATCTCCAACTTCTATTTTTGGGTCAAAGCATGATGCTTAATAAAAACTCAAGAACGCGGCATGCCAACCTAATGACAATGAATTCCAGACTTGGAATAATTCTAAGTGCTGAAAACAACAGCAAATTCGATCTTGTGATCTCGATTTGACTTACTTCCAAGCTGATCTAGCTCTTAGTCCAAAAACAAAGTTTGTTCTACATGATATGGACTACAACTTTCATTTAAGGTCCAACCTCAAAACTGGTATAGAACCTACTATTCTACTTTGACCAAAGTAGGATCACGATGAAGCTTAAATTATCCTTTTTGATCCATTGGAGCATTTTCTTGGCATTTGCCCAACATGAACCTTTCATGACTTTTGTTGTAGAGTTCATCTAGAGTCATTTTGGCAAGATTGCAAGGTTTGGTTGACATCTCATGTTCTCATTCACTTTATAGTGCAATTCAAGCACTTAGTAAAATCATTCCAACAAGGATATAACTTATTATTTCATGTGACTTTTTGATTTCAAACTTCATGAAACTTTTTGAGTGCCCAATATAGATGGGTATTGATGTGAGACACATGAAGATATCCCAATCACACCACCCAAGCATATATCTTGAAAAGGGGTCTATAGGCGAGCAAAGGTGCAATATCCAAGTTTAGGTTGGGGCTCGTTTCTATAGGTTTGACCTTGACATCGTCATCATCACTTAATATGCCATGTTTGAGCTCAAACCCATTGCTTAACTGGTGGCAAACGCCTGGGGTGTTACAGTTACAAACGAGAAGGAGAAAGGAGGGGTGTACGAGAGGCCCGGTCGGGTCCGACCGGAAGGGCCGAGGGCGACCGGAACTCTGCTATGAGCTAGGTGTTCACGCGTGTGCTTGAGGGGTTTCTGAGCTATCGATCTAGTGAGCCCGAGCTTGAAGAAGTGGACCTCTGGAAAATTGATCTCCTTTGTTGGAGGGAGCGCATCCCCTTTTACAGATAAAGGGGATGGCTTTACAGGTGAGAGGGAGAGAGTACGGATGTTTTTAAGTCTTGTTGCCCACGCCGAATGAGGGTAGTGATGATGGTTGGCACGCATAACACTGTTGATGTCGCTGTAGAATGTCAGGTGCACATGGGGGGTTGCGTTGGCTTCTTCAGGAAGGGTGGACATCGATATCTGTGAAATGCTGTTAGTATATGAGGAGCCCCACCACGTGTACTAGGTATGGTGAATCCTGGTTCCCACTAATGCTGTTAGTATATGAGGAGCCCCACCACGTGTACCAGGTATGGTGAATCCTGGTTCCCACTATCGATGCCCAGAGGCATGTGCGGGGCCTTTTTGCCGTATGGGAGCCCCAACGGCGCCTACAATACTGTAGACATAAATGTCGGCGCCTACAATACTGTAGACACAAATGTCGGTACCTCCCATACTAGTTGTGTCAGGTCGGTTGTGGAGCACTGTTCCCGCAGGCGTACAGGGTATGGTCCTGGTACCGTGTTTTGACTTTGTGCGCTGCTTTCTCCGTTCGCCCCTGGTCCCTTCCGAGTGGGAATCCCCGGTCGGATGGCTCCAGTCGGTACTGGTCGTGCCAGTCGGAGAAGAGCTGTATGCAGGCTTCCTACGAGCCTCCGGTCGGAGACGCGGGGTTGGAGTAGGAAGCAGCGTTTTGGGCCAAGCCTTCCGATCGGGGAGTCCGCCCGGAGGCGGCCGGCGCCCGAGGCGAGCGCTCCGGTCGAAGAGGTGGGCCGAAGAAGTTGTCGAGCGGGCGTTCGTTCTTTCGGTGGACCTTCCGGTCGGCGACCGGTCTGTCCCCCCGGCCCGTTGTTTTTTAGACTTTTTGGGCCGGCCCATGAGCTACAGGCTATTCTCCTGGGCCGAGCCCGGGCATTGAAGCCGGTCCCCGAGGGACCCCGGGTTTATGAACCCGACAATACGTGTACAACCATTGCAACTTGTGCAACATCACAATCTATTTTTGCAACGTCTATATAAAACGCTTGCAGCATACCTCTCAAATATCTGAAACAACTGAAATATACTCTTGCAATATGTGTTTTCAATACAACATCTCGTTGCTGCTCGGCAGAATGGAGGCTCGTTGGTTTGTCGTGTTCACCGGAGGCAGCAACCCTGCGGCGCTTGTAGGCGGAGGGCCGGCGGCAGTGGTTGCACGTCGCGGAAGGGAGGCATCGGCCGTATGAGCGCGTGGGGAGGCCGCGAGCGCGGACACGCGACTTGGAGAGGGCGGCAACGCATCGCACCTGGCAAGGCAGGCAGCCGAGCGCTGCGACTCACGTTGTGCCTGGCAAGGCCAGTGGTCGACTCGGAGGGCAGCGGGCGTGGGTTTGGAGGTGGCAGACGAGCGGATAAAAGCGATAGGAAAATGAACGAGTGGATAGGAATAAGTGTATGAGCAATTTTTTTAGAAAACAAAGGAGCGTGGGTTGTTAGGCTGACATTGTGGCCCAAAGCGTCTGGGCGGATGGAAGCCCAGTTTAGAGCATTACCGAATTAGTTTATGTCAAAGTTATATACGACTCCTATAGTTTTTTGCATTCCAAAGGACCTAAATCGTCTAGTACAATCCTAATTAATGGCTATTCATTCAATATGGCCATAGATATATTGACTGACTGGGTTAGAGCATCTTCAGCCTCAATATCATCTCTCATCTCCATAAAACTGTCATATTAGGGGAGATGAGGCTTATTGTTCCAGTAGCTTGCCAATAGCTCTCTTTTTTGTCATAAAGAAAATCTCTCATGTCTCCTCAAATAAAGGGGGTTGCATCTCCCTCAATAATGTTGGGACTGCACCAACTGTCATCTTCTTCCTTCCATGTCTTCTATTCTGACACGTGGGTCTTATATATTAGGGAAGATTATTAGTGATCTGCTAGAGCATCCTCATGGTATTCGAAAAAACAATATTGATGACCACCAACACTATTTTATTGGGATGAATTATTGATGAGCTGTGTATGCACATGTATATTTGTCGTTACTAGGTCTGCTACGAGCAGACTAAAATGAAATGTTAACCCTTATTAAAAAACGTTAATAATTAGGTGTTCGATTTTATAAAATTTAGACGATCCATTAGCCAGACAGCCGTCGCATCCCCTTGGGGCGTTCAGTTTGAGTAACTGAACGGTGGTGAGATGTATTGACTGATCGGATGACCACATCTATCTTCATCTTCAGATGAGAGCTGAGGAATTCTTAGGTGAACTATATGATCGCACAGGCAGGAGCAGCCTCTGCAACTCCTGCTCCGTGTGCAATCACTTTCTTTTTGCGAGACAATCACTTTCTTTTTATGGAGGAAGAAAGCATATAAACAAAGAACCCCTGACTGAGTAATAATCAGAGTTTAAGCAGAGAACCAGCGTACAAGGAAGACAGATGACAGAACCCACCAGCTCCAGGTTCAGACTTCAGAGTTCAGAAGACAAGAGAAGAAAGAAAAAAACAGTCCCAGACAGGGAAGCAGCCGTCGCCACGCCTGGCGCCCCGCAACGGCCCCCCGCCCCCCAGCCAGCAAGCACGCCCAGCGCCGGCGTCCACTGTCGCGTGCTCCACGGCGCGGCACGGGCTGCTCCACCCACCCATCGCACGCGATCTGCTCTGCTCCATCCATCTGGAGGCTGGCGCGGCGCTGTCCGTGCCAGTAGTGCTAATTCCCAGGCACAAGGTACTTACCGTTGAGACTGAAGCTTGTGCAGATGCTGAACAAGCTTTCCACTTGCAGTCAAATGTTCTATCCGATTCCATTATTGCTATTTTTCTTTTTCTCGAATATGCAGGAGGACTGCATATCATTGCATTAAGAGAAGAAGAGTTAGGCCAAAATAGCCATACACAGCGCACACGCGCGCACACACACCTACACCACTTGCCTGTGATCACCGGGCTATTACTTTTACATTTGCGCCAAAGACATATATGTTACGATACGACCAGCTGGACCAACTCCCAACTACTGGATAGGGGGCCTAGTGGTGACCACGGCACCAAGTGCTTTCGCACCTGCAAGCATCCAGAGTTTAGATTCTTCCCGCACCAGTAGGAAGGTTCTGTCCACTCTAGGGGTGATCCCATTGAACACCACATCATTCCTTGCTTTCCAAAGGGTCCATGCCTCTAAAACGACCAAGGTGTTGAAACCATCCCGCACACCATTGCTCATTCGATCATTTGCTTGCTGCCACCATAAGAAGAAATTGTTACTGTCCATTTGGGGTGCGACGTCCGGAATCCCAAAAAATCTCCATAGCTGATGCCAAAATTGCCGAGCGAAGGCACATGCCGAGAGTAGATGGTTAATCGTCTCACCTTCCTGCTCACAAAGTGGGCAGTGATCTGGATGGGGAAGGCCACGGCGTGCCAGCCTGTCCGCTGCCCAGCAATAGTTGTGGGCCACTAGCCATAGGAAAAGCTTGCATTTCCTTGGAGCCCAGGTTTCCCAAATCAGATTACTTGGTGAAAAATAAGTGGATCCATTGAAGAAGGCCTCATAAGCTGATTTGGTGGAGAACTTACCCGATGCCTCAAAGCGCCATTTATGAACATCCTCAGTATCTGGCTGTAACACCACCTCCTGTACCAGGTCCCAAATGTCAAGGAACTCAGATAGAACTGCTACCGAATAGTGGCTTTGGATGTCTTCAAGCCATCTGTTGTTCGTCAAGGCTTCCTGAACAGTTCTCTTGTTGGCTCTCCTCTTGGGGACACAAGCAAATAGGTGAGAGGTCAACACCTCAATGGAACATCCATTCAACCATCTGTCTGTCCAGAATTTTGTGTTTTCTCCATTACCAACAACTGAAATTATAGCAGTAGCAAAAAGAGACTGAGCACAGGTATGAACAGGGACTGGGAAAGCCGTCCACGGCCTCACAGGTTCTGTTTTTCCCAGCCACAGCCATCTTACTCTGAGAGCCCAGCTAAATCGCTGCAGGTCCAATATTCCAAGGCCTCCAAGTTCCTTCGGTCTACTAACCTTTGGCCATGCTATCAGACAATGCCCTCCATTGGCTTCTTTCCTACCTCGCCATAAGAAACTCCTACGGATCTTGTCTTAAGAACCAGTGGGGAAGGTCTAACGCAGTAGCCACATAGATCATCATAGAAGTACGTGTTGAACTTGTTTGGCTCTTCCTGCCCGATTTATCAGATCCGCTTTCCATCCTGGAAGTTGATCCGCAATTTTGTCAATGAGCTGTTGAAGCTGCGCTCGAGTTAGCTTTCTGATAGAGAGAGGGAGCCCAAGATATTTGCAAGGGAATTCCTGAACTTCACAAGGTAAATGAGCTTGCACTATTGTGATATCTTCATCTGAGCACTGAATTGGCAGGACACTGCTTTTCTGTATATTTTGTCTTGAGGCCAGTAGCTGAACCAAAGAGCTGCAGCAGGTCTTCAACCATATGCAGGTCTGTGGCAACCGGGCGGCGGAACAAGACCACATCATCCAGATACAAAGGAACCATCATTGCTATTTGACTGCCTAGAATCTATAGAAGTCTCTCAGAAAGAACAAACACAAAGAGCAAAGATCAATTTCTCATCGCTGTTGAAGGTATGCCACTTTTACTGGAAACAATCTGGGTGATGATAACAGTTAGAACATTTAATGCTTCATTATACTGTTCTGAAATCATGAAAAGGTCATATTACTACCTTATCAGGTAGATATGCAATCTTTTCCGTGCCCTGTGAATTACAACTGCACTAATATGATATAGTTTGTTTATGATGAGAATGGTTTAGATTAACTGCTGTTTCTTCACATTCAGGTGCCAAAGAACCTGCTGAAATCAAGGGACTTAAAAGAGGAGTGTGTTCTTTCAGCGATTCAGGTTCTATCAGCACATTTTGCCCAGTGGAGCTACAATGTTTCCTTCCCAGAAGTAGCTACCATTCCTCTTTTCCTCTTGAAAAGGCTACACAAGCAGACAACAGTTGAACCACTTCACCGTCCTATTAAGCTATTGATAGACCAGGTGAACACACAATCTAAAATTTCTTGTGTTCACATTACTTCACCGTCCTATTAGGATTTGCCCAGTTGTATAGGATTTGCCCAGTTGGTGCAATGTTCCACCTTTTGTAGTCAATTGCTTCACATTTACTATTCGACGTTTTGACCTGCCGAGTTTGCTGAAAAACATATTGTTGAACACAGGAGAAGGTCAGCAAACGCTTCATTCACTCGATTTTATGCATCCGTAGCTGAAAACTGTCAACCAAAAGGCAATATTGTAAAATCCATACAGTGCCGAATAAACAGCATCACTGCACTTCTAAGTTACCAAGCCATTGTCTCTGTTGCTCGGTTGCTGGGAGAAAAACACTTTAAAATGCCGAGGGAATTTCTGAGAGCCATCTGGAATCAATTGTCCTCCAAGTGAGGGTCACGAAGAATCACTTCGATGTAGAACATGAGATTAATTACCGTGGCATTTTAGTGCAGATGTACGCTGAGGCGGCTGTTGTGTAACCTCTGCTGATGCTGCTACCCAGTGAGACAGTGATTCCTATGAGGCCTCGAGTGCTCAGCAATTTTTGTGCGGCGCCGCATTGTACACTACTGAAGGGCGGGCCTGGTGAGAGTCTTATCGCCTGTGACCGGAAGATCCTGGGTTTGAGTCGCGGTCTCCTCGCATTGCACAGGCGAGGGTAAGGTTTGTCATTGACACCCTTCCCAGACCCTGCACAGAGCGGGAGCTCTCTGCACTGGGTACGCCCTTCACCGCATTGTACATTACTCAACTTGCAGGCAGGTTCGTTCACGGCCGGCCGCTAACCCGCCTCGCCCGCAAATTTATTAGTGGGCTTGCGGCTTGCCACAAAGCTGCGGATCTTACGAACAAGTGTTCCGCGGACACAACAAACTTGTATGCAAAACCCGCAAGACGTACAGTACAGTATCTATGTATTGAAGATCAAAACAGAGTTGGCTGGAACAGAGAAACATAACGTACGTACGCATACAGTATTCATGGAAACAAAATGAACTGGCTGAAACTTAGCCAAAAAAAGAGAAACTTGCAAAACAGTAAACATACATACAACTTCGGCTAACCTCATTTGAATAGGTAGTACAGTTCATAATAATCTCTGGAAGCGTACATGTAAGGAGGCCAAACAAAGCTCCACAGGCACCAACAGAGATGTGTTAGGTTGATCTCCACCAACGGCCAATTGGACCCTTGATCCACGCCCTGATCGGGGGCGCTCAGCCTTTCTATTGGTTGATGGGCCCCTGTCGCGCAGCGCAATAAATAGGAGGTGGGGGCTGGGGCTCGAGATACGAGGTTCATCGCAGCCGCCGGCGCCCCACCATATCCTAGCCCTAATCCGATCTAGAAGGGCGCGCTGTAAGCGACGGGAAGCGCCATTGCCTTCGCCGCCGCCACTAGACCGCATCTCCACGTCGCTGCTACCTCGTCGGCGGCGCCATGGCCATGACTGGCCTTTCAATGAGGTACATTAACAAGTCCTTTATCTAAGTTGAGTTTTACCCGCTAGATCTGCACCTAGAGGTTCTATCACTTATATCAATGGTACTAGAGCCAGGTTGGTGTGCGGATCTATTTTGGGTAGTCTAAGTTTTAGCATTTAGAAGGTGATGAATCGGAACGAATGAATCCAGTCGAGTTAAACCCTAACCCTAACCCTAGAAGACGAACGGAGAGGACAGGGGCCTACCGAGGGGCTTACCTATCGCAGTTCTCACCGTCGGCGTCGCTCCGACGTTGTGTGGGAAGAGCACCCGACTCACCCGCACCGGTCGGTCAAGCCACCACGTGCCCTCTGCATCGGGCTCGGGAGTCAAGGGCGTCGCCACATGGCCGCTCGACAGCGGCGCACTCAGCCTCGGGCGAGCGCGCGCATCGACGAAGGGCCCCGCGGTGGCGCCGCCACGCCTGTTCGGTCGCCATGAGCAGCCGTATCCGTTCCCCTAGATCTACTCACCATGGCTGCGGGGCTAGAACAGAAGAGAAGGGGAGCGAGAAAGAAGAAGAGGAAGGGTAGCCGAAACTGCTCCGGCAGTGCTTTTCCTCACCGGCGCCGACGGCCAACGTAATCGCCGCCGCTGTCGCCTCTACGGCGAAGAGAGAGGAGGGGAGGCAAAAATGAGTTTAGGGTTCGGGGGAGGAGGCAGGCGCCGGTGGAGGCGGGGTTTTATTTCCCTATCTCTGCATGGCAAATTGTCGGATGAGATCCGACGATCACCGCTCGATGAGACCAAAAACGGCCCAAAGGGTAGCAACTTGCCAACCCGAGCCCAGTTGCGGCTTTGGGCGGGCGTGCATGCAAATGCCAGCGAGGCCGATCACAGAGCAGATTTACACATTGGGCCGTCAGCAGGAACAAGCGCAAGAATGGACCGCATCGCGCGAGCTAGGCCTTCGGGCTAGAATAACAGTAATAGTTTTTTGAATTTAGTTTTATTATTTTCAGAAGCAATTTTAGATGAATTTTAGTCAATTTTGAAGGTTTAAATCTCTGTCAAAATTTGAACCAACGGGATAATTTTTTCAGAGAGTAAATGAGTACAGTGAAATGCTTCTGAAAAGTAGATAATTTTTTTAGTTTCCGCTGCAAAGTTTAATGCTGATTATCTTCTAATTAAATTCGAACCAACAGGAGAATTTAATTTGAAGAGCAATTACTTTTAGCAAATTATGATTATATTTATCCTCTAATTAAATTTGAACAAATGAGAAAATTTAAATTAGAGGAGTAGTTCGATTTGTTTATGCTAAATTATGATATTGTTATTTTTCTGATCAACGTTGATGATAATAATGTTATAATGAGTTTAAGTTTGAAGTTTAAATCTCTGATAAATTTTACACCAATGTGGTTAATTTTTCAAAGAGTAAATAAGAGCCAAAGAAATGCTCCAGAACTAATAGAATATATCTCATGTTTTCGCTGCAATTATATTGATTATCTTCTAATTAAATTTGAACCAACGGAAGAATTTAATTTTGAAGAGTAGTTATATGTCTTTAAGTTAATTTATGAGTTTTATGCATTAATTCTATTTTCTACCCAATGGTGATGTAGAATTAATGCATAAGCACCTCATATGTTTTAACCGTCGAGATCACTCGGCTGTAAGTCAACAGGGCTGCAATGCTGGGGTATGTGAATGAATAGGCTTGAGTAAAGCCGATTCAGGACTGTTTTTGTTAGTTTATTAATTTTCTGATTATATTGGAACCAACGGAAAGATTTAATTGGAAAATAAAGTATAAGTGAATGTTTTATGTTAAGAGTTGCAATAAGTAACATGCATGTCTAATTTGACCAACGTTGGATTAAGTATGCATGTTTGTATATAGATTTATCTCGTATGGGGAGAAGTTTGGCATAGTACTTATGCTAGTCAATCCTGCATGGCGGGAGAAGTTTTGTGATGATTCACATGTTTTGTATCCCGTATAGCGAGAGAAGTTTGGGTAGCTCTTATGCTGTCCTAGTATTGATCGTGGCATAATAGAAATACATCGTCATGGTCAATACTAACCAAAAGATAAGAAAAGATGCAAGCATGACTTGCAAAAGTACTGCTAATGAAAGACCTCGTTGAGTTCTTGAAGTGAAATAAGGAAAGTGTACTACTAAACGGATCAAGAAATAACTTTGTTTACATGACATAATTATGTGAATGAAGTAAGTTATAAGTGTCTCCTCGTTCACAGGTTTTCTAAATAGTTCTCGAAATTATGGCAGTAAACTTCATGCCATATTTGGAGGGGGAGAACATTAAGATCAATTAAGAAAAATACTCTTCATTAGGAGTGAGATAAAGATCAATTAAGAAAGATACTCTTCATTAAGAGTGAGATAAAGATTAATTAAGATGAATGCGACGTTGGAGGAGTACAACGATCACAACAATGATGCCCCTGAGCAGAGAAATAGCTAAATTCCTATATCTTTTAAAGTTTCGATAGAAAGATAGCGTAGTCAGCCTCAAAGATGTTGAGGTGATGCTTAAAACGTCATATGGGATTTTAACAGATTAAATCCAAAATAAGATATTTGAAAATACATTATCTTTAGAAAAGATGGAAAGATCCGGGGGAGCATGGTATGTAGAGGTATGAAGAGACCTATGACTTGAAGAGAAGCGGGACTGCGTGTCCACTTCAGTGATTCAAAACAATGAATTTCTCGATACCTGTTGATGTTGTATGACTTATACAATACCTGTTGTTGGCTCTTCGAAGAAGATGAATAATATAAACAAGGATCTTATGATACAGGAGCCTATAGAATCAATTGTCTCTTGGCAATAAAGAGCAACAACAGCCCCACATAAAAGTGCCAGTAGCTGAGGCCCTAGAAGGTCTCAAAGAATTAGTAAATCAGTTTTCTGATGACTATGAAGTTTATGTTAGTAAAAAAAATTCAAATGGAGAGTGATCACACCTCATTTGAAGAAGCCATGAGAAGTGTTTACTCATTTGAATGGTAAGAAGCTATGGAAGTTAAAATGAATTCAATGAATACCAATGATGTTTAGGACTTAGAAGAAATTCCTAATGGAGCCAAAACAATAAGCTGTGAAAGGGTCTACAAGACAAAATGTGACTCCAAAGGGAATGTGAAAAGATATCAAGCATGATTTGTAGGAAAAGGCTTTACGCAAAGAGAATAAATAGATTATGATGAGAGTTTTCTCTCTAGTCTCATGTAAGGATTCTTTTAGAATTATAATGGTGTTATTGGCACATTACGATTTAGAGTTATATCAGATGGATGTAAAGACGGCATTCCTCAACTGGGATTTATATGAAAACGTTTACATGGCATAACCTAAAGGTTTTGTCATGGAAGAAAAAGAACGTATGAGATGCCGCCTGTAGAAATCCATTTATGGGTTAAAACAAGTCTCTAGACAGTAGTATTTGAAGTTGATGAAATGATAAAAAAGTTTGAGTTTAAAGAAAATAAGAAGGACAATAGCGTTTATGCGAAGTTCTAGAATGGAAAATTCTTTTTTCACATCCTGTGTATAGATGACATCCTACTTACTAGTAGTTATGTTAAGCTGCCATTGGAGAAAAAGAAGTATTTGTCCTCAAGTTTCAATGTGAATGATCTTGGTAAAGCATCATTGGTTCTAGGAATTAAAATTCACCGAGATAGAAGAAAATAGGGTATTAGGACTATCGCAAAGACATACTTAGAAAAGATTTTAAAGAAATAAAGTATGCATGCGAGTAAACCTACGCTTGCTCCTACAGTCAAGGGTAATAGATTTGAGAACTTTAAGTGTTCTAGGAACCGATATGAGATCGATCAAATGAACATGGTTACATATGCTTCAACTGTTGGAAGCTTGATGAGTGTACATGTACAAGTAAGAACTTACCCTGATGTAGTTTATGTATCCGGGATATTTTGGCATAAGTCCAGTCCAGATATAGATCACTGAAATGGAGTTGAGAATGTCTTGCAATTTTGCAAAGTATCATAGGCCTCATGCTGAGTAAGAAATAACAAGTACTCTTAAATACTTGAGGGTACAAATGTTATGTCTTGGTGAGATATGTAGTAAAATTTATAGTAGTTACAAACACTCGTAGTTGGAGTATTATTGTGGAAAAGCTCCAAAGAAATAGTTGTGGTGTCATTAGTGATGCATACCATAGTATAGCTTGACATGAGGCTTAAGGAACAGGGAAAAGGAGGTTAAGGGAATTAGTACCCGGATTTAACAATGATAGACAACAGCAATAGCCATTTAAAGTAAGTTAACTCCTAAGACAACAGGTTAAGTGTGCCGCCAAATACATTGACACTAAGTTATATGTTGTAAAGGAGAAAATCCAGAATCATTTGAAAGCATTGAGCATATAAGTACTGAGTAAGTACTCGTGGATCCGCTTATCAAAGGCTTACCACCCAGTGCGTTCAGAGAACACACAGTCGATATGAGTTTACGGGAAAGTCTATGATTTTTGGATACTAAGGGCCTAGTTGAGTTTCTGCTTCAAAACAGAGAGGTGCATTGTAGCTGTTAAATCTAATGGCAACTAACCGTGATGATGAGGCACGCTCTATGCACTGATCTGTGATGGAATGGGAAAAAGAAAAAGGAAGTTAAGTTTAAGTCATAAGGTGAGGTCAAGGGGAAGAATGTTAGGTTGATCTCCACCAATTGACCCTGGACCCTTGATCTGCGTCCTGATCGGGGGCGCTCAGCCTTTCTACTAACTGATAGGCCCCTGTCGCGCAGCGCAATAAATAGGCGGTGGGGGCTGGGGCTTGAGATACGAGGTTCACCACAGCCGCCAGCGCCCCACCATGTCATAGCCTTAGTCCGATCTAGAGGGGGCGCGTTGTAAGCGACGGGAAGCGCCATCGCCTTCACCGCCGCCACTAGACCGCGCCTACACGTCGCTGCTACCTCGTCGGCGGCGCCATGGCCACGACTAGCCTCTTGATAAGGTACATTAACAAGTCATTTATCTAAGTTGAGTTTTATCCGCTGGATCTGCACCTAGAGGTTCTATCACTTCTATCAAGACGTAGTTACTGCATAAGAAAAGTGCATACTGCACACTACCTCCAAGCCAGATACATCACTTGAACCAAAATCCAATAATAGCAGTATTCCATAGATGTAGCTTCTACATCCACATCACTAACCAAAGTCCTGCTAAACTTATGATGATAAGAACAAGATCTGGAAAAGGAGCCATGCCCCCACTGCAATAATTTAGGACCAAATATTTAAGAATTCCAAAAGACAGTAACATAAATAAAGTTGAAATGCTAAACTGAAAGGAGTTATATATCTATAAAGACAAAAAAATATCATTTTCTTCTCTAGTTCTCCGTGTCTTGTACCCCTTCTTTGCCACCCTTCTTTGCTCAACCTAACACCTCCTTTCCTCAAATGTCGTCACCATCGCCAATATCATTGGGCTCTGGTTGTGAGTAGTTTAAATCAGGTGCCATTGATGAATATGCAAAAAACAGATTTTGCAATGTGGCCTTCACCATTTCAGTGTATGCTGGACCTTTATCACCAAAACCAGCGTCCAAACGAAATGATACAAAACTGAGCTTAAACCTAGGATCTAGAACTACTAGAACACATATCTGCAACAAGCATATGTCCCAGTATTTCTGAAACTTCAGTTTCATTTTGGTCGCCATAACTGCAATGGAAATATCTATATTTGATTCCAAAGTTTCTATTTTCCCTTTGACTTCCCATAGGACATAGAAACAGTGGTTTGCTGTTGGGTATAATGTACCAAAAACTACATTTGTAGCATCATAGAAGGGTTTGAACACATTGCAAAGTAGATCTACCATGTCCAATCTATATTAGAAGGCTTGTCCATGTAATTAGGATCTTATGACTCCATAACATTAAAGACTGCCATATACTCTATTGTAGACTTCAGCATTAAATAAGTTAAGTTCCACTGAGTTGGAACATCAAGAGACGGTCTCTTCTCACAGGATATACCTAATTGTACAATGATTTCCTCGAAACGCTGTTTATGGGCTTGTGAGCTTCTAATGTACTTGGCACTATCTCGAATACGGTTAGTAGCACCATCTATCACCTTAAATCCCTCCTTGACAATAAGGTTCAACACATGCGCTACACAACGCATATGTAGCAGATCACCATTTCCAAGCATAAGGTGTCTTTCTAAAAGATTTTTCCTTAAGGAACCAACCATGTTGTTGTTGTTCTTTGCATTATCTAATGTGATGCTAAATACCTTATGCTCTAACTTCCATTCTGGCAAACACTTCAACAATGCATTAAACAAAGTAAAACCATCATGGGGCGAAGATACAAGACCAAAACCTATTATTCTCTTCTGCAACATCCAGTCATTATCAATGAAGTGGCAAGTAATGCACAAGTAACATAGGTTCTAATTTGAAGTCCACAGATCAGTAGTTAGACAACCCCTTGAATTTGATTTTTTTATAGTTTCCCGAAGGGCTAATCTTTGATCCTCATATGAGCTCATAATATTCTCAGCAACTGTAGTTCTAGACACTATGGTAAACCAAGGATTAAGGTAGCAATAAATTTCTAAAACGGTGCATGGTCAACTAAACTAAAGGGCAGCACCTGCAATACGATAAAGTTGACCATGGCTTTACGTGAGACCTCTTGGTCAAACTTCCAATTCTTCAGAGCTAGTGAATCAGGGGATAGTCCCGTGTTCATGTTTTCAACCAACTGGTTCATTCTAGTCCTTTCTTTGCACACTTTCAAATGCCTGCGACAAGCACTTCTACCATTATCTCGAGTAGCAGACAAGAGCTCCAAACAATGAATACATTTAGCTTGTACTACTAGATTCCCCTCATAAATAGGCTCAGATTCTTTCCACACATCAGATCTAAGTTTACGTCTCTTAATTGGCCTTGATGCATCTATACAATAAGTATGTAAGTATTGATTAGTACAAGCATTTACTAAAGTATACATAGTCAGTAACTAAAGGCATCTCATGCAGCAAGAAAATTCATCTAAAGGACCGAGACAGTAGAAACAGGACCCTAACCAAGACAGAACAAATCAACAAAGTCAAGACAACAAGAAAATTAAGACATAAACTGGTTGCTTCAATATGCAGGAAGTTAAATCTATCCTGGGCCAAGATCAGGAGAAATAACCATTCTTGTATCATCAGATGAAGACGAAGATGATGATCTTACAGATAGTACCGGAGACTGGCTCATCCTTGGTGACTGTAGCATTCTATTAAGTATCGGAGATCTCACATAATGCACACATGAAGCAGATGACTTCCTCTGCATTCCTTCTGAATGATTTGAAGCATTAACAACATATGACTTCTGTTTCGACAGCAAGGACTTGATCCTATCCACGCTCCTTGATGCTGCATCTTTGTCAAGATTAGGAGAAACATCCGTTCTTGTATCATCGGGTAAGGTTGAAGATGACAATCCTGCATATGGTGACCTCTGGTGTTTGGCTCTGGAGTGGCGCATCCTTGGCGATGCTAGGATCCTATTCAGTAGCGGGGACCTCACAAATTGCACGTTTGAAGCAGATGACTTCCTCCACTTCTCTGTTGGAGGCTTTGGAGCATTAACAGCAGATGACTTCCGTTTCACTAGCAATGACTTCTTCACGTTCATGCTCCTTGAAGTTGTATGCTTACTCCTTTGTTGATCTGCTTCTTGACCACTCAATTCTTCTGGCGCAAGCTCAGATGGCAGGGTTGCCATGTCCACACCAACACATCTAGATAGAATACAATAACATGGTAAACTGAGGACAACCAAATGGTGGCAACAAAATGTGGACTACAGTAAAATTAGATATTTATAGTAGACGATTTAAAAGATCATATTTAAAGATTTCTAGACAATAATTAATCCCGTTTTTAGTTTGTGCTCATGCTCAAAATTGGTTCGGTCCAATTTTTATATGAACACTATATTCTGGTGATTAATATGAACTCAACATAGGACTGTGGAGTATGTATAATTCCTTCAGGGTCCTAAAACACAAATGCAACTAAAAACACTCTGCTGAAAGCATCCTTTGCACTATGAGTGTCAACTCTACAATCTGCTCCACTCCGTATATCAGTTCAAGAGAGAACCGTAGAGGTAAACAACCAAAACCAAAGGGAACCGAGCAAAATCCTTACCCATATTTATCTGTCTGTAAGAAATTGCAGGACGACGAAGCCACACCCGAGATCTGGCGCCCCAATCCCTCAGAAGCCGACGCTAGGATCTTGGAGGCTTCATGGCCCCCGTCCTCTCCTGCCTCCTCTTGCTCCACCATGGAGGAGTGCGAGTCGAGGGCTAGGTTTCTGCCGCCTGCCACAGCCGGAATCGACATTCCCATCTGCGCCCAGGGCCAGGACGAGCCAGAAGGGCGAGCAGAGGAGGGTGATGCCCGACGCCACCGTACCGTGACGGCGCGATAGCGGTAGGGTTTAGGAGATGCAGTTGTTGCGGGTCTTGCGGGTTCTTGCGAGCTATGTCTCTTGCCCAACGGGCTTGGCGGGTTCAAAGACGTTGGGCCACAAAAAATTTGTAGCTGGGCCACTACAGCCACGAAGGGAAACTTTGCGGGGCGAGTGTGCGGGTCTCATTAAGAGCCCGCCCCGCCTGCAACGTGACCCACAGGCTAGCAAAGTGCCAAGCATAAAACTCGCACTATTTTCCTGCAAATTATTAAGCTAGTGTTTCTTGCGTTTGAACTGCTTAGCAAGATAGCAAATCAAGGACAAGAAATAACTAACTAATTTGCCTTTGTATGGTTTTGTTTTTCTTCTTTCTGGAAATCAAACAATATGTCTTTGTGAATAAAATTTACAACTTTTGTGAGAATTTTTAGGGCGAAGTGAGTAGTCACAGTGATTTCTAAACGGGGATTGACTTTATCTAGGGACCAATTTTATGTAAACAATATCTGCTATTACATAGACTATGGTGCAGTCTGCTAAAAATTCAGATCAACCCTTTTATGCACCATCGTCTATGTACAAGGTCAATCTCTGTTTAGCAACAACTAGTAACTAGTAGCGTTTTGGATACCATTAATACCGCGCTAAAAATTCTCTTTGTAATATCTGTCTCTGTTTAACAGAGATCAACTTTTGTTAATACCTTGCTGCAGTCTGCAGGATAGCTTGATCTCAATTTTGATCAGGTAAGCAGCCTCGCTGAGATGAGAATGAGATGGCAGGCTTTTTTGGTGTAGGCCTTCTTGGGCCAGGGCTTCATCCCAGGGTCGTCAGTTAAGTTGGACCCAGCCCAAACATTTCAACACTTACGGCCCATTGCTGGGGCAGTAAGCATTCCATTCAGGAATCCATTCATCTCCGAACCCCACGAAGACAGACGCGCAGTCCAAACCCTAAACCCCCACCGCCGCTTCTTCCATCGCTGCGCTGTCGTCGGGGAGACGCCGAGGCGGCGATGGCGAAGAAGCTGGGGAAGAAGGCGCGCAAGTTCGCGCGCAAGAACCTGCAGTCCGCCGCCAAGCGCAACCGCAAGATCCGCAACCAGTTCAACCACCGCCGCGGACCCCGCAGAGGCGAGTCTCTGCCCCCCACGCTTCTCACCTGCGCTTGCTTGTTTGGCTGTGCGTGCGAGACTGCAAGGGGGTCTAATTGATAGCTTGCTCGAGTTGGTTTCAGGTGGGAGAGCCGGCCGGGAGGATGGAGACGAGGACGTGCCGCAGCGGGTCCACGATTCCACCATGTAATTCATCAATCTTCTCTTACCACAATGCTCTGCCTGAGTAATTTGGCTCGTTGGAATGCTCTGTTCTTATATTGTAGTCCACAGTTGGGTGCCTAGTGGTTTTGCTTGGCAAGTTCACCTGACGTGGTTGCAAAGATTTATTATTTCCCTTTCTTCTTGTTGACTAAACACCTGCTATGCTGCAATAACATAAGTAACAATTTAGATGTTCATGATTTGTCCCGGCTTCTCTGCCTTCAGCTGTCTGGAACCAACCTAGTTTGTTAATAACCAGGAGAATGATTTGCACTAATTCAGCCGCCATATTCCTTCCTCTATTTAACATTTCAAATAACTAAGCTCAAAATGCTTTTCCTGTAGGGTCACCAATGATGAAGATGCTACTTTGATCCATGGCTTGGAGTTTCCAGATGATGATGCTGAACTAGATGCTGATCTGTCTGACAGTGATGGTTATCTATCTGAGGTATGTTTGTTTGTCCTGTTCACATCCTTATACCAAGCTTACGAACAATGATGCGCCCTACGAGTTTTAGCATCCCCACACTGCAACAGCATCTATTGTTCCATTGTTGGAATGTTTTGCTTGGAAGAGTTTATGCATGTATCAGTACATCACAGCTGGGTCACTACTTGCTTTTATAACCAACTGCTTAATTTGTGATATGCAGGATCCTGGATGTCCATACTATTCTGACAGCGAGGATGAGAAAGCTGATAAAGGTTAGTGTGTGTTGTTGTAACACTAATTTAGCTTGACCTGTGCTTGAGTACTAGTTTCTAAATATTGCAATGTTTTGTGTAGATTGTATCTTGGAAGATGGTTTGGACAGACAGAACGATGACATGAATCGGGATATCAAAAAGCAAAAGAAAAAGTTGAAGAAGTTGCTGGATAAGGTTGAACTTCCGTTCATCAAAAGAGCTGAGCATGCTAATTTTAAATTCTATCAACGTTCTTACAATTGCAGGCTGTATGCTTCAGGATATCTTGCTTCGTTGCAGCTCAATAGTTTCTTTTTGCCGCCATAGAAACCAATTCAGAACTACTATTTAGCGGGTCTTATATTTTGTATGCCGTTTTCTTTACATACAGGTTTTCAGCATACAAACTCTATCATATAAATGATAATGGGGACTGGAAGAAAATGCGTGCACAGAAAAATGCTGGCAAAATTTCTGTAGGCTATAGCTAATAGAGTTATTTGTACCCTAGTATGTAACTGTATACTTTATGCTCAATTGATTGGGTAAGCTAATTTTTACATTACATCAGTTCTGCTCTGAACTTCTGGACCTGTTCATTTAGTAAACTAGTAATTGAAGTGTATTCAGTGCATCTATTCTTAGATACAGTTTATGGTTGTAGTGATGTAGGGATTATGCACTAATTCGAGTGAGATTTTTATGTTACAACCTATTCAAGATGCTTTGAATTACGTGCTACTGTCAAATAAGAAACAACTATGCAATGTCAGTACAACGTCAACTGGAATTCTAGGATCGTGATGTACATTGCTTATAGTGATTTCAATATGGATTTAAGTATTTGTCTTGTTTGTAGGACCCTGAATTTGCAAATTTCCTTGAAAAATGGCAGTCGGAGTTGGAGAGCTACAGAAGTAAAGAAGTAAGTATTGGTAGCTGTTCCTTTAACTTCTACGAAATGCAGATATACTTTTTGCATGTTCTGTTTACATTGTTGTTTCTAAATAAACCTGATCTCACTAGTTTTTTTTTTTTTTTTTTTTGCGAATCCTTTTAAATTTCCAATAGGACTCTGATGAAGATGGAATGGATTCTATGGATGATGATGATGACTCCAATGATGGAAATTCCCCAAATGCTAAGGTCCTTACAAGCAAGACTATAAGTGAATGGTGCCAGTTAGTGTCAAAGGATCCTAAATCACCTGCCTTGCGTAATTTACTAAATGCTTTTCGGGATGCTTGTCGATATGGTGTTCACTCTGATGGCCCCTCGATGCAGAGATTTCAAAATGCCAGGGTGTTTTATCAAATAATAACATTTGTCCTTTCTGAGTCGGACAATGTTTTCCGTTCTCTTTGGAAATTCAAGATGATGCTCACAAAGGAAAAATTATGAATCTGAGAGAAATTCAAAGAAATGGCAAACTGTTGATCCTCTCATAAAGTCCTACTTACGGAATTCTCTTGATCTGCTTAGTCAACTTACTGACAACAAAATACTTGCCTTTGTTTTGACTCGGCTGAGAGCATCAGTGGTTCTTTTTTCTGCATATCCATCAACATCAAGTAGGCTTGTCAAGGTACTGCCATCTTTTGATGATATTACTTGCTAAGAGTGTAATTCAGTTTTGCATATATTACGAAGGTAATTCATGTCTAAATCTAGTCGAGGCAACCATATTGTTGTTATGAAACGAATTCATGTCTTAACAAAGGTAATATGTTTATTTTAGATATACCCTTAAATTAGGGATCTTGGAGTTAGGATGTGGAGAAACATGGTTCTATTTCTGGCAAAAACTCTATTACATGAAAATATGAAATTGTGATTGTATGGTGGCAATAGGCTTGAATGCATCAGCTTAGATTGTTTTCTAGTATATGTTTGGAAGGAATGCTATTTCTTTTTGCTTGGGCCTGTTGTTTGCTAGATAGACCCTTATTATTATACGAAAATTGTGATAGTATGATGGTAATAACCTAATAGGCATCCTTGAGTTTTAGTCATCTGTTTCTGATATACAATCTTATAAACATTTAGAAGGAATATTCTTTCAAAACCTTATACGGTTATTATTTGTATATATATTAATTTGACGGCTCTCTGAAGAATTATACTACAATGTTCGGTATCTGGGGATATTAATACATATCTGATTGGTCATGAATTCTTGGTGCTTATGGTTCAAAAATTCACATGGTGTTCAATTACTATGCAACAAATATTTTGTCAAATTAATTTTCATTTTTTCACTGTGATTTTGACTTGTTATATATGCTTCAAACACTGCAGATTTTATTTCGCTTGTGGGCAAGTGGTGATCAGAGCTTGTCTCTGTCAGCATTTCTTATGATCCGAGAAGTAGCTTCACTGTTACCTGACTGTTTGGATCTCTGTTTAACTAAATCCTACAATACATACCTTGCCAGTACCAAGCTTGTGAATGACAGAAACACAAAGCATATTTATTTTCTGATTGACTGTCTGGTAGAGCTGTATTCTCTTGATGTTCAGAAATCGTATGAGAGGGCAGTAACCTCCGTGGAGCAACTGAATGCTATTCTTAGACAGGCTTCTAAAACCAAGGAAAAGGTATGCCACAAGGCTTATATCAGAACATGCATGTGCACGTAGTTTAACTCTAGATCTGGGTGTGAAGTTTCACTGTATCCTTCCCATGCAGTGTGACAGTGTCATGGGGCTTATTAGGTATATACTCCCTCTGTCCCTAAATGTTTGTCGCCACCATTTGCGTGCCGATAACTTTGACTCGATTTATAGAAAATACGTGCAACATTTCTATCTCCAAATAAATTTATTAAAAAAATTAGATCCAAATATCTATCCAATGATACTAATTATGTATCATAAATATTAATATTTTTTAACATATATTTAGTCAAAGTTGTTTCTCAGGAAGCGAAAACGACAGACATTTAGGGACCTCCGAGTATAGTATATCCTCTCAGGCAGATTCTTGGGGCCTTCTTGAGTATTCTTAGGTCTTTTTTAGGTATTGCGGAGACTGGGTCCCATGCATCCAAGTAGGGCCCAAGAATGTGTATGGATGCCAGTTATATTAACACTTTCTGATCTATTAAGCCAACATGGATTCCATCTAGTCCAATAAGACTGGGCATTATTTTATTCTTTCCTGTCTGGAGAGGTTGAAGAGGATTTTTCGTTACATGCTCAAAATGATGGGTTAGAGTTCCCATGCTGCAACATATTTGTTATGTTGTCCTTGGCACAGCTTTTTTGGCTGTTGACAGTCTATCACGTTAATGGAGTTTTCTCTGTAAGCCTATCTAATGATGATCTGTTGTGATAGTATAAGAAGATCCTTGTATTGATATACGTGCCCAAACGAAAAGAGAGAAAATTCTACCTGTGCATGCTGAGGTTTAGCCTCATGATGATGTCTTCTATATTTTCTTTTGGTAGTTTACATGAACGATTGTTTCCTTGCTTGTGTCTGCAGGAAGATCTCAGAAAGATAGATAACTGGCAATATATTAATTGTGTCAACCTATGGGTTCGGTTTCTGTGTTGTCACTACAAGGATTACAATCTCCATCCCTTATTTTCTGAAGTTCTTCAAGTAATAAGAGGAGTGGCTCACTTATTCCGAGGCACAAGGTACTTACCGTTGAGACTGAGGCTTGTGCAGATGCTGAACGAGCTTTCCTCCTGCAGTCAGATGTTCTATCCAATTCCATCGTTGCTATTTGACTGCCTAGAATTCAGAGAAGTCTCTCAGAAAGAACAAACACAAAGAACAAAGATCAACTTCTCATCGCTGTTGAAGGTATGCCACTTTTACTGGAAACAATCTGGGTGATGATAACAGTTAGAGCATTTAATATTTTATTATGTCTATTCTGAAATCACGAAAAGTTCATATTACTACCTTATCAAGTAGATATGCAATCTTTTCCATTCCCTGTGAATTACAACTGCACTAATATGATGAAGTTTGTTTATGCTGAGAATGGTTTAGATTAACTGCTGTTTCTTCACATTCAGGTGCCAAAGAACCTGCTGAAATCAAGGGATTTCCAAGAGGAGTGCGTTCTTTCAGCGATTCAGGTTCTATCAGCACATTTTGCCCAGTGGAGCTACCATGTTTCCTTCCCAGAAGTAGCCACCATTCCTCTTTTCCTCTTGAAAAAGCTACACGAGCAGACAACAATTGAACCACTTCACCGTCCTATTAAGCGATTAATAGACCAGGTGAACACACAATCTAAAATTCCTTGTGTCTGTCAGCATCCTTGCAAGATCTGTTGAACATCGCGTTGTTACTCTGCAAAGACCTCCCATTGCATGGGATCGTTCAAAATACTTGTCATGAACATTGAATGTGAATATATGCAACATTGCTTTCTGTCTTTCTATTTTTATGACTTTGGTGGAAGAAAAGTATATCCTTCTATTCGAGTGAATTGCACATCCGTTTCATCTGCAGTACTTCTGATGGCTGCTTCAACTGCTGAAATGACAGGTGACTGAGAACAAGGATTTTATTGAAAGGAAAAGAGAGGTGGTATCCTTCTCACCAAATGACAAGGCATCAGTTGATAGCTTCCTTCAGGTAGGATTTGCCCAGTCGATGCAATGTTCCTCCTTTGTAGTCAAAATTGCTTCACGTCTGCTATTCCATATTTCAACCAGCTGAGTTTTCTGAAAAGCATATTATTGTTGAATGCAGGAGGAGAAAGTCAGCAGAAACACTTCATTCACTCGATTTTATGCATCAGTAGCTGAAAACTGTCAACCAAAAGGTAATATTGTACAGTACTTAATAAACAGCATCACCACACTTCTTATTTACCAAGCCATTGACACTGTTGCTCGGATGCAGGGAGAAAAACACTTTAAAATGCCAAGGGAATTTCTGAGAGCCATCTGGAATTGGTTGGCCTCCAAGTGAGGGCCACGAAGAATCACTTCAATGTAGAACATGTGATTATTGACCTTGGCATTTTAGTGCAGATATATGGTGATATATGCTGATGCGGCAAATGCATAACCTCCGCTGATGCTGCTACCCAGTGAGGCAGTGATCATATGAGGCCTCGTGCATTGCATGCTCAGCAATTTTGTGCGATTGTAGCTTTGCGGCGTTGTACACTACCTTAATTCTAAGTGAGTTGTCAAGTGATGAATGGAATTTGATGCTGCTTGATCTGAGATGAGGGTTTAATTATTATTATATGTGTCCATACTGTTGACTGTTGTCATTGCACACAACGGTCATGCAGCTTTCTCGGAAACGCTCCACCCTTTTTGGGCTTGCTGTACCCCAAAAGAGGCCGTCTTGCTGGCCCATATATAAGATGTTGCGGCTGTTTTTCCTGCCAAACGTTTCATACACATTAAAATTTACTAGCAAGACTCAAAGAGGCCGTGCATTTCTCGTGTTTTATTAACCAACGTTGATTGGTTTGAGGGCACATTTCTTTACATTTTGCTATTTTTAACTCTCTTGTGTGCCAGAATCTCAGACCACAATAGCTTATGGGTTTTTGGCACCATGTCATAAACTCTATGATCTTTATGGAAAATAAATAACGATATACATTTCTCAAAACAAACAAATGAAGGTAATATCTCTAGGTACACATAAACATCAAAATGAAAAAAAAAATCTGATAATTAAAAATAAAATACCTCACAAGAAGAGCAGAAAAAAAAATCTATGGTTCTCCATATATAGGGAAAATGATGAAGCTATTTAGCTTTCAACGTCAACCCATTGACAATGTGCTCGAAATGGTTCGCGCTGCACGGGATCCTCAGCACGCCGGGCTGGCCATGCCCAAACTGCTGCTCTGTCATCTCTAGCAATGCTGCCATACACGGCTCTCTTAGCATATGCACTGGAACCAAGATCCTCTGGCCCTGTTCGTCATCTTCCCCATCGACTAGGATCATAGGAACATACCCTTTCAGGACCTTCCCAGTGTCACCACCAGTGACACAGGCATGCCACGTGGCGCTGGTGATGGCCTTGGCGCCTCCTTGCTTCCTTGATCTCAAGATGGCCATCTTGCTATATTTTGATGCTGGAGAATAATATAGAGTGTATTACAATGTATATTTATATAAATTTATATGTGGTGTTGGATGATAGATGGTGATGGAGTTTCCTGTTATGTATAGTATAGGCTTGGTATATATGTAGAAAGAATTGGTATGGATAGATGGTTTGGTACTGCACAATACAATGGACCTTATATAGCTAGCGAGCCTTTGCAGTTGCAATCATGGGAGTGGGAGGGACTGGTTTGTGAATTGTGAGCAAGGACTCACGAACAAGTACAAACGGTACGTGCAGTACATGACAGGTTGATTATATTATGCATTAGAAAAGTTAGATGGATTTTACGGTGTGGTGATGTTGACATGCATTGCAGACTTACTGTGATGTGGTGATTAGAAGGGGAAGACTTAGTTTAACGAGCCTGGTCTTACTGCGTATGCTGGTAAGCGGCACGTTAAGCTTGTTAATTGCATGGCAAAATATTAATTAACCAACCATTGCTATCACGAACGAACAAAGAACTCCCAAGATCAAGTCGAAGCAGGAAATCCCAATAACATATAACGTACTTTTACCGTACCTAATAGTCTTCGTGAAAGTAGGGGCGTGTTTTAGCGTGTACCAAATGGACCCTTCGGGATGAGTGCTCAGGTAGAGTCATGTGCACGTTCGCGTGTGAGGTCAAATATACTCCCTTTGGAAAAGCACGTATTTCATGTTATTTTTAAGGCGAAATAGCCATATTTATCCTTAAACTTTTCGTCAAAGCTCAAATTCATCCTTCAACTATTAAAATGGTCGGTTTAGTCCTCGAATTTGCAATTTCAGTCCGATTTCATCCTCTGTCTGACGCCGTCTTCCACACGATAGCTCACTCCGTCAACACAGTTCTATTGGGAGACAAAAAAGTGATTGAAGACCTCGCATCCATGAATCACAACTTGACACGGTTGTATTTGCATTCAGCTGGACAATGGGATGATATATACAGTGATCGACAAAGGTTGCGAAAAGAAATATGTAAACTGATGCATGGTAGGGATGAAAACGGATCGGATCGGTGTTGATAATGGCTTCCTTATATCCTAATCCATTTTTTTATCGGATTCAGAGCGGATCAGATATTATACGAATTCGGATGCGAATACGGATCAGATATTATGATGAGAAACAATTCATTAACCAAAGTCATAAAGCGGCAATACAACACGAAATAATCACCATCAATCCACTACTTCGATTTAAGAGCTCACAAAATTAATACAAGTTCTCAGTATAAATTTAAGAGTATAAAACAAGTGTGTAAAAAATAAATATTCTTAATTTAGCAAAACTTTACCTTCACTCTTTGTCGTGTACTAGTCCTCCACTTTGGTAGATGATAATTCTTTTGTTTCCTGTAATTTCAATGTACCAGCCTATAGTTGACGAGCTTTGTTTATGGACTTTTAATATAATAATGCTTGTGTCATGGGTCAGGCTGACTTGTATTCTTGCCGCTTGGGCTCTTTAAAATATTTCAATTATTATAAGCGTCGCACGTTCAATTATCGGTTAATCCATATCAGTCGGATTTTACCAATTCCATATCCTACACCGCATCCGCATATAATCGGGTTCGGATTATTCGTATCCACATGGATATTAAAAACACTTCTCCATATCCATAAAATTCGTATTCAGAGCGGATCAGAGCAGAGAATTATCTATACCACTTGTGCTTTTGCATTGTAAGTGGTTGTAGGCCCGTGGATAATCATGCAGTGATTTTTGAAATCTAATTATAATACCGACTTTTCATGGCTTGGTGCCTGATTTCACTGGTTCTGAAGGGACTTTCTTTCTATTTTTGGGTGGGTGCCCTCGCATTTTCTTCACTCTAGGAGGCAATGGCTTTGGATTTGGAGATACTGGCCAGGCTTACTCGTGCTCCATGGGTTGCAACACATGCTGACTTGCCAAAATCTGCAAGTGTGTTGTCTCGTCTCAAAGTGTGTTAACGGAGTGAGCTACTGTGGTAGACGATGTTAGACAGAGGACGAAATCGAACCAAAATTGCAAATTCAATGACTAAACCGGCCTTTTTGGTAGTTGAGGGACGAACTTGAGTTTTGGACGAAAGTTCAAGGACGAATATGGCTATTTCGCCTTATTTTTATTCGACTTTACATTCCTGCAAAATGAATCCTTCAATTTTTTCCTATACTCCAACCAAACAACCTTTTCACTCAAAATTCCTATGTTTTACAATTCTTTATTTTACACATGCATCTCTATACTATTCTTACCTTTTTCCCCTATTCCTATGTTCTTTTAATTCTTGTATTTCAAAGGAGCCATAAACTACTTTAGCTCACTTATGTGATCTAAAATTTTGTGAGATGGCCTAAACTTTAGAGAACATTTTAGATTTTCTATTTGTAGCGTCTAAAGTTAGTGACAATGAGATCAAAACATGATCCAACTATCATTAGATTAATTATTGAATATATTTTTTATAATAAATTTATTTGGGGATATATATATATATATTGATAATATTTCTATAAATCTAGTTAAATTTAGGAAAATTTATAGACACAAAATCTAACATTGGTCGAATTCGACTTTAGAAAATGAGACGTGCAATGAAGCGAGAGAGTACACGACATTTTTGTTCAGTCTATCACAAAGAAATCCTAGTGAAACGATTTGAGGCAATGATTCAGCATTTGAAGCTGCAGCTGCCGTACCACCACCATCCAGCCATCATCCACCGCTGTCCGCTGGTGCCGTGGTGGATGTCACGTCACGCACGGCGTCTTCTTTTGCCCGCAGATAAGAACGGGCCCACCAAAGTGACGTGGTCTCCCGTCCCGTCTCCCACGGTTCTCTGCTCCCCCACCAAATCCGCGTGCGCATCACGCAGCTTCGTCTCCGTCCTCTCCGTCGGGGAACCGTCCACCACCAACCGATCTGTGCCGCCTATAAATCCAACCCACCCCGGCGGACCTCTTCCTCTTCCGTGGATAGATAGATAGAATCGCATGGTTGGGTTCCCTCTTCCTTCCCTGTTCGTTCCCTCGTCGGTGCCGTGGGGGTGGATGGGTAAGTGGCAGGTAAGGCGCAGTCGTTGGTTTCGATCTGACGCGTCTCTCTGTTTCTCGATTGGTTATTCCTAAGGTGTGACGGACTGGACTAGCCGGATGGATGGATTTCGTTTAGGTTGGATTGGATGGTTGGTTCTCCTCCCTTTGCTGCGTTTAGCTATTTTCTCTCGACCCCTCGTTGGGTCTCTGACTAATTACGATTTGCTGATTGATATGTATACTTAGGTTATTAATTAATTGTTATGCTGCTGTTGCGATCTGTTGATGTTTAGGGCTGTGCCGTTATTTTCATTCTGGTGGAGGATAAGGCGACTCGTTTGTGATCTGTGTTTGTTGGGTCAGATCTATTTGGTATCTGTTGATGTCTAGGGTTGTGTGGTTATTTTGATTCGATTGCTGTTCATTCTGGTGGAGGATAAGGCGACTCGGTTGTGATCTGTTTGGGTTGGGTCAGATCTATTTGATTGGTTAGCATGGATGTTTTTGATATGATCGGAACAAAAGATGGATTCAAGGGGATTTGGTTTTGATTCGTCGATGCTGTGTGATCTGTTCAGTCAAAGGTTGTTGCTTGGATGCTTCTATCTTCTTTAGGATTAGGTTGCTGATTTTGTGGAGAAAACCAGTGCCTGTTGGTTATATGAAACTACTGGACTGCTCAGAATTCTGCACTGTTTGCTCCTGATTGTAGTCGGAAGATTTTTTAGGTCAATTCGGATATTTTACAGAGCTATGATATGATTTAGTATGTTGTATTTTGGGGCAAGTTATATTAATCAGATGAGTGCTATCAGATTATTTGAAAGCCTTGCAACTAAAGGTCACATCATGAAGTTCTCGTGGGTTTAGTAGATAAGTTGCTTTCTTGGGAGCCAGAACAGTTCATTTAGAGTTGAGGGGCATGATCGTGGAGATGATTCTACAATTGTACTCTTCAGTGCCACTTTTTGATTAATTCAATTTGGTGGTTTCTTTTAAGAAGACATGAAGAGTTTGATTTCATATAAGGCTTACATCCTCAAGTTCATGTGGTTTTAAATAAGTTGCTTTCTTTGGGAGTGAAAACCATTTAGAGCTAATATAGACATGGTCATGGAGATGATTCTACAATTCTCTTCAATATCATTTTTGATCAATTCAATTTAGCGGTTCCTTTTAAGATTACTTGGATGCAGAGTTTGATTTGCTTCTCTAAGGTGTAATTTAATGCTAGGTTGTGGAACCAGGATTATAGAAGTGTGTCTGTTCGAAGCTTCATTTGAGTAAGATATATGGGGAATACTTCAGTTGTGGCTGCTTTGCTAAATTACTGTTGGCATTTGTTTCTCTGGTGGTATCATAAGGCCTTCTGTATAATTCCTGGACAAATGATTTACCATGGGTCTTCTATTACTCGGACATAGTTAGTATTGGACATGGCTTTTTGGCTTCTGTTACTGGATTATGCGTTCATTCAAGTGTTGTAGAGATCTTTTAGTTTTGTACTTCTGTTGGTTCAATAGTACTGTAATATATGTTGTACACAGGATGTATGATGGTGAAAAGTATTTTTTTTCCTGGAGCTGTAATTATTATATGATATGGATATTGGTATAGAAGTTGGCACAATCCTACTTATTATAAATGGCTTGTGACATGACTCTTTTATTATGGATCTGCTGAACTTTACAGTAACCACATGTCTATTGTTTCTTCTCATTCTAATCTCTTGCAGATCGTATTCTTGAATCCCATGCAAATACTACATTTATTTTGGTGCTGCACAAATTTTAATTTTATGTTTTATAGATCGGTGCAGTTTGTTTCCTATCGAAAATGTTTTCTTCGAGTTATTCTAGACTCCTATGCTTTTTAATACTAATTTGGGATCTTGTGATCTTTGAAGTGTTCTTTATTAAGTTCAACTACAATAACTGGAATGTGTACATCTGAAAAAATGCAGGGGGTCTCGGTGTAGGAAATCTGGTTGGTTTAGATTTTACATGCATGCAGGATTTATCTGCATTTACTGAATTGAAGCAACTCATTATGTGATGAGTAGTAGTGCTATATAACACATAATTTAGTATTAACCTTGAAAGTGGGGTTAGACGGTGTTCAATCACTTTCAGTTTTGTCCATATTACTTGATCTTTTGTGACAATGATTTCTTAGGTCAATTCAGATTTTTTGCAGAGCTATTATGTAGTATTGTAGTGTTACTATACTTCTAGAGTGTTGATTAAAGAGCATGCTAGTTTTTAGCAAGTTATACTTCTAGTGTTTTAGACTAATGGTTTAGACTAGTGTTTTAGGTAAGTTGATTTATTTGGGATATTTAGACTTGAAGTGCCTGAACCGTGACTTTGGGTTTCAACTCTAGCCTACCCCAACTTGCTTGGGACTGAAAGGCTATGTTGTTGTTGTTGTTGTTGTTGTTGTGTAGACTTGATCATGGAGATGATTCTACAATTCTATTCTTCAGTACTATCTTTTTCATCAATCCAATTTGGTTGTGTCTTCTATAAGGAAATATGGGCACAGAGTTTGATTTGATTTACAGATTGGGATTTGATTTGTAGCAAGGGTCACCGGAAGTTTTGGTGATTTTAGATAACTTTCTTACTTTGGGGAGCCAGGTCAGTTGGCATGTTTATGGAGAGAATTCTACAAATTTATTCTTCAGTATTATTTTTTGATTGATCAATTCAATTTATTGGGTCCTATAGTGGGTGCATATTTTGGTTTACTTTGAGGTGTAGTTTGATGCACAGTATATGTATGATAATTTTTTTTTTGCCTGGAGCTGTAATTATTATATGATATAGATATCGGTATAGGGATTTGCACGATCCTACTTATTACAATTTACTTGTGACATGCCTTTTATGGATCAACCGGATTATAACAGCAACTGCATGTATATTGCTCAATCTAATCGCCTGCATGTCGTAATCTTGAATCCATGCAAATACTATGTTTATTTTGGTATCACACAGACATGCTGCTTGAATTTTATAGATCGGTGCAATTTATTCCATATTCTATCTGCAATGAACTGAATTTCTTCTTGTCACATGCACATTTGGACGTTCTGCCACATTGTTCATTGCTGGCTGAAAATGTCATCTGCAGACTTTTGGTCTTAATATCATTTGATTTTGAATTTGTACTATTCTTTAGGTACTCTCTTTCCTATATGTAAAGGTCATAAAGTTTTCAAGCCACGTCTCTAATAAGCCACGCACAATATTATTGAACATGTTATGTTGGTACAGCTTCATAGTTTAAGTGAGTTAGCCTGTCATGCTGACCTAGTTCCATATTTCTGTTCATTGAATTGAAGTAATGTGATCCCTCTTTTTTCCATATGTACAGGAAGTAGAGACCTAGTTCCATAATCTTTCTGTTCATTTAACTGAAGTAACGTGATCCTTCTTTTCTTCGTATCTAAATGCTGTAGAGACCTAGTTTCGTATTCTTTTTTCCATATCTACATGTTGTAGAGCTTTGTGTTTTATTTCAGTGTATCCTTGACTGATGCAATGTGGTTTTATTCTTGTTAGAGTTGGAATTTTTCTTTCCTATTTGAGTAATAAAACTGATGGATCTAGTATTTGTCCTTTTTGTCTTTAGTCCTGACTTAAGTGTGCTATAAGGTTTTCAGTTAGCTCATTATTTTCGTTTAGGTTGGATTTGGATGGTTGGTTCTCCTCCTTTGCTGTGTTAGCTATTTTCTCTCGACCCGTCGTTGTGTGTCTGACTAATTACGATTTGCTGATTGATTTATACATCTAGGTTATTATTATGCTGTTGTTGATATGTGATCTGTTGAAGGGCGGGCCTGGTGCAAGCGGTAGAGTCTTACCACCTGTGACCGGAAGGTCCCGGGTTTGAGTCGCGGTCTCCTCGTATTGCACAGGCGAGGGTAAGGCTTGCTACTAACACCCTTCCCCAGACCCCGCACAGAGCGGGAGCTCTCTGCACTGGGTACGCCCCTTTTTTTTATATGTGATCTGTTGATGTCTAGGTCTGTGCAGTTATTTTGATTCGATTGCTGTTCATTCTGGTGGAGGATAAGGCTATTCGGTTGCGATCTGTGTTGGTAGCATGCTGTGTTGGGTCAGATCTATTTGATTGGTTAGCATGGATGTTTTTGACATGATCGGAATAAGATGAATTGAAGATTCGTCCATGCTGTGTGATCTGTTCAGTCGAAGGTTGTTGATTGGCTGCTTGTATCTTATGATGCCGATTTTGTGGAGAAAACCAGTGCCTGTTGGTTGTTATAGGAAACTACTGGACTGCTCAGAATTATGCACTGTTTGCTCCTGATCGTGTATCCCTCATGATGTTGCCAGTCTAGTCAGATGATTTCTTAGGTCAATTTAAATTTTTTTATAGAGCTATGATGTAGCATGTTATATTCTGCGGCAAGTTATATTAATCGGATTATTTGATTTGAGCCTTGGTAAAGGTCACATCTGAAGTTCTGATGATTTTAGTAGATAAGTTGCTTTGTTTGGAAGCCAAGACAGTTTATTTAGAGCTAATAGACATGATCATGGAGATGATTCTACAATTATATTCTTCAGTACCTCTTTTTGATCAATTCAGTTTGGTGGTTTCTTCTATGAAAACATGGAGAGCTTGATTTATACTACAAGGGTTACATTCTCAAGTTCTGGTGGTTTTAGATAAGTTGCTTCCGTTGGGAGTGAGAACAGTTCATTTAGAGCTAATATAGACATGGTCATGGAGATGATTCTACAATTCTCATCAATATCATTTTCGATCAATTCAATTCGGTGGTTCCTTTTAAGATTATCACATGGGTGCTGAGTTTGATTTGCTTCTCTAAGGCGTGATTTAATGCTAGGATGTGGAACCGAGATTATAGAAGTGTGTCTGTTTGAAGCTTAATTTGAGTATGCCATGGAAGAATACTTCAGTTGTGGCTGCTTTCCTAATTTGCTGTCGGTATTTGTTTCTCTGGTGGCATCAATTATCATAAGGCCTTTTTATATGGTTGCGGGACATTGATTTACCTGGATCTTCTATTTCTCAGACATTGTCTTTAGTATTGGATTGGACATGACTTTTTGGCTTCTGTTACTGGATTATGTGGTCATTCAAATGTTGTGATTTTTAATTTTGTTGGTTCAATAGTATTATGTATGATGTTAATATTATTTTCGTCTGGAGCTGTAATTATTATATGATATGGATATTGGTAATAGAAAACGCCCCGACCCGGACTCTGCTTATTATAATTTGCTTGTGACATGATTCTCTTATGTATCTGCTGAACTATTAACAGTAACCGCATGTCTATTGTTTCTTCTTATTCTAATCTCTTGCAATTGTATTCTTGAATCCCATGCGAATACTACACTTATTTTGGTGCTGCACTATTTTTAATTTTAATTTTTATTATATAGATCAGTGTAGAAGGGCAGGCCTGGTGCAAGCGGTAGTCTTACCGCCTGTGACCGGAAGGTCCTGGGTTCGAGTCGCAGTCTCCTCGCATTGCATAGGTGAGGGTAAGGCTTGCCACTGACACCCTTCCCCAGACCCCGCACAGAGCGGGAGCTCTCTGCACTGGGTACGCCCTTTATAGATCAGTGCAGTTTGTTTGCTATTGAGGAGGTTTTCTTGGAGTAGGTAGATCAGAGTCATAGTCTGTAACCGACTAAATTTCTCCTTAAGGCAGTGGCATGAAGTTAGATCAAATAGTTTTCAGGCCTTCTCTCTTAAACTGCATGCATAATATTTTTCCTAAACATTTTGTGTTGGTTCAGCTTCCTAGTTCAATTGTGAGTTAGTTACCTGCCTGCTATGTTGTCTTAGTTCCATCTTTCTGTTTATATATGAACTGGAGTAATGTGGACCCTCTTTTTTCTGTACCAACATACATGTTTTGGAGACCTAGTTCCATCTTTTTTCTTTTCATTGAACCGAATTAGCATGAACCATCTTTTTCTTTATCTACATGTTGTAGAGTTTTCTGTGTTTTATTTGAGTGCATCTCTAGCTTAATGTTGGTTCTGTTTTCTGGCTAGGTCTGGTTCTGTTTTCTGGCTAGGTCTTGAGGTTGTTGGTTTTCTGCTATTGTCTTGCTTAGGATTCTAACATTTAACATAGCTGATACCTGACAAGTTATTGGATGATGTTGTTTTTTTCGCTTCTAACATGTTCTTTTATTGGGGGCAAGTTCTTGTCATAAGGTGGATGTTTGCTCAAGTGTGTGGAGTTCAATCATTCTTCGATGCCAATTTGTTATTTACTTCTGCACGAGCTTTGATTTGGACCTCCTAAACTGCAAGCTAATTTGGATTTCAACTTTGGCTTCATGGACCCCCATGGTTTGGCTTATGTTATCTATCTTCTCCTGGTATGTTCATTCCGATGTCAAATGGGTATGTTCATTCCGATGTTAAATGAGTCTTTAACTTCTGTAGGGTCCTGTAATTTATGTGGCCAGCTAGTTCTGATTGTAAGCATTCAGGAGCTTTAGTTAATATGGATGTTGTGTAGAAGCATTATTTAGTTAATATGGATGTTGTGCAGAAACATTATTGCAACTTATATGACTGGATATAAAATTAGTCTGGACTCCTATGCTTGTTAATCCTAATTTGGGATATCATGATCTTTATTGTGTTCTTTATTAAGTGCAGCTACAGTAATTAAAGTGTTGAAAATATCTGCCTGGAGCTGTAATTATTATATGATATGGATAGAAATTGGCATGATCCTGCTTATTACAATTTACTTGTGACGTGTTCTATGGATCAATCGAATTATAGCAGTAACTGCATATATATTGTTTTTTCTCATTCTAATCGCTTGGATGTCGTAATCTTGAATCCATGTGAATACTAGGTTTATTTTGGTACCGCATAAACTTGCTGCTTCATTCTTATAGACTGGCGCAGTTTTATTTCAGATTCTAGTCTGCAACAGATTAAATTTTAAATGTGTTTGTACAGTCTCCCACTGTTTTTGCTGTCAATGTCATCTGCAGACTTTTGGTTTTAATACCGTCTGAATGTGTACTATTTTTTAGTTGGCGCCTTTTTAGTTACTCTCTAGCCCGTAAAGGTCATAGTTTTCAAGCCTTGTCTCTAACAAGCGCGCACAATGTTTATTGAACATGTTATGTTGGTACAGCTTCACAGTTGAAGTTTGCTTTAGTTCTCAGCCTGTTATGCTGATCTAGTTCCATCTTTCTGTTCATTGAACTGAAGTTATGTGGTCCCTCTTTTTTCTGTATCTACATGCTGTAGAGACCTAGTTCCCTTGTCTTTCTGTTCATTTAACTGAATTAACGTGGTCCCTCTTTTTTCTGCATCTACATGCTGTAGAGACCTAGCTCCATATTCTTTGTGTTCGTTGAACGTAATATGAAGCCTTATATTTCAATATCTACATGGTGTGGAGCTTGTGTTTTATTATTTCAGTGCATCCTTGACTTAATGCAACGTGGTTTTGTTCTCCTTAGAGTTAGAATTCTTCTTTCGTTGCTTGGCTTATGTTATTACGCCATTTCTTTGTATGTTTATTCTAGTGCCAATGGGTATGTTTATTCTAGTGCCAATGGGTCTTTGACTTTTGTACTGTGCTGTAATTTATGTTGCATACTAGTTATGATCGTAAATCATTCAGGAGCTGCTGGTAATGTGGAAGTCGTTGTAGAAGCATGTCCTTTGCTGTGTTCTCTCAATTCTATTGTCTTGCATGTTCAATTATCATCCTCACTCGGGTACTAGGCTCTTCAGTCTTCTTTTTGAGTAAGCTAAACCAGGGCTAGATTTTGCCATATATATGTGTAGTTGCATCCTGTCACCCTTTCTGACAGTACTGATCACATATGATTTATTTTGAAAACATACAACAAAGTAATCAATGTCTGTTTATTTTATTTTGTTGATACATGAGTTTTGGAGTCTTAACTAAACTCTTATGGTACGTAGTATTACTTGTGGTTTCTGGTGTTTAGCTTGATGTGCCTAATCAACATTTGTGTTTAGCTCGATGTGCCTAATCAACATTTGTGTTCTGTCCTTTATTTTATTCTTTTAACCTTGAATAACAAGGTTAATCTAATATTTTGTGATAATCTAGGGTGCATGGTTTCTATTAGTTTGGTTTCTATGATTTCATTTTTAGAACTCATCTATGGTAGGCAATAAAATAGATAATATACTGTGATAGATAGCAATTAGGTTATTTTTCTATAGATGCTACTTCGAAAGCTTTGATAATCTAGTGTGCATGGTCTTGATAATTAAGTGAAGCCAAAACATCCTGCTATGTTACATGCTCATATGCTTTTGGTATTATTTCTAAACTTGTATAAAAAGTTCCCTCTGATTGGAAACCGCATGAATCCATGGAGCTTAGAAACCAGCAAGGGTATATGCTAATTTGTTCTTCCTACTATTATATAATATGTTAATTCTTTCCCTTCCAAGCTAAAGATAAAATTGTGGTCTTAACTGTACTTACGATAGGAATCAAGTTGGTGTCAGCAATTAGGGATGGTTTTGTTGCTTTGAAGTATATTTGTGATTGCTGCATTTCTATTTATGTACAAAGAATTGTTCTATCTGCAGAGTTTGTAACTTTTGAAAGGTTTTTGTCGTGTCTGCATAGACATCATTTAACTAGTGTGCTCATGGAGTGTCTCGCGTAATATAATGCTCTTACCTTCTGCTAATAGAACTGTGATGTCAATATGCTGTATTGCTGTTGGTTTTATTTTTGTAATGATGATTTTAATGAGTGCTTCCATACTTTGGTGTGGCGATGATCATATCGAGTCACCTGATGGCAAACTTGAGTACTGTTAAATGAATTTCACTTATTGTGCTTCTTTGGTTCCAGGCATATTATCCTGATGATGACTGCATTTGCTTCAGCTGTCTGTGGGCTTGGTAGCTGTTTGTATTTATTTTCTTGTTTACCATTAGGGGGGTTGCCTAACACTGCCAATGCCGGTCCCAAGCCCGGATAAAAGTGGAGGGGGCACGGTTGAATGGTTAACAGTGAAGTCTAAATAAGAGTTGAGTTGTCTAGTATATGGTTCGTACTAGGCTCTGGCATCAAGAGAATAAATGGTTTATTGGAAGGCTAATATGATCTAACTTAGAAGTTGTAACTGAGAGATGTAGAAGTGGGCACAATTGTCAAGAGTCTTGTCTAGTGTTAAAACGAATGTAATTTATTTAATGTTTGCAGCTTTTAAATTTGACAGCAGACACAGACCTGGAGTATATTCAAATGAAAAAGAGGATCTCTGTTGTAGAATGAAGATGTTCTGTGAAATTTCCTATGGGCCAATGGTCTGTGAAATGAGGTGGTCATCCTTCCATAACTTTTGTTTACTTCTTGTTTCTTAATCTTAGATCTTTAAGAGCCATTTAAACTGTATTGTAGTTGATTCATATTTTCCTTGGTCTTTGGCAGACCACTACCACAGCCTGTGCCAAGCGACCAAGAGCAGCGACATATATTACTTGTGGCAGGGGTGAAGCCGAGAAGGCAACAGCGGTCACTGAACAAGACTGGACTGTGATCAACTGTCTATGTTCATTGAGATAGCAGCAAAGGAAGAGGGAACTTCCAAGTTCCAACTAGACCTCACATGGTCGTTGAGCAGGCTGCATGCAGCAATGGACGGGATGAGCACAAGCACATATAAAAGAGAACTTGGTAGCCGTCGCAGAGCTGTCGCGATCACCGAGGCTCCAAATGTGGCAAGCAATGCAAAGCAGAAGCAGCACTGACTGATCGATCACCTGCCAAAACCGCCGGACTCCTAAAACAATGCTCCAGTCCAAGTCGATACAACATCCAGCCTGTCTCTCGCTGCTACTGCTACGGTGCTACCCGTCCAAGAACGCATTATGATCAATTAGTAAATCTCCATTCGTCACTGGAAGAATCGAATCATGAAGCTAGCTTGGCTTGGATTGTGTGTGATTTAGATGGATTCTCCTATACGTACGGATGCTAACGGGACGGGACGGGATGCCGATTCAACAGCAGGCCATGGGCTTCTGGCCTGGACTGGACAAGGCCGCCAACAGCGAGCCCTTCCCTCCGAATCAATGAGATTGTAAATTGGGAATTTGATGACTAGGTAAAGTATTGAATCTGACGATGATAGAAACTTCGAGATCCAATTTCTGTCAATTCCTTTCATATACTATATTATATATGAGATGAGATTAATTTTGGCCCCTGGGTTTATTGGCTATGTGTCCGTCCGGTCTGAATGTTATGTCAGCACCACAGTAACAGTCATGCTTACATGAAGCCATCACATAGATTTGATGCACTCTAATTTCTTATCGACTCATTCTTGTGTGCCATTAGGACCAACTAGTATAATATAGGCAACTAGCCAAACCAGATAAGTTCACAAAGGCTCAATCCAGTAAAGTCTCACATTTTCCAGTTAATTTAATAAATAAATAATGCCTTGTGCTGGCTTATGTCTTCCAAATGAGAACACGGACTGAATAGCAAAAGACTTGCAGAAAGGCCGAAGGAAGCTATTCTTCTCAAGTCTCAACACCAACATACTTACACGCTTGTACCAAAACTAAGGTTGCTAAAAATAAACAAATCTCCAGTAGAAAAGATCGTCACTGAATCGAATGAACACTGAATATGTCGACTGAAGATCTATACAGATCTCATCTCTGTTCACACAAACTCCAGTGATCACAATCAATTTGTATGACCATTGTAACGCATGGACCATCACCTACCTAGTCAGTACAAAGATCATACATAATAACCTTGACAGGGTGAACCATCTTTATTTTAGCGATACGCATATATTAGTAAATTACTGACACCATCGACAACTAACAACTACAATTCCTTAAACAACCAAACCGATTCAAACACAAGACCCCTCTCATCTACACCTTTCCTTGAGAACGAGCTGATTCCAATGCAATCTTGAGCTCGGTGATTTCAGCTTTTAAGTCTGTAATGGTAGCTTGGAGCTCCTTGAGATGATTTTCCTGGGAATGCATCGTCTTCACGGCTTCTTCTTTGCCCAACTTGTCAATAACCCTTGTTCCCTCGTCGGTCGTGTTACCATGTCCTGCATGATTGTAAGAGAAGTTAAACATTGGCCACCGTTTTGTTTGAGTACACTATCGAGTCAATTTCGTCTTGGTCGTAATGTTTCTGCAACAGCTTAAGAGACCAGAGAGGTGAAATAAGAGAAGCTACTTGAATAGCAGACACTCTTGTATATCATGCCTTGTCAAAGCATCAGCATAGCTTCCAAATACTAAAAAAAGAATATGCAGCAAGAAGATATCAGAGTACAACAATGGGGCTGATCTCTACTTCTCCCATATCAGCCACATTTCTCGTTCCAGTGGACATTTATTTTGCACATCTTGTTATAGCAGGCACAGGCCAGTTTTCAAATGGGCTAGTAACTCCAATCATGTTGGAGCTTGTATCATGAATGAATTATGCCTGAAAATTAATAATAAACAAAGAGTAGGAAATGCAATGGGATTTCTAACAACAGGAGCCCGAGGTGGTTTAGGTGGCTGGTTGTCTGAGCAATTAAGAAGTAGTTGAGAGGTTAGAGTTAATGCAGGAATTAGAACCAAGGAGCCTGCCGACTCCTATATGTATCCAGGACTCATTTGAATCAAGAAGCAAGAACAATTACTTTCCTAATCTACCTCTTCTCTCTCAATCTCACCCCCTTCTTCTCTGGTCGACTAGGTAACAGCCCTGGCACCATTACCGGCCCCTGGCTATGAACTAAGGAGCCAGGGACCAACAACCTTGGGTGCCAACGCCCTTGACAGACACGAAGAAGGGTATAAATGTCCCAAGAGGGTGCTACAGCCTTTGTTTTCAATCCGGGGAACAATCAACTTGACAATATCTGAGGTACATGTAAATTGTAGAATCAGAGGCTTGATGCAGCACTTTACAGGTTGCCTGAGTCATGTATGTCTTGAAAATTATATCAAAGAAGAAAAAACAAATGCATCACCATATCCTTTACAAGAAATTGGCATGCAATTTATGCTACTTAATCCCAATGACCTTAGCATAGCATGCAACCTTCACAGTTCTGAAGCAACTTTTAGGAATATAGTATCTTATACTTCATGCACACAAAATAGAAAGAACGGTGAATCAAACTTAACCTGTATAAAAATACTACTACAGATTTAACATATGAGGAAGCAACACATAAAGCAAAGCATGGCCTCTAGTTGAAAATGACTACGCAAACTAATCAAAGAATAAGCTTAATGACCATAATTTATTTGGTGTTATGGTGCCAAACCCAAGAGGCTCTCGTCCATGATTCAACCTTAAGACCTGAATCAATTTCTGTCCTTCAAATATCGAAATTTCTCTTCCTAAACCAACCAGTGGCATGACTTTGACAATTCAATTTTTTTTAGATTAGAACAAATTAAACAGCCTTGTGCCACAATGTAATCCACTTTCAACTACTGAATCTCATAAGGCAGAGAGGAAAAAGCAAGCCTCTACTGGAAGCACAATGAATTTTGGCAACCTGAAAGTCATTCAGTTACAGGTCTTATATTATTATAATTTGTGAACAGATGTTAAAGCAAACCAGACAATCTTTCTGGATCAATGGAACTTCACTTGTGTAGACAAGACAGGAGCAGTCAGTTAAAGGGGTTTTTTTTCCTGCAAATATTGGTCGCAAAATGAAATAAATGTTAATCACGAGGAGGCTTCTACAAAATATTGGATTAGGGAGTTCTCTGAGAAACAAAGTATTGACCAGAGTCCATGCTGTGACCGGGTACTCGTAGTCCTTGGATCCAAATTTTGCCACCAGATTGAGAGGTGACCCAGGTGAGGCGACCCAACGGTTGACTTGTGAGCTCTGACCCGGGACCTCCCTTCCTGTTGCCGGTGGCCAGCTTCAATATGAAGCCAGTGAGAACCAGAGGAGGCTTCCGCTGCCTCTTTTCTAGATGGAGCAGCTCAGGAGCTGGTGGTATTCGCCTGCTTCAGCTGAGGGCAGCAACTCCCAACATCAGACAAATGAGCTCCAGTTTGGATTGGCCCCAACTCCCAACTTTTTGCCACAGTGGCATGGGAGGAGCTCAGTGTCCATGCTGTTTCAGAATTCAGCATCAAAACAGCATCGGAGGAACAAACCTCATGGAGAATTCGGTTAAAATTGGAAATATGTTGCTGATTAACCAAACTACCAGTACCAGACCATGTGTTGATTTTTGAATTACAGACCATGTATTGTGATTAACCATGCTACTAGTACCAGACCATGTATTCGGTTTGTTACAATTGGACTACTGAAGTGCATCTTAGTTCAAACTGTTTAACATGCAGCAATTTACATTTTTAAAGATTCAGCCTGATGAAAGCAAGAACACTAGGATACAGTAATAATGCTATGTCAACATAGACCCGAGCAGCCTCATGCTACTTTCCGAAAAGCATCAAACTTCGACAGGACATCTTGTTACCATAGATGACTGAAAAAAAAATGCTACTCACAAGAATAGAAGGAGTAGCAATGGGTGTGTGCTAGAAATATGTAGAGCCCCCTGCTGCATCCCCAATGTTAGGGGTTCATGTGTTTTGCAAGTGTGCAAATCCAAACTGCCTGTATGTGTTGCATACATATACAATTGTAAATTAGTAAACCAAAAGAGTTTTGGTAACTTACTGGATGGTGTGGATAAGCAAGCATCTGAAAGAGGCCTCTTAACTACATGGTCAGTAAAGTAGTGCAGGAGACAGATATTACATGTCACATGAAGATGTATGGGTACAGTTGAGGATACAAGTCATTTAACATAATGCTTATTTGTAGGCTTCCTTAGGAGAATGATACTGCAAAGGTGACCAGATTGCAGAGGGCAGGGAAAAAATTCTAACCTCATTTCCAAAGAACTGCAAAGATCTGCCTTATGCACAGTTGCATTCATTATCAACAATAAAGCAGGGCAGGTACTGTCAGTGGAAATACTAGGGAAGCCTCTTATAGGTAACCAATCAGAACAATAAAGCAATATAGAACTGTTGCTGTCAACATAAATTGTGTGAGGAAACATAAGCAGCATTTTCCACCGCTAACAGTGGGGGAAGATACACAAGCTTAAATTATAGGCATCGGATCAATGATCAAGAGGTACACATGATTTATTTATGGCTGGGAGTGCAGGGTTTATTAACAAATGATGCAATAAAAGGTAGAGTACAGCGTTACTCATTAATTTGTAAACAGATTCCTGCTGTAAGGCTAACTAGGATTGTCCACAGGATTACTTTACCTGTTGATAAACTTGATGCTGAAGTGCACTAACAAGAGAGCATTTCCCTAGAGAATTTCATCATTCAAAGAATACAGAGCATGACCAAAAATTAGAGCACAAGACAGAATAGTCACTCTAAAAAATTTAGATGGTCACATAAAGATGATCAGTGCAGTGGAAAAGTGAATTCATTTTTCTTGTCAACACTCATTTGTTGGCACCATTGACGAAGCGGTACCTTTCAGGCAGGGACTTTGCTTGGTGCTGATATTCCTCCCTCGAGAAAAGTGATATAAGCACAGAAGTAGTGGAAGCCTCAAGTGAGAAATTCTTCTCATCAAGTTTGTAGAGGTAAGCCCCAGCCCTGCTTATGTCACCTCTATGCAACAACCTCCTAACTAAAGAATTTAGCATTTGTGAGTTTGGAACACAGCCACTGTTTTCCATCGCCGAAAACAGACTATCAAACTCCTCTAGTGACCCTTCTTCTATGAGATTTTCTACAACTAAGCGGTAATCTGGAACCAAACCATTAGCAGGGATAGCAGCGAACAAATCCATGGCATCTTCCTTTCTGCCACCTTTGAGCAAAGCACCAATCATAATGTTGAAAGTAATAATGTCAAGTTGAAGATCCTTAGAACACAGGCTCTGAAACATTTTGAATGCTTCATCAACACAATTACTTTTGCAAAGACCATTTAGAATTATGCTGTATGTGTGAATGTCCCACTCTTTTCCACTTTTCATCATATTGAGATAGAGTTCCTTTGCTTCAGAAAATCTCCCATTTAGAAACAGACCATGTAGTATAGTACTGTAAGTCACAACTCCTGTTGTAATGCCGTTGCTCAACATTTCTCAGAAAACACTATATGCATCGTCTATCCTGTCAGCTTTACAGTAGCCATTAAGCAAAGTATTATAAGTAACTTCATTAGGTGACATGCCAGTTGAGACCATACCATCAATTACCTTCTTGGCTTCATCCATCCTTCCAACTAAGCAGTAACCATATATTAACGGATTATATGAGAAAGCATTCGGCCTTACGCCTACATGTTCCATCAAGTCAATGAGCCTTTGGGCTTCCACAACCCGTCCTACATTGCATAAGTTACAAATTAATGTGTTTAAGAACACCACATTAGGACGGATTCCTTGATCCAACATTTCAAAAAATAATTCCTCAGCCTTCTCCCATTTGTTAACGGTGCACAGTCCATAAACTAGGGAGCTCAAAACAACGATGTTAGGAGTCACTCCTTCATTGATCATCTGATCGAATTTGACCTCAGTGTCATCCACCCTGCCTAACTTGCATAGTACATCTATTAGTGCTCCGTAGCTTACTGCATTAGGACTCAACCCATGTTGCCTCATTTTGTTAAAAATATCCATTGCCTTATCTATCATACCACATTTAGCATATGCACAGAACACTATGTTGAAGATGTGATGATTAGGTGAAATACCATTTGCTACCATTAAATTTAGGACATCATGCATTTCAGAAAGAGCACCTTTGGTAGCATATCCATGAAGCATAATGCCATAGATTGCTACATCAGGTTTTATGCCCTTCCTAATCATAGAATCAAAAAAAATTCTAGCTTCTCTGCATTTTCCATTCTTGCATAGATAGTCCAGCAGCAAACCATAACACATTCAGGGTAAATACCATGTGTAGACATTTCTTTGAGCAGTCGAACCACCTCTTTCCAGTGTCCTATAGAGAGGTATCCATGGATCAGACAGTTATATGTGCCATTGTCTGGCTTAACACCTTTATCAATCATCTGCTGAAAGACACCTTCAGCCTTATCAACCACTTGAGCTTTACATAGGCCATCAATTACTGTGGTGTATGTCACAACATCAGGTAGAATCCCCCGATCCATCATTTCAAGAAACAGGTTGTAAGCTCTGTCCACTGGACCCCCAGAAAGAGACCGTTGATCACGGTGCTGTAGGACACCACATTTGGCGGGCAGCTTCTACCTTGATCATTAGCCATCATACACAGCAGCTCAAGTGCCTCCTCAGCTTTCTTTTCATTGCAGAAACCCTTGAGGAGTATGTTGTATGAAACCACATTCGGTGTGCAACCATGCTCAGGCATTCGTTGGAGCAAAACATCCATGGCCTCACTCACCCTCTTTTCGTCACAGAGACCTTTGAGCAGTTGATTGATGACTATGCCATTCACCCTCCAGCCCGTCTTAAGGATGAGACCAAAGGCGGTGAAGCCATGCTCCAGGTGGCCCATGCGGCAGAAACAGCCGATGAGGATGCTGTAGGTGCAAAGGTTGGGAGTCACCTTGGTGGAGCATTCACGGATCATCCGGTTGAAGAGAGAGACGACCAGCTCTGAGTCTGAGGTGGAGGAGGAGCGCCGGCCCGAGGCACGAGAGACAGCGGTGAGAATCTGGTTGAAGGCGGTAACCGAGGCAGGCCTGGCGTGCGGAAGCAATTCATCAAATAGCTTGAGCACGTCGTCGAGGCCGAGGTGCCCCGAGCGGGCGCGGCTGGCTATGACGCGCTCCAGTTCGAAGCACCGGCGGTGTGCGTCGCTCACGAGGCGAGACATGGCGACGGGGCGCGCGCACGGAGTGCCAGGGATGGCCCTGCGTCGGCCTCCGGGTCTGTGTGAAGCAGAGCAGCTCGTGTGGACCTGGCGGGGTAACGCGTGCCGCGTCGTGGAGTGTGCGAGGGTGGGAACTGGAATGGTGGCCGGCGGGGTTGGCGGTGGAGACGGCGGCGGCGGCGTGTGCGCGCGGGTTGGTTTAGCGACGGTGCGGTGCCCTGGGACCTGAGCGGCTGTGCACTCGCCGTTGAGCCCTGTACTGTTTTTTCTTTTCCTTTTTTTTTCCCCTTCAAATATAGGGAAGTCAGCATGGGAGGTCCGTCCATCCATGGGCCATGGCCTCGGAATGGCAGACCGCACGGTGACGAGCGGCGCCGTTTGCGCGCGGGGCTTGGGGCGGGGCGACGAGCGCAGATGCCGCTGAGCAGAGCGAGGAGGACAGGACTGTTCATCTATAGAATTCTTCAGCTCAACTGGCATTCATCTATAGAATTCTTCAGCTCTCATTCATCTATAAGATGTGGTGCATTCATCTATAAGATGTGGTCACCAGATCAGTCAATATATCTCAAAGATCAGTCAACACATCTCAAGTATCCACCATCATTCAGTCATAGCGTGTTTGGATCCCTGCATTTGCATAGGCGCGCATTTGGTTGCCTGCACCACGCCTTGGGCCTGCATCATACATGCGAGCCAGGCGAGGAAGAGAAGGCAACCAAACAGGCTATTATTACTCAAGCTGAACACCCCAAAGGGTGCACAAACAGACACCATCTGGAGTCTAGCCAAGAACACATCGTAGTTTATTCTTCAAGCTTGACCAATGTATAGACTAACCACTAACATCTGCCCCTTGCGGTGCTATCATTCTTATTACGGCAGGTTTGTTACGAGGCACACCAAAAAACAAATAACTGAAAGTACAGTTTGCAGCATGGTACTCCGACAAATATGCTAACTGCTAGGTTCTAACTTCCTAACTGCTAATCAGCGGCATTGCAAACATCAATACGGACGGTGCCGGCCCCTGTGGCTGTTGTTGCTGTTACTACCACGGTCCTCTCCCCTCTGTCGCTTTCCGCCAGAGCTGGATCCGCCGCCGCCGCTGCTACTGCCACTACCGCCGAATCGGCGACCACCCTGCTGTGGTAGAGGCGAAGTCACATGCACAGGCTGCCGCCCTGCAGTCTGTGGTCTGCAAAACACCAAGGAGAATATGAGTTGACATGGAAGCATCACTGCAACAGTTCAGAGGACTGCCCTTAGGGTCTAAGATTATAAGAAACAAAAACTCAACTAAGGTGCTGCGCAGACTACCCTTATAGGATCTAAGATATATAAGAAAAAAACAAAACTAAACTAAGGTACTGTACAAATAACCATCTAAATTTCACCACACTATTGTGACCATAAAAAATCAGAAAATAACTATCTTCTACAATAGATTCACTTTTCATATAAATACTCCAGGCCTGTCCATTGTCAAATTTGTGTTTGTGAGCTACAGATAAAGGGCGTACCCAGTGCAGAGAGCTCCCACTCTGTGCGGGGTCTGGGGAAGGGTGTCAGTGGCAAGCCTTACCCTTGCCTGTGCAATGCGAGGAGACCGCGACTCGAACCCGGGACCTTCCGGTCACAGGCGGTAAGACTCTACCGCTTGCACCAGGCCCGCCCTTCTGTTTGTGAGCTACAGATACTAAATAGATTACGTGCCTTTTTTAAGTTTTAACACAGAAACAATACTTTTGACAGGGACACACTCTCACAGTTACTGCTTTGGTGGGGTGTTTTTTGGAGGGAGTAACACCCCCCCACCCCCCCACCCCCGCGCCCCTCCTTGCCCCTCCTTCGTGTAGTATTTATTCTTCTTAATGAAATGACACCACGCAGCTCTCCTGCGTGATTCAAGAAATAATAAGAATAACTGGATGTGATGGCACATTGATCCAACTGCTTCTTTGTAAACTAATTATGAACAAGACGCCACTATGTGTTTCGTTCAGTGGACTGACGTCATCGAGTAACTTGACAAGACAACAATGGACTCCAATGCAGTAGGCATTTGACTTACATCAATCCAGTGGAATGTATGTTGTACGAGCTTTCTAGTAGAATAGATCAAAATACTTACACATATACAAGACGGCCGTCTGGTAGGACCATTGGGATCATTGTTGAGCCTGGAGCAGCACCTGGAGCATACAACATTGGCTGCACAAGTGCAAATAATGCCAAAAATACACAACAGTTAGAAGGATATCACCTCTTGTAATTGTTTCTCCTCATGCATTGGCTAGTGCATATCAGAAGATGTCATGTACCTGTGCAGCACGAGCAGAAAGCACACCATAAGCACCTGCTAGTCCATTTCCAAGGGGATTATAAGCACCTGACAGTCCATTTCCAAGTGGATTATAAGCTCCCACCAGTCCATATCCAAGTGGGGCATAACTTGGGAGTAATGGACCTCCTTTTGCAGTAGGTGCTGATACAGTATCATCCTTCTTGTCAGCAGGAGGTTTCGCAAGTGAACAATCCAGCAGCTGACCTGTTAGTGGCAAAAACTGACCTTTTAGACATATGAAGGATGTTAGAAAAATTGACTAGCTATAGAAGGATGTTAGAGAAGGAAACTCACCATCAAGTTCATATCTCTCAGTGTTCTTCAGAGCCTTCATAGCCATGGACCGTTCCTTAAAATGAACAAAACCGTACCGATTTTCATGCCCAGATTTTGCAGGAGGAATAACAACTTTTGTAATTTCTCCAATATGCTCAAACAGCTTTTTCAGCTGCTCTTGAGTAACAGTCTTGGGGAGGTTTTTGACATATAGAGATTTAACCTAAAGACAAATATGCACATCCTTATAAAATAACATAATAGAAGAAACATAAAAGGTAACATTGCATCATGTAGTGCTCAAAGGAACCTGTGCAGTAGATGTAGCATCATTAGCATTCTTAGGATCTGCCCAGCTGACAGTAGGAGCATTTGTATCTAGTTTGAATTCTGCGGTAGACATCTTCTGCTTAGCATACTCTGCACATGCCTGGTTGTAGTATTCAATAAATCCATAACCCTTATTGCGACCTGAGCCTGGTGCCTAAATACATTTGAGAGTAAAACAACTGAAATGATGCACACTGAAGTTGTTGAACAATCCTAGTATTTATTCATACCTTCATGAGATCAACTTGTAAAACTCCAGGACCAACTTCTTCCACTGCGGTTTTGAAATCATCAGGTGTCCAATCACGGGGTACATTCCCAATAAATAGCCTATTCTTAGCCTGAGAGGATGAAACTTTTATCTTCTTTCCCTGTAATAGGAACCATAATAACAGGGTCTAGTTAGTATGAAAGTACAAGATATACGAGTTAATAAGGTGTAACAAAGAATCAGGAAGTACCAGCATGTATTCATGTTCTTGGGTTGCAAAACTAGGTCTGGATAATATGGACAACAACACTAAAGTTGTTTAGGGGTAGGTTTAGCTAAAAGACTCAAATATTTTAGATAGCCGAAAACATAATCTTCCACCACCCACAGTTCTGGTTTCTGGAAGCATAACTGAACACACTGGTTTGCAATAGTCACAAGGTTTTGTATTTTAAACTTGGCAGTGGAACTGCTACAAAATTTTTAAAATAGCAAAACGATGTAAATGTAAATTATATAACCTTTGTACGTTGCTACTTTTCAAACTGATCCCAAGGCACTGTGTTTTAAATTCAATTAAATTCAACAGTGGAAGTGCTGCAAATCTTTTTAGAAATTAGCAAGAGGATCGAGTGTAATCATATATAATTGAACTTTGCTACGTCTAAAATTGATCCTCCACAGACCTAAACATAAAATATATAGAAACACAATTTTCAACTCCGTTTCCTTCTTCTATCTTGGGAAGTTTGTGCTATCAAATACTTGTTTTATCACATATACCCATCTTTTTTTGTAAAAAAAAATAATATAAACAAACGCAATAAATCACTGGCATGGAATAACATGAAGATCAACTCTTGAGTTCAAGTGAAATTGTGTAAACAAACCTTTAGGTCTTTATTGCACAACTTTCGAATGGCCATTAAAGCCATCTCTTTAGTTCTGAAATTAATAAAAGCATACGTCTTGTTATCCCCCTTTCCTCGCATTCGCACCTGCAGAAAAAAGGGACTCTGAATTGCAAAAGAAAAGAAATGCAAAAGCTAAACCAGATAAAGTAGGCGGTACTCACTTCCACAACTTCTCCAACAGATTCAAACAGTTGTTTGAGATCTTCAGAAGATACATCAGAGGAGAGCCCCCCAACATAAACTTCAGCTCCATGAGGAGGAAGAGCAAGAAGCTCAGCATGCTTCTCTTTTTCATTCTCATCCTTCGGATCATCAACCACCATTTCACTGTCATGATTAGCATCAACTTCACGCACACCTTCAATTTCTTCATCCTCCTCCTCCTCCTCCTCGTCCTCCTCATCCTCCTCCCCCTCCTCCTCATTATCATCATCATCCTCTACCTCTTCATACTCAACCTCCTCCTCAATTTCTTCATACTCAACTTCTTCCTCTTCATCTACCTCATCAGGATCATCAAACTCCAATTGGTCTTGTTTGATCAATTCAACTGATTTGGTCGAAGCAGCATTTCCTGTTCTCCTTGGCATCTTCCAAAGCTCAAAGTTCCAAGGAAACTTTGGAAAGAGCACAGGAACCAATAATATTGGGGGAGCAAAGTGATAATGTATGGATAGAAAGAAAAACAACAGAAACAGCTAGAACAAAAGGTATGTAATAATCTCAAACTGGATTCAGCCATGGGTATCCACATGGAAAATGGAACCTCAAAGCAAGTGACTGTTAAGGGACAAATGCAGAGATAGAAGAATGCTCAGATGGACAGCACGGAAGGTTTTCAAGAATATGATAGCACCGTCAACAAGAGTATGCAAAAGAGGACAATCAACGAAGATGCTATCTTAAGTACAATTGAGTGGGCTGGTGCAATTGCAAGGTACCAACATTCCATTAATTGAATGGAAGGGAAGGAAAAGGAACAGGGAAAAAAATAAAAATTAGAGAACAATGTATAATGTGTGAATCTTAAAATAAAATCTGAACCCAAGCTAAGTAGTTGAAAATAGTAATGATTAAACATGAAAAAATGGTCACTCCATGGAGACATAATACAACAGAAAAAAAACTTCATACTGCTGCAAGTTTGGCCCTAACATGAAAAAACATTAACTTGTTACCAGGTACTTATTGTCTTAAAATTTTATTCCATGAATTCTGAAATAACTCATATTTTGCCAATAGGTAATTAAATATATTATTAGTCATCGAATCATATTATGAACAGAGAACCTCAATTACCATGGCAGCATATACAGAGTCTAAACTATTGTTGCTCCTCAGATAGAGCTGAAAGTTTAATTGTGTGATTGTATCTAAACTATCTTGTCCATATACGTTAAAATCAATCTTATCCTTGCATAGAAGACAGGAATGATAAAATTTATGGTATCTGCCAGCAGATTACAATGGCATTGGCATCATACAGGTATCAAGCTGGACCAAATCTAGTTTTGATGAAAAAACAGGATAGTTTTTTTGTTGTGACACAACCAGAAAAATAATATTGGCCAATGAAAGATGGATATCTGGTTTGATATCCTTATTTTTTTAATTACATAGTGTAAAGGCCACCTTTATTTATGGGACCTGCATGACTAAGAGTATTTATTGTGGTCCCCTTGGCAGCTTGGACCCTTTGGAGACACGCAAACAAAAATAATTCAGGCAACTGGTTTTGGCAGGACATGTTTGGGGGTCGATGGGGGAAAGCGAATCAATCGACTTTAGGGTTTCGCAATCGAGTAACTGAATCTAGTAATTACTAAAAAACCCCTGCCAGCCCTAACTGCTCCTGCTCTGACACAGCATGGTCACGCAAGAATAAGGATAGGAAGGAATCGGAAGGAAGAGTAATGGAAGCTTTGACCGGGGATTTGGGGATTTGATGGCACAACCAAGGATTGGAATCTAGTTTTTTTTTTCTCTGTGACCAAACCTAGGGGAGAGGAGGAGCGATGGAAGCTTTGACCAGGGACTTGATGGCAACCAGAATTTTAATTTTAATGTAGGGTAGTCCTACCCAATTCTACCATAAGCAATTCAGTATAGTCCATACTCACAATTGAGTATATATACAAGTACAATATTTGGCAATTTGGAATAACCGAAATTCAAGATTCGGTATTAAAGCATTCGATATTTATTGATCAAAAGCACGATATGTTTCCACTATTGGATATGTTTCCACGATTGATTGGTTCTTCATACCTCAACTCTCAGACAACAGTAGCATAACATGGCATTGTAAGGGTCTCAATTAAAATATTAAATGACGTATGGATTATGGCAGTATGGCACAGTATCTGAGCATACGTAGCAGTCTAGGCTGTCTAGCAGATGTTTAAAACAACTTAAGAATTGAGAGAGAACCAGAGGGGTTTAATTGTAACTCACCAGCTACGACTTGTGCGCGGCTGCAGTCCTGCAGATTGAAGAAGAATTGTGCGTGCTGCAGTCCTGCGGATGGTAGAAGTGCAGCGTATCAGGTCCGAGGTTGCCGGTGCGACTTGAGGCGCCGGGGCCGGAGAGGCGAATCCACCGGCGGCGGCGAACCCGGGTCTGGCCGAAACCCTAGCAGGGTGCGGCGGCGGGCGGCCGGACGGCGATTGGGGTGTGGGGGGAGGTGTTGGAGCACGGGACACCGAGCGCACGAAGGGGCGTGCCGGGCGGTGGCGCGTCGGCGCCGAGACGCGATGCAGCTACGGCGAGCGAGGATGGCAGCGGCCGAGCGGAGACCGGAGACCCCAGGCGCGACCGCGCGAACGAACGAGTCAGCGGAGACACCGAGAGAGGGCACACGCGACTATTTGGGGCCAGCTTCTTGTTTTTTTTTGTTTTTTTTTTGAGGAAAGGGGCCAGCTTCTTGTGGGCCTTAAGAGGAAAAAATGGGCCAAATCTAGGATAGTCTTGGCCCATCAGTTGCTTGTTTGAGGTGTTTCGTTGGAGTGTCCCATTCCCAACTAGTCCAAGCCTCTTTCCGGCCCACGTATTCATCCGATTCACTACCCCGGCCCAGTCACGCCCTTCGCCGTCAGCCCCCCCGCACCGAGCGCCGCCGCCACTCGCTGTCCCCTCGTCTCCCGCCGTCCGCCGCGTCCCTGCCCCACCGGCCATCAGCCACCACAGCGCGTCATATTCCAACCCTCTCGCTCCGCCGCCCCAACAAACCTGCCGGGGAGAGGAGGGAGCTCTAACTCCAAGGAAGATGGGGTGGAAGGCGGCGGAGAAGCTCATCAGGCACTGGAAGATCCTGCGCGGCGACAACGTAATCTCCCTCGTTCTCCACTACATCCCCTCCTCAGTCCTACTTTCTTCTCGTTGCGAGATCTCCACGTTCTCCGTTTACTTTTTGGCTGCCAGGTCATGATCATCAGAGGCAAGGACAAGGGGGAGTCCGGGCTCATCAAGCGGGTTATTCGGTCGCAGAATCGCATCATCGTCGACGGCAAGAACTTGGTAATGTGCTGTTACATGTTCGTTCCCAGTTGTTTAGCCCCAGTGTGGAATCCATGTAGAAGATAACCCGTTTTTGGTTACTTAAGGTTGGTGCCAGTTGCATAATTGGCAGTTTAGTTTGTTGCACAGTGACTGTATTTCTGTATGGATTTAATAAAACCTACACCTCTGTAATAATGTGCTCTAGGTTTTCGTTGAAATTTCCAAACCATTACAATTGAAAGACAGTGCAGCATAAATTGATGTGGGAGTTCAGACTAGTGTTGCAGCTGCACTCATAGTTTTAATATTGTGTTGTAAGTGATTAGATGATGCCCAGTCTTTATCCCCATTGCACTACTTTGTGTCTGATCATACGAGTGTGTCTTGTGAATGCTGAATGAATGATACTTCCCCTATAAGTACTATGCTATGCATCCATAAGGGCAAAACGATAGCAAATTAGGAAGGGAGCACATAATAATAGTAAGTAACAGCTGAATAGCTGTGTGCATTCTGTGTCTATAGATGGATGTTGTTCTTTCACACTTTACAAGTTGGCTAGAGCTCAAGGAATAGCTGTGGCACTCAAGGGGAGGGGAACAGGCCCACCAATATCAATTGTTTGTATAGTTTGTTTGATCGCAGAAGATAGTAAAAGTGTAATTTCTTGCTGTATAACTGACCATTATCGTGTTGTACATACTCCAATTTCCCTTTTCATGTTTTGCTGATTCTCTTTCTGGCACACCGCACACATGCTTAACGTATAAGCATTTAAATTTTGACATAACACCATCTAAGTTTCTAGCTGAATTAACACATGCAATAAGCCCCATGGCATGCTCAATAACGCAATAAGCTTATAATGTCTTAGCCAAGTGATTTGTGACGTGGAATCAGCTGTGATGAATACCCCAAAAAGAATTCTGAAACTGCACTTTTCTAATATTTCTAAGATCATCATGTATCTTATCTTATACCATAAAAGAGCGAAGGAATTGGAAATAGCCTCTCACCCTGATATTTCCTACCCACCTAAACTTTGTCCCTTAGATCACAGATCCAACGCATCTAAATCTTCCATCTAATCTGACAAACGGGCCCATCCAGAAAACTTTTTATTGTATACGCGTGTTTGTCTCTTGCATATCCTTGGCATGCAGTTTTTTTTAATGGAAAAACTTACCCACCCGCCGGCGATTTTCCTACCCGCTCACCACTACAGGAGACGCGTGATTGCACTCGGCAAAGAAGGCTTTGCACTCGGCAAAGCCTTTGCCGAAAGTCTTTGTTTGTCAGCGAAGCTTTGCTTTGCTTGAGTCTTTTCGGCAAAGAGTTGTCGACATATCCCCTTCACGGCAAAGATTTCTTCTTTACCGAGTCTTGCCGGAAAGCACTCGCAAAAAATGAAAATGCGAAAAACCAAAAAATAATAGCAAAATTTTGGGGAGGCCACCACCGGCCACATACCACCTTAGTCTCCATCGAAGTCACGCATTTTTTGCTAAATTAATTGCTAACGCGGCCGACGGGATTCAACTCACGACCTCTCCCTCACAGGTTCTGCTGCTCTACCACGTGCACTACATCATCACTTGTGTCTAGATTCCGTTATCTATCCTCAAATATTATACTAAACCGAGAGTAAATTGCTTGTTTGAGGCCCTAAACGAATTCAAATCAAAAAGTGGTCAACTACAAAGTTTCATAACTTTTCGAGATATACAATTTTCATTTAGGAAGTTTTTCCATCCGAGATCGTTTGAAAAATTCGAATTTCAAATTTGAGAGATTCAAACGTAGTTTTGCATGATAAGATGATTTCAAAACAAAAAGTTGTCAACTACATAGTTTCATAACTTTTGGAGATCTACAATTTTCATGTAGGAAGTTTTTCCATCTGAGGTCTTTTGAAAAATTCAAATTTTAAAATTTTCAAATTCAAACGTCGTTTTTGCATGACAAGATGATTTCAAATCAAAATGTTGCCAACTACAAAATTTCATAACTTCTCAAGATCTACAAAGTTTATTTTAGTCATTTGTTCATCCGGCATAGTGGTAGTAACATTGTTCACAAATCTTATATATCTCTCTTCTACTTTCATGAAACTAATATGAGAGATATGAGAGATGTAGATTTTATGAAAAACGTTATTGTCGCTTTGTCAAATGAAGAAATGACCAAAATAAACTTTGTAGATCTTGAGAAGTTATACAACTTTGTAGTTGAAAAGTTTTTCATTTGAATTCATTTAGGGCCTCAAAAATTGCTTTGAAAAACTGATTTGCCGAGGGGCAAAAAAATGCACACGGCAAAATGCCTCTTTGCCGAAGCGCCAAAACAAAGGCACTCAAAGAAAATACATCTTTGCCGAAAAGCGAAAAAGGCACTCAAAGAAAGACGCATTTTGCCGCAGTGTCGAAAAAAAATAGCACTCGACAAAATACATCTTTGCCGAAAAGCGGAAAAAGGCACTCGGCAAAGACGCATTTTGTCGTGTGCCGAAAAATAGAACTCGGCAAAATACATCTTTGCCGAGTGTTTTTTTTTTTTTGCCGAGTGTATTTTATTTGGCACTCGGCAAAGACCGTCTTTGCCGAGTGCCCGATAAAATACACTCGACAAAGCCTCCGCACTTCGGCAAAGTGCCGGTTTCGTAGTGCACCGGTACCCAACACCGCTTCATGCGCGCACGCACACCTCTAGGCTAGATCATGCACCGCAGAACGTAATCCAAGCACCGCATGAATTGTACCCGCCGCAGTCTCTGTCTTTTCTTCGCCTTCCATAAACCCCAGCATGCGCTCTCTCACCCTCTATCTCCCTCTTCGTGATGACTCGGCGGTCGTGTGCCGCCTCCACCAGGTGCCCAGGTTTTCTTGGCGCCCTTCGTCGATGACGAGCACCACCACCATGTCTGGCGCACCCCTTGGCCTCCCTTCCTGCTGTGCGAAACCAAGCACCCAAACCCTAACTTACCATTTGTATTCGGATCTGATCTAATTAAATGTGTATGTGCATGTATTATGCATAATAACTGCGATTGTTTCGCGAGGTGTACATGTGCCCCATCTCCTTTACTGGGTCCGCCCCTGGTTCGATGGCAATGAAAGGCCGTTGTGCCAAATCGTAAAGATAATTTTGTGAATCAATGGAAGTTTTGACTGTTGTCATACTTGCCTGGTTTCAGTTTATTTATTGGCTTCTTTGCGCCACCAGTGGTTTACCCATCTTGTATTGGCATGCCTTCATTCTAATAATGTAATTTATTTTATCTTAAATTGTTCACGCTGTGCTGGCCTATGTGTCTATTTCTGCTGATTTCAGGTTCCTGCTGTGTATTGACATGCCTTCATTCTAATGTAATTTATTTTAGCCTAAATTGTTCACGCTGTGCTGGCCTATGTGTCGATTTCTGCTAATTTCAGGTTCCTGCTGTTCTTAAGAAAAAAGATCAATGGAGGCAGCTTTGGCATTCTCCCAGGACAGCCCACCAATTTCGATAATCTGCGCAGCAAAGTTTGTGGGTCTGCCCCTAACCATTGATCTTGGCCTTGGTTCTGGGTTGGCACCTAAGTTCTTCTCATGTACATGTTCTTTTTCTCTTATTAAAATTAAAATTTAAAATGTGCTGCAAACAGCATGCCACTTGTATCATAGTTAGCTTTGGGACAGTTCTTATGGGTGTGCATGGGATGCTGCCATGGCGACCTCGGGCTGTTGCATGGAACTAGAGATGGCTGATGCACTGTTAGTTGTACACAATTTATTGCGGCAACAGCTATTGTGTTTCACACAGTTCACTATTATCCTCAGGACAGGAGTATGTGTAATACGATTTCTACTCTGCTATTCTTACCCGTTTTTTTGTGAGTCTGCAACTTTGTAATGGCAGCCTCTGATCCTGTATGATGTCAATATGTAATTTTTCCAACAAATTGAATGCTATCTATTTTTCCCTCTTCCTTTTTTGTGCGCACGCAGCTGAGGTCGTGGACGTCTCCACGGCGTGGATCGGGACTGAGCTTTCGTGCGTCTACGCACAGAGGAGGGAGACCAATGCACGCCTCTCCTTCGATTTGAGTCCCAATCTGGTGAAAAATCGCTCTCATTCCATTCTGTTATTGCTTATATCTCTTCGACGAAGGTTGTTAGCAACATCTCTGTTTTTCCCTATGACGTGATAATTCTGAAATTTGCATGATGAACTCCTCCCCTGCAAGTTTTAAATACGAACTGGTATGATAGCCTGAAGCAATATTGTTATGGGAACATACAGGGAACTGTTTTGAGTTTGATAGGAGCGATTGTTGAAGCCGTACCGTCTTAAGCGTAATGCATATTTAATAGAAAATTGTGTCATGTATTGCATGGCTTCGACACGGACTGTCTTTTGTGATTGCTTTATGTGTTCTCCAATTCATAGGACTCTAAAAATTCTTGCACTCGTTTTGTTTCACAATGTAGTAGCTTATATATCGATGCAGGGGTTAGAGACATTACCTTTCTTGTGGATTTACTTCTGAGAAAAGAAATTGAAATATTAAATAAATCATATAAACAGCAATGAGGATGCAAACATATAGAGAAATTTCCATTCCTTGTGCTTATTTTGCGATATGTGGAAACATGAAGTAGTGTCATGTCATGCCATTGTAGCATTGATGGCTTTGACACAGGGCATCTTTCTGCGATTAACGTTGTGTGCTGTTGCTGCCATTATGTATTAAAATTATGGGTGATGAAAGTTCCTACATAAACAAGTATGGGTTATTCTCTGTTCCAGGTTGAGTGCTTGCATAGGTTGCAGAACCGGATAGAGGTGCAGTACGATGGTTCAATCTAGAGCATCAGGTATGAGCTTTAGCTGATATCAATGCCTTGGCAGTTTTATCGTGCAACATCATACTTGAAATGCACATTTGTTCTTTGTTACAGTTGGTGCTGTGAAAAACTTAGGAATTTACAAATTCAAGATGACTCTGGCGTGACATAACATGTGTTGATAACAGCTGTAATCTCCTAAATTTTGTAGTTGAATAATTTGTTTATTCCTTTTGCACTATACTTGGCTATAGATCAAATTCAATTTTTTTTAATGAACTGTGCACCGAATATGGATGTGTTTTGAAATTAACATGGTGATTTGGTTTCCACTCTGGTAGCTTTTACATGATGTAACTTTTCTTTAGGAAAATGAAATTTTAATCCATATTAGAGTAGATTAGTAGATCAAGTTTCTAATATGCAAAGAATAGTTAGGGCATGCATTGAAAGTATCAAACCACAGAGCCTTGATTTTATCCCTAGCCACAAGAATTCTGCCTTTGCATGTTACTCTCAATCTGTCACCCCCTTTGTTGGTTGAGGAATAGATGATTAGATTGATAGATTGCTCAGCTATTGCAAATTGGGAAGATTGGTTTCATGTTTCCATGTAGATTACGTTTTGGTAGTCTGATCGGTGCTAGAACATTTCTAGGATTAATTGATTACATGGCGTGTTTCCTTGTTGCAACAGGTAAAATTGATTCTAGGTTTGTTTCTAGCAGGATTTGACTGTCTTGAAATTAAGAAGCAATTTAAAAATTTGTATGGAATGATAAGTTCCGAAATGAAATTTATTTTTTACTCTGCAAATATGTCTTTGCATTTAGCACAAAGGGATTCCGACTAGAGTTTTTCATATCAAATTTATTTGTGTTCACAAATCTAAATGCATCTATTTTCTCATTGTAGTTTTATGTAGAATGAGCCTTTGGCACTTAGCAAGGCTATATTTCAGGTTAAGAAACACATTAAGTAAGGGGAAGGGCACACAGGTGGTATTTTCTTGATTGACGCTCCACTTCATGTCTCAAATTCTGAAGGAGAGAAGAAAACCGGCCCAAAGGATACACTACAAAGTTGGCAATATTTCTACACTCCATCCACCCTCTCAAGTGCATGAAGATCATATCCAAGTTTAGGATAGCCACCATAGTTCATCCTTGTGGGTGTTAGGCCTTAGCTTGCGAGCTAGGGCTGTTGTCCCCTGTATCTTGTTGAGCCTAAGCACTTGAGGTCTTCGTGTTCTTCCGGTGAAGGCGTGGTGGCCTTTCGATTGGTGACCTTCGATTGGTGACCAAACTGTGTCTCTTTGCCACCAACAACTATCGGCAATGGCCTTCACTCTCGGATTCGGGTTCTTTGCCGGAGTGCCCGAGGCACTCTAAAAAACCAAATTGCACTTTCGGCAAAGAACACACGGCAAAAAATTGATCGGCAAAGCCCTCTTTCTTTGAGTGTCTTTATCGGGCTTTCGGCAAAGGCTTTGCCGAAAACCCCGGCACTTTCGAAAAAAGCGATCGTCACGGCGCCGGCCCCGTTGACGCTCGCTTTGCCGAGTGACAACCTTGCAGGCACTCGGCAAAGATTTTTTATTTTTTTTTAAAAAAAATTCTTTGCCGAGGGCCCTCTATCCGGCCCTTGGCAAAGATGTTGGGCACTCGGCAAAGTTTGAATTTTTTTTTTAAAAAAATTCTTTGTCGAGTGCCCTCTGGCCGGCACTCGGCGAAGTTTGATTTTTTTTAAAAAAAAATCTTTGCCGAGTACCATGGTCATGACACTCGGCAAAGCTGGAAAAATGGTTTTCCGAGCGCCTATTTTTCCAGCTTTACCGAGTGCTGTGACCATGGCACTCGGCAACGGGGTCCTTTGCCGAGTGCAACGCTCGGCAAAGTGACCCAAAACGGTAATTTTTAATTTTTTTTACATTCCATCATGACAAATAAATTTATACAAATATATATCACATATATATCTCATCCATCGCATATATATCTCATCCATCCACACATCCATCCGCACATATCACATCCATCACAATATATATCACATATATAATAATAAGTGCTCAAGTTCATCCAAATAAATCCACAAGTCCATGACAAGTCCATCAAAGTCCACAAGTGCATCACAAGTATATCACAAGTCCATCACCAAGTGAACAACAAATAAAAAAAATACAACGTGCACTCATCTCGGCCACTGCGACTGTGGTGAAGGCCCAGCTCCATCATTCGGAGGTGCATGAGGTTGATTATTCGAACCACCGTCAGATGGAGACTACACAAAGGAGAAAAGATTGCATGTGAGACAAGATTATTTGGATAGCTAATCTAGGAAGGTAGAGGCCATACAAGCAAAGCACAAGCGAAAGTAAAAAACTTTTATACTCACAGGAGTAGGCTGCATTGTGTGGGACACGGAGGCGGAGGTGGAACCAACGACCCGGTGGCAAAGAAGCCCACACATTGTCCAAGCCCTTGTAGGAACTCTCTGTAATGTCCGTCGACCTCGTTTAGGCACAGCCGCTTCGGCCCGCTTCGGCCTCCACTGGCCGCCATCCTCTCTTTGCCCGACCTCCCGACTCGAGACGTTGCCTCATTTCTTGTTCCAGTAGGGCTCTGCAATATTTCACTCCAATGTTTGATGTGCAAAGCTAATTAAGGTGTGTAAAGATCAATGTATGACGAGTAAAATGCGAAATAACCTCGAGTCGGCAACCCGGTCTTTGTCACGTGATGGCCGTCCGTCTTGAATGGCGGGCTCTCGCTTTCGTGCTTTCGTGCTAGGATCTCGGGAGAGAGAAGGAGTAGAGGTCGTGTCGATGACGCCGTGCGTCGTCAAGCGAGAACCGCCCATGCTTCTTGCCTTGCCCGCCTCGTGTGACGGCCTTTCCATCAAGTCCCAGGTGCTCGGATCGTGGTCTGGCCCATGGAGCGACCTTGCCACCTCAGTGTACTCACTGATGCGGGAGTGGACGCTCGGTGTCGGATACCGCAAGAAGGGGTACCCTAAGCAAGAACCAAAAATATTTCTTAAACCTTACAAAAATCAAAGCCGAAAGACTACCGCAAGGTCTCAAGTGATTCTCCGATTCGCCCGAGAGCCCTTGCGCCAAAGCCTCATGCGAAGGCCAAAAAGCTCCCCGCCCACCGAGGCCCTCTTCTTCGAGGCCCTCTCATAAAGACCCTCTCGCCGAGGCCCCCGCCCGAAAGGCCTCGGCGGGATGCCAATTCTCCGATTCGCTCGAGGCTAGGCTCGGCAAACAACCTCGTTACCTCCGTCCCAACCGAACTCCTCGACAAAACGTCACGTCCGGATTAATCGCCCTAACTACTCCATAGAACGTCGGCACGCCGCGAGTACAGGTCTTGAAGCGGAAGCGGCCGACGGGACGGGGGGACGGCGCGGCGGGGGTTACCCACCATGTGCTCCTCCCTCGACACCAGTACTACCTTGTGCTACCTAACCCCTGCGCCAAGGACAAAGCGGCGTGGAAGGTCAAGTCCAGTCCTCAGTAGTCTCGGCAATGGCCGAAAGCCAGTACTTTCGTTCTCGCCTCGTCCAGAGACCCCGGCGGGCTCTCGGACGTCTTGTTTTTTCTCCGCCTCGGCCGAGGCCGGCTCGTCCCAGCATCCTCGTCGCCTCGCCTCAACCATCCCCCAGGCAGTGACCCATCCATTTAATGCGCTGAATGCACACGCTCGGCGGCCCACGACCGGCAAGGTACAACAACAGGAGCGATGGGACAACGGTCAAATCTCCTTTTTACCATGCCCACGCACTTTTCCACCTAAACCAGGTCACTATAGCCTCGGAATCGATTGCATAGGCCCAACTGCTCCCTCCGGGGGCCTCGGCAACTCGAGCCTCGGCGGCGATCGGCTACAAACACCCGCCAGGCCTCGGCCATCGAGCCTCGGCGCGGTTAGCTACAACCCGCGAGCCTCGGCACTCCACCGGTCAAGAGTCCACCAAAGCACGGCATGTCTCCGGCCATGGAAGTCATCTTGACTAGACGCGTCGACAAGGACCCCCACGACCTCAACCACTTCAAACTGACCAAAGACGGCGCGCCCAGAACAAGTACCGATCTCCATTCCCAACGCCATCTTTGCTACAGAGACAAAAGCTGCAGATGAGGCCCCACGTGTAGCTTACTCATGTACTCCTGGCTCCTTCCTTGCGGTTATAAAAGGAAGCGGCCGTGATAGCTCGAGGGGAAGAACATACGATAGAACGGCGCTCCCATACTGCGCCTAGACATCCTCCTGTAACACCCACGCTCCGGTGCCGCTTGAGAGCGGCGTCTCAAGCACCTCGCCTTGACCGTCCCACGCCGAGACACGGACTAGCTCCTCTCTCACCCGACTTGTAACCCCTACTACAAGCACTTCGGTGCAAGAAATACAAGACCGATCTCTTAGATCGGACGTAGGGCACCAATTGCTTGAACCAGTATAAACCTTGTGTCTCTTTGCATCTCCATCCGGGATTAGAGGCACGCATTTCACTTTTACTAGTTGGTTGAGGACCCCGGTCCGAAACACCGGCATTAAGCGCGCGCCGGTAGGGGCCTCTGCGTGTTATCGTGATCGTCCCAACAAGTTTGGATGGTCGACCCCACACGCCCACTACGTCTCGGCACGGGTGGTGCGGTTTGGGAGCCTAGAATTCATGTCTCTAGGATGTGAGTACGATATGGTACTCCTCACACCGTGAGCCCCACCCGCCGGCCGGCGGACGACGTCACGCGTCGGCGGCCGGCGCGCGGCGCGCTGGGCTGCTCTTTGCTCTCATCACGCCGCCAGCATGACGCGAAAGGGACTACTCCGGCACGCCACGCGAACACGAGCTGCACACGCCTCTCCGCCGACATCCCATGCCCATTTGTTAGTGAGAGTCCCTAGTCGGGGACCCGTCTAGCCTAAGCTTGGGCAGGGGAAAGATGCCGGTAGCACGCAGCGACGTCCCGTCGTCAAGCTCGGCCCCACCACATCCTGAGGAATCAACTCAGGCGGAGCGGAGCCCAGCGGTGGCACCATCCCCGTACCCCTTCGGGCTGAAAAACATCGCCGCCGCCTACGCTTTCGCTTACGCCTCCGCGCGCGCGGAACCCTCGGAACACCACCAACGATTCGCCCTCGACTTTTCCACCACAATCTTGACCCACACTGACTCCTCGGAGGAGGACGAGGCATGGGCCAGAGCGGGCTTCTCAAGCCGTGACCCCAGGGCTATCGCGCCGCTTCTTGGCATAGCGACTCTTCGCCCGGCTACTCCGACTCCGATGACGAAAGCACTTACGATCCCACTCGAGAGTGTTTCCACGTCGGGCTCGGAATGCTAGGGGCAAGTAATGAGGGTGAGAGGGCAGGCAACCGGTCCCCGCTCCGCCAAGGGGCGGGCGACGCCACACCCCCGCTCGTCGAGCTCCGGGCGGCGTGGAACGTGAACGTCGCCCCCGAGGATCTCCAACGCCTGGACCTAGAGCAGCTCTGTGAGCTCCAGGCAAAAGTCGACCAAGATCGACTCCTGCTGCAGCAGCTCCGAGACACTCTTAAGCAGGAGCAGCAAGGTCGCGGTGATGGCGGTGGGGCCTGGCAGAGGGCCCACGACGTGCACCGTCGCATCAACAACGACGAAGCAAGTGAGCAACCCCCAATCTTCAATCGCGCTAGCCAGAACGTCGCGGCGGCGATGCTAGTCCGAGCGATGCCCGAGCCCTCTACCACAGAGGGGCGACGGGTCCGCGGCGCGCTCCGAGACCTTCTCGAAACCGCCGCAGTACAGCAGGTCGAAAGCTCAGTGTCTCGGCGACGTGAGAACATCTCGAAGCGGCCTTCAGTGCACGATCGCCTCAAGGCCCCCTTAGTCCACGATCGCCTCAGCGACCGACGCGAGGCACAAGAGGACCACGATGTGGTCAGCAGGCGACGGCACCACGACAACGACGGGCTCGCCCGAGGCTACCAGCCACACCGAGGTGGACGCTACGACAGCGGGGAGGACCGTAGTCCTTCTCATGGGCCGCCTGGCCCTAGAGTCTTCAGCAAGGCCATCCGCAGCGCTCCATTCCCTGCCCGGTTCCGGCAACCAGCCAATCTCGTGAAATACATTGGCGAGACCAACCCCGAGCTGTGGCTGGCTGATTACCGCCTGGCTTGTCAGCTAGGTGGCGCGAACGATGACCTGCTCATCATCCGTAACCTCCCCTTGTTCCTGTCAGACTCGGCGCGAGCTTGGCTCGAACACCTCCCTCCCTCATAGATTCACAACTGGCGCGACCTGGTCAAGGTCTTCATCGGGAATTTCCAGGGATCGTACGTGCGCCCCGGGAACTCCTGGGACCTCAAGAGTTGTCGTCAGAAGCCGGACGAGTCTCTCCGAGACTTTATCCGACGCTTTTCCAAGCAGCGCACCGAGTTGCCCAGCGTCGGCGACTCGGAAGTTGTCCATGCTTTTCTCTCCGGCACCTCCTGCCAAGACCTGGTCCGAGAGCTAGGCCGGAACGTACCAACCTCGGCGGCCGCGCTGCTCGACATCGCCACCAACTTCGTCTCGGGCGAAGAAGCTGTCGGGGCCATCTTCCCCGACAGCGAAGCAAAGGGGAAGCGGAGGGACGAGGCCTCTGGGGCCTTGGCCTCCCGTTTCTCCAAGAAAAAGAAAAAAGGGCGCCAGGAGAAGCAAGAGGCCCTCGAGGCCGATTTCATCGTAGCCGCGGATCGCAGGAATCCCCGAGGCCCCGCTAGAGGCCCTGGACTATTCGACGATATGCTCAAGAAGCCGTGCCCTTACCACCAAGGCCCGGTGAAGCACACCCTCGAAGAATGCACCATGCTCCGACGCTACTACGCCAAGCTCAGACTTCCCGACGACGACGCCAGGAAGAAGGGTGCCGGCGACAGAGACAACGACAAGAACGACGGGTTCCCTGAGGTGCACAACGCTTTCATGATCTTCGGCGAGCCTTCAGCGTGCCTCACGGCGCGTCAACGAAAGAGGGAACACCGGGTGCCCTCACTCCTCCCGAGGCTCGGGGGCTACTGTCGGATACCGCAAGAAGGGGTACCCTAAGCAAGAACCAAAAATATTGCTTAAACCTTGCAAAAATCAAAGCCGAAAGACTACCGCAAGGTCTTAGTAGATTCTCCGATTCGCCCGAGGCCTTGCGCCGAAGCCTCATGTGAAAGGCCAAAGCTTCCCTTCACCGAGGCCCTCTCATGAGACCCTCTCGCCGAGGCCCGCCCGAAAGGCCTCGGACGGGATGCCAATTCTCCGATTCGCTCGAGGTGGGCTCGGCAAACAACCTCGTTACCTCCGTCCCAACCGAACTCCTCTGACAAAACGTCATGTCCGGATTAATGCGCCCAACTACTCCCTAAGCGTCGCCACCAGACGCTGGTAGTACGGTCTTGGCAGAGCAATCGACGGAGATGGGGGACGGGCGCAGTAGGGTTACCCGCCATCGTGCTCCCCTCATCGACACCCGTCTCGCCTTGTGCTACCTAACCCCTGCGCCAAGGACAAAGCGGCGTGGAAGGTCAAGTCCAGGTCCCTGTAGTCTCAGCAACAACAGGAGAGCCTAGCTGCTCGTTCTCCGCCTCGTCAAGAGACCCGGCGAGGCTCTCGGACGTCGTTGTTCTTTCTTCGCCTCGGCGAGGCCGGCTCAAATCCGCATCCTCGTTGCCTTCGCCTCAACCATCCCCACGGTAGGTCATCCCATCCATTTAATGCGCTGAATGCACCTTCCACGCGGCCACGGCCGGCGAGGGTGCAACCAGAACAGAGCGATCGGACAACGGTCAAATCTCCTTTTTACCATGCCTGCACTTTTCCACCTAAACCAGTCACTATAGCCTCTAATCGATTACGCCATAGCCCCAATCGCTCCCTCCGGGGGCCTCGGCAACTCGAGCCTCGGCGCGTCACTACAAACACCGCCAGGCCCTCGGCCATCGAAGCCTCGACGCGTTAGCTACAACCCGCCGAGCCTCGGCACTCCACCGTGTCAAGAGTCCACCAAAGCACGGCATGTCTCCGGCCATGGAAGTCATCTCGACTAGACGTCGACAAGGACCCCACGACCTCAACCACTTCAAACTCGACCAAAGCCGGCGCGCCCCATAACAAATCTTGATCTCCATTCCCAACGCCATCTTTGCTCTGAGACAAAAGCGCAATAGGCCCCACGTGTAGCTTACTCATGTACTCCTGGCTCCTTCCTTGCGGTTATAAAAGGAAGCGGCCAGGGATAGCTCGGGGGGGGGAGAACATACGATAGAACGGCGCTCCCATACTCGCCCTAGACACATCCTGTAACACCCACGCTCCTGGGCTGCTTGAGAGCATCGTCTCAAGCACCTCGCACCGTCCCACGCCGAGACCTAGGACTAGCTTCCTCTCTCACTCAGCTTGTAACCCCCTACTACAAGCACTTCGGTGCAAGGAATACAAGACCGATCTCTCAGACTGGACGTAGGGCACCAATTGCCTGAACCAGTATAAATCTTGTGTCTCTTTGTATCACCATTCGGGATTAGGGGCACGCAGTTCACTTTTACTAGTTGGTTGAGGACCCCCCGGTCCGAAACACCGACACTCGGGTTCGTGTATGCCTCGGGCGGGTCCTCCAGGTTGAAGGAGACGTTGGACGTCGCCTTGCCCTTGTGGGCCATACACCATGCCTAGAAGTCCGAGCAAGCTTGGCCACTATGTGACGCCGACTACGAGAAAGACAGCACGATGATTAGAAATCAGACAGAACTGAGCGTCACAATAGATAAATGAATTTGCGTACCCATACTTGTTTGTATCCGGCGAGGCTGCGGCTGCCTTGATGGTGTGTTGGACCTTGCAACTGCAAACGACGGTCCCGGGCATCCCTATGCATCTTGAGGTACTCCTCCGTGAACCACCTCTCCACCATTATCGCCCAACACTCGGGATACGCTTGGCACCACCAGGGAATCATCTACACGTCATCAAGTATTTGACATATAAGAAGATCAAATTAAACCAACTTAATTTCAAAACAAATCAATATTGATGTTCTTCATTTACCTCAAGGTACTGCTCGCGGGTCAGCTGCATCTCTCTTGCGTCTTTCTTGGTTTTCCTCTCTCCAAGCTTCAACCCGTAGTAGGTTACGATGGCCTGGATGCGCACCTCGTGATGCATGTCGGTGACGAGTTTTTTACAGGCTTTGGTAGTCACCTGCTCCGCCCTGGCCTCAAATCCCTCCTCGCATCTGTAATAAGTCTGCATACAAAAGCGATGTATCCATTCATTATTTCAAGAAAAGTCTAATGAATGCGACACATTGAGCAATGTTGTGCGAGGGAGACTTACCCAAAACTCTACCTTCACCCGCGCCGCCTTGTTGGGGTACTCCGCATCGAGGGCGACGGCGTAGTGGTCAAACGAGTAGGCTGGCTCCGTCTTCGATGCGTACGTGACAATGCCGGGGAAGTGTTGCCTGCACAGAAGACCCAGGATGCCATTGACTAGCCATGCGCTACCACCCGACACAACCACCCAGTTCCTGCACAAGTGATAACATATAAAGTTACGTACTTTTGCCCTTCGGGGTTTTCATCATATCATATGAAGTAGTGGTGATAACATATAAAGTTACGTACTTTTGCCCTTCGGGGCGAATCACTGGGCGTTGGTGAGGAAGCAGAACCTGTGGGAGGCTCGTGGGACCTCGCAAGTAGACACTCGAATAGGAGTCGGAGGAAGCGGAGCCCGTGCCTACCGCCTCACACTCGTCGTCCTCGTGCGGCCCCTCCTTCTCGTCCGTCTACCGAACCAGCTCCTCGTCCGACTCGTCCACAGGCGCCACCTCCTCCAGCTCCTCCTCACGCGGCGTGGGAGGAGACGGCCCCCTCCTGTGGCCGGCGGTCCTCCTCCTCCTATCCGATCCCTCCGTCGCCCCCTCTGCCTCCTCCTGCAGCCGGCGTGGTCTTTGGTAAATCGAGTTCACGGACCTATGACGGTCGCCCGCCATCTTTGTTCAATCACCTGCAATAAAAAAGAAAAACAAGACATAATTAGAAATATGTGCAAAAATGAACAAAACATAATTACAAAAAACATAATAATACATGTATTAGAAATATATGCAAAAATGAACAAAACATAATTACAAAAAACATAGTATTATATGTATTAGAAATAATCCTCATGATTGAGATTAGCTGGATCATAGGTCTCGTCATCACTATCAACATTGTCCAACTCATCAACACTATCCAAAGGAGGAGTGTTGTCTTCATTGTCATTGCATAAACGTAATCGCTCAAGCATTTGTATGTCCTTCAGATTTTACACCTCGTCTCCAACGTCCTCGTCATCATCCCTTTCATTGTCTACTTCCATTCCTATCTCTTCGGTTAAGTCTATGTCAAACCTCCTTTGTAGCCCCTCTTCTTGATAGAACTCTTCATCATATGTGTTTGGGTTGAAGTTGTAATCTTCATCGTTTGGGACATGGTGATACCTTGTGCACAATAGACCAACCCTTAAGATGCTCGGCGTCTTTGCACGCATATGACGTATAATAAACCTGGACGGCCTGTTGAGCCACAATATAGACATCTTTTCCTGGATAGACAGAATCCTGTCGAATCTCGACTAGCCCAAGCTTAGGGGTCCGTCTCGTTACTCCAGGATGAAACCAGTGGCATTTGAATATGACAGGAGTAAGAGGTTTGGAACCATAGAATGATAGTTTGTAGATTTCTTTAATTCTTTCATAATAGTTGAGTCCATCAGTGCCGGGCGTAACAACTCCGCTGTTTGTGGTTTTTCAATTGGGCCGACTCTGCTCGTAGCTTGTTGTGTAAAAATGATATCAATTCACGTCATAACCGGTAAATGACTCGACACATGTAGAGATGTCCTAGTTTGTAAGCATCGTACATGACAACGTGCACGAAATCTTCTGAAATTTTTATCATAGCCACCACATATGATATCACGACATCTCAACAAGTTTCATGATTTTCATGACTTCGTTTGCTTTTTATAGAATTTAAAAACACTTCGCACGTAAGTTCGCGGTCATGTTTCGTGAACAAGATGTCCGAAATTTTGGGTCCGTTCCTGGATACGGCCTCACACTACTCAGTAACATGACTATCATTTTTTGAATCATTAAATTCCATTATTCGTACCACGTGCAGTTCAAATTTATATTTTTAAAAAAAAATCAAGTAAACGAAATAAAGTAACTAAATATATCAAAAACCCACAAAAAATCCCTAAATTGTAACGATGAGTTCCTGGTACTTTAAAATGGCTGTACAAAAAAATTGGAGGCCAAAAACAAAAAAAAAATTTGCCGAGCGTCGGGGCATGGCACTCGGCAAAGGGGGTCTTTGCCGAGTGCCAAGAATAAGGCGCTCGACAAAGAGGATTTTTTATTTTTTTTAGAAATTTCCTCTTTGCCGAGTGCCTTCATAGGGGCACTCGGCAAAGGTATTTCAAAAAAAATGTAATTTTTTTAATTCCTTCCTTTGCCGAGTGCCGAAACTATTAGGCACTCGGCAAAGACATTTTAAAAAAAATATTGAATCTTTGCCGAGCGTCGTGTCAGGGGCACTCGGTAAGTATTTTCCAAAAAAAAAAATCTGTGTCGAGTGCCTAACAGCAGGCACTCGGCAAAGAAGGACGTGGCTGAACACCGTTACGCGGGGCAGCCTATGCCGAGTGCCGCGCTTTTGCCGAGAGCCTGGCACTCGACAAAGAAGTCCTTTGCTGAGTGCCCTTTTTTGCCGAGTGCCCGGTTCTTTGCCGAGTGCGGCACTCGAGGTCTTTGCCGAGTGCCCGATTTTTGACACTCGGCAAAGCAGTTTGCACTTAGCAAAGGCCTTGTTTCCAGTAGTGTTAGTGGCAGTCAAACAGCGTGACTGGAATAGACTTTGGTGATTGGGAGTGTACCTTGATGCTCTGATGTGGACTAGGGTTTGTGTTTTGGGAAGTAATACCACGGGATAAATCGTCTTGTCTCTGGAGTTTGCCTCTCCATCCATAGCTCTTTACCTGACATATGTATTTTTTCCGCTTGTGCTTAGATTAGCTATAGGCTAGTTGAAGGATTGGATCGAAGTAGTTTATAGTTTTTCTAGTGGTAGTTTAAATTGAACCATAAGATTAATGTTTAAAATTAGGCACCCAATTTACCCTCTTGCACGCTCACGAGATCTTTCTCCTGCGCAGGAAGTTCTATGCATGAGCATTGGGGGCTTGGCAACAACACTTCTCTGGATTATCTCGAGTGGTTCCTTATGAGGCTGCCTTTTTAGAGGTGGTTCCTTAAGAAAGTTGCCTATGCTAATCGAACAATTTACCCATGCGGTTTTTATAATTATTGAACCGCTCGTAGATCAGGTGACCCATAATTACACCTGTTTGGGGGGTGGGGGTGGGGGAATAAGGGGGCGGGGTGTCTAGGAAATTTCTTTTTTTTTAGCAGTTTGTGTGACTTCTTCAGTCTCAAGATTTAACACACGTCTTCTTCTAAAAGTGCTCATAAAAGTATGATGTGCATGTATGTGTTCATAGGGATGTATGAATGCACATGTTTATATGTATTCGTCTGTGTCTACTGCTTTTAGAAAATCGCATATGAAGCGTGTGAACATGATTAGATTCTCCTATGCTACCCTAGATCCTCACAGCTCATGCTCCCATGTGAATTCAAACTCACCATTTGTCCCATCGTTGCAAGTTTATCACCAAGGCATATTTATATGTATTCGTCTATGTCTACTGGGTTTAAGGAGTTGTATATGAAGCTGTGCGAACATGATTAGATTCTACTCCCTATGCCCACGAAAGAATGCAATTTTCGCTTTTCGAGAAGTCAAACAGTTTATACTTTGACCAAAGCTATAAAAAATGTTAACATTGATGATACAAAATTAGTATCATTAGATTAGTTATAGAATACATTTTCATAATATATTTATTTAGGGAGATAAATGCTAATAATATTTGTTATAAACATGGTCAAACTTTAGCAAACTTGACTGGCACGTATTCCATAATTGTATTCTTTTATGGACGGAGTAAGTACTAATTAGTCTAACTACCCTGGCTCCCCGGTGAATTTAAACTCACCATTTGTCCCATCTTTGCTAGTTGATCACCAGGACATGTACAATTTATGCATCAGTCTTCAGATTAATAAGAAAAAAGACTAGTTAGTCGTCCATGAGAGGTACTTGCATGGTGGAGCTAATTACTTAATTTACACGAGCCGCGCATGGATAATAAATATAATAGGTGGGTCTATTTCATTACGACTTGACATGCTTGCAGTCTGTGCCCCTGTTTCTTCTCATAATCACGTCTGGTAGAGCCAAGACCACACATGTTCTCCATTTTAATTTGTTGTATCTATTAATTTGCACATCAGCTGCAACTAGAGTCTAGAGGTGTGAAAATATGAAAGGACATATGTGATCACAGGGAGAAGCTCAACTCTGTACTGTATTTAGAATGGTTGCGGTAGTTCAGGCCTGGTCTAAGTTCCCAAAAATTTTCACCTCAAACTATCACATCGAATCTTGTGGCACATGCATGGAGTATTAAATATAGATGAAAAAAAACTAATTGTACAGTTTGGTTGGAAATCACGAGATGAATGTTTTAAGACTAATTAGGCAATGATTAGCCATAAGTGCTACAGTAACTACATGCGATAATGGTAGATTAATTAGGCTTAATAAATTCGTCTCGCTGTTTCCAGGCAAGCTATGTAATTAGTTTTTTTATTAGTATCCGAAAACCTCTTCCGACATCCCCGAAACATCCGATGTGACATCCAAAAAATTTCATTTCGCGAACTAAACACACAGCCTCAATCTGCTCGCTTTTTAAATGTAATGTAGGAACCAGATTTGACTGAGACGGACCCTTCATATGATATGTTTAGTGCAGGCCAGGGTCTGTCTTTTTATATTTTTATTATGCCAAATGCTGGCGGTTTTGATCTTTTGATTAGCTAACATTGAAACTGACCTCCCAACCATGTGAGTTAATCTTCTTTTTAGGGTAGCAAAGAATATTGCATCATCTGATAGTATTTAAATGCAATTTAATTAATCAAATGTGCGCATCTATTTGGCAGGGTTCAACTTTGTTTGCAACCTGGAGCGTGGTCCAATCCTTTCACATTGTCATAGCATATGCCAAATGCTGGCGGTTTTGATATTTGATTAGCTCCTTTCTTTATTTCTACTAACATTGAAAGGTTGAAACTGACTTCCCAACAACCATGTGAATTATTCTTTTAAAGATAGCAGTGAATATTGCATCATCTGATATTATTTAAATGCAATTTAATTAATCAAATGTGCGCATCTATTTGGCAGGGTTCAACTTTGTTTGCAACTTGTAGTGTGGTCCAATCCTTTCATATTGTCATAGTATATTGAAAAGGAATAGTTCCTTCGAATTCTAACTAATAAATAGTATATTATCACATATAGAAATTTCCTCTTTAATTGGAGCACGTACATTGCCGTAGGGGACCTCTACCTCTCCTTATATACTCCGGAGGTGTAGGGTTACAAGGAAAGTATTTTATTTGGTAATATACAATATTTTGCAGTGCACGTCGACCAGTGCCGTGCACGCCTTTATCTTGTGGGCTAGACCACCTCTGATGGTGTGGTCCATGTCCTGTCTTGTGGATACCGGGGGCCATACCCCCACAGTGACTAATTCGCGTGAGAAGAATTTATTAAGCCTAATTAATCCATGATTAGCATACATTACTGTAGCATCACATTAGCTAATCATAGACCAATATTCGTCTCGAGAATTAGCCTTTATTTATGAAATTTGTTTTGTAATTAGTCTATATCTAATAGTCTTAATTAGTATCAAACATCAGATGTGACCGGGACTAAAGTTTAGTCATAGGGATCAAACACCCCAATGTTTGAATGTTTGAATGTCAATTAGAAAGACTAAACATGAGCTAATTATAAAACTAAATACATAAGTCGTAACTAATTCGCGAGACGAATTTGTTAAGTCTAATTAATATATGATTACCACATATTTACTGTAGCATCACATTAGCTAATAATGGGCTAATCAGACTTAATAGATTTGTTTTGCGAATTAGTCACGGCTTATGTAATTATTTTTGTAATTAGTTTATATTTAATACTCCTAATTAATATCAAACATATGTGGGAATAAGGATGATATCTCCTGTCTTGTCGGGTACGTGGAACAGTGCCACCAGGCAAATGTCATTGGAATTGAATCTATGATAACCTAAGCTAGGTGTTTCTCTCTTTAATTTTTCCCTAACAAATCCATGTATGCTAGCGTTCCCCTAAGAAAATATCACTTCAGCGATGCAAGAACTTGCTGATGCTATTTTACAATGCGAAAGGTATAGGAAAAAGTATTTTTAGCCCTCGAACTTTTCTTGAGGTATGAATTTAGCCCTCGAACTCTAAAACTAGACACGTGCAGAATCCGGCAACCTTAGTCCTTGACTGGTTTCAATGGTGATGAATTTATATATTTTTTCTAAAATAATAGGTAAATCTCTAAAATCCATAATGATTTTTAAATCAGAAAAAATAAAATTGGTACCAATTTTTTCTAAGAAATAGAATCTATCTATCTAGATTAATTAGCTATAAATTTTTAGAGATTCAAATATTCTTTTATTTAAAATATAATCTATTTGTTTGAAGTTCTTGTACTTTGAAATTTAATTTTTTTTCTGTTCCATTGAATGAACTGGAATGGGAAGTGACCAAATCAAAGTTGTAAATATTGATGGGATCCACAACTTTGTATTGTATCACTATTTCATTTGAAATCATTTATAGTCTAAAATTATGTTTTTAAGTTCTTGTATTTTGAAATTCAAACGTTTTTAAATTATTCGAATGAATTTGGATAGACAAATGACTATAAGTTTGTAGTTGATGATTTTTTATTTGAAATCATTTATGGCCCTAAAATTCTATTTGAAAATCTCATATTTTGATTTTTTTTGAATTATTTGAATGAATTCAGATGGAGAAATGACCAAAACCGAAGTTGTGGATCTCGATGTAATCTATAACTTTGTAGTCGACGACCATTTCATTTGAAATCATTTATGGTCTCAAAATTCTGATTGACGTTCTTATATTTTGAAATTCAATTTTTTTTGAATTCTTCGATTGAACTCGGATGAAGAAATTACCAAACCAAAGTTGTAGATCTCGATGACGTAGATTATATTTTTAGAAAAAATTGGTACCAGTTTTATATTTTTCTAATTTTAAAAAGTATTTATGAATTTTAGCGAGTTATCTACCATTTGTCATTTTTCGAAAGTACTCCCTCTGTTCCCATTTATGTGCCGTTGTAGCATCTTCCAGGTACCTAGATCTCCCCATTTCTAAATGACAGATTATTGAAACTTGGACATGTACCTAGATGTATATATGTCCAAGTTTCAATAATCTTACAAGTTTCGAAAGTACTCCCTCTGTTCCCACTTGTCATTCGTCATGCTTCTGGTAGTCTAGGTACGAAGCATCTTCCAGGTACCTAGATGTATATATGTCCAAGTTTCAATAATCTTACATGTATCTAGTACAAAGCCAAAACGACAATTAAATGGGGACCAAGGGAGTATGTACTGAAAATCAGATTTGAAACCGGCCAGAGGGTCAAATTTGTTCAGTTTAAATAGTTGTAGGGCTATGTATGTCTAATTTTAATGTTAGAGCTAAATCTAGACTTTAACAAAAATTCAAGGACTAAAAATAGACTTTTTTCACAACATATATCGTCTATGAGTCTATCAACAGACGAAATAGTGCTCAAAAACAGCGGCCCAGGATTTACACGCAGCGGCCCAGGTATTAAAGCCTCTTTCCGGCCCACGTTTTTGTCCCCTTGGCTACCCGAGCCCAGTCACGCCCGCCCCCTTTGCAGTCGTCCTCCCGCAACGAGCGCCGCCGCCACTCGCTCTCCCCTGCCATCTCTCGCCGGCCGCCGCCCTCCCTCGCGCACCGGCCACCGCAGCGTGTTGTATTCCAGCCCTCTTATTCCGCGACCTCAAACCCGCGGGGGAGAAGCTCCAAGGAAGAATGGGGTGGAAGGCGGCGGAGAAGCTCATCAGGCACTGGAAGATCCTCCGTGGCGACAACGTAATCTCTCCCGTTGTCCACTCCATTCCCTCGGTTACTATTGCAGTCCTACTTTCTTCTCACTGCAAGATCTCCCCCTATTCTCCTTTTGACTGCCAGGTGATGATCATCAGAGGCAAGGACAAGGGGGAGTCCGGGCTCATCAAGCGGGTCATTCGGTCGCAGAATCGCGTCATCGTCGAGGGCAAGAACTTGGTAATATGCTGTTATATGTTCGTTCCCAGTTGTTTAGCCCGGGTGTGGAATCGATGCAGAAGATAACAGTTTTTTATTACATAGATTGGTGCCAGTTTCATAATTGGCACTTCAGGTTGTTGCAATGCACACTGGCTGTATGCCTGTATGGATTTAATCAAACTTATCCCTCTGTAATAGTGTGCTCTAGGTATTCGTTGAAATTTATCAGACCATTACAGTTGAAAGGTGGTGCATCATAAATTGATGTGAACGTTTTGGAGTTCAGACTAGTGTTGCAGCTGCAATCATGGTTTTAATATTGTCTTGTAAGTGATTGAATGATGCCCAGCCTTTATCCCCATTGCACTGCTTTGAGTCTGTCATATTACGTCTTGTGAATGCTGAGTGATACTTCCCCTATAAGTACCACGCATCCATAATGACAAAAAGATAGCAAATTAGGAAGGGAGAACATAATAATAGTAAGTCACAGCTGATTAGCTGTCTGCATTCTGTATCATAGATGGATGTTGGCCTTCATGCTTTACAAATTGGTTAGAGCTCAAAGAATAGCTGTGGCACTCGAGGGGAACAGGCCAACCAATATCAATTGTTCGTATAGTTTGTTTGATTGCAGAAGATAGTAACAAGTGTAATTCCTTGCTGTATAACTGATCATTATTGTGCTGTACATACTGCAATGTCCCTTTTCATGCTTTACTGATTCTCTTTGTGTCACACCACACCACATGCTTACCATATAAGCAGTTAAATATTGACATAACACCATCTAAGTTTCTAGCTGAATTAACACATGCAATAAGCCCCAAGCATGCTCAATAAGCTTATAATGTGGGCCAATTGATTTGTGATGTGGAATCAGCTGTGATGAATACCCAAAGAAGAATGGAGAAACTGTACTTTTCTAATATTTCTAAGATCATTGTGTATTTATTAAACATATGCTGCAATTTTGCTTGTTTATTCTGGGTACTGTTAACTGCAGATAGCAACCATCGTTTTCATTGTCTCTGCTTTGTCATGTCCTCATGCTCATTAGGAATTCCATAAATATCTGAACTATTATTATTTCAGGTTAAGAAACACATTAAGCAAGGGGAAGGGCACACAGGTGGTATTTTCTCAATTGAAGCTCCACTTCATGTCTCAAATGTCCAAGTGGTTGACCCGGTCACTGGGTATGAATATGATACTTGATAATGTGTTAGTACCTACCTACAAAGATGTTGCTTTTATTTACTTCCTCATTTATTAAATCATTTCTCACTGTTCACTGTAGGAAACCATGTAAGATTGGATATAAGTATTTGGAAGATGGGACCAAAGTCAGGTACGCTAGAGGAATGAATGCATCGGGTGCTGTGATACCCCGGCCAGAAATTTTGAAGGAGAGAAGAAAACCAAGACCCACGTCACGTATGTCTCACAAAAACCTTATTTTACGCTCATCATATGGTGATCCACATCTCATCTTATATGCTTATTACATGCTGTTTTTCATGGCACATTAATTCTCTAAAAGTGTGAAAGTAATTCAAACTCTTTATGCTGTCGTACTTCATACTGATATCAACTGATCATATGTAGTGTTTTCTCATGTTCTTCATTCTATCCGGTCCCTCAAAAGTCATTTTTTTCCTCACAGCGACACTTAACCTTTGGTTGACATGTTGCCTGTGGCTATGATGTTTTTGAGATGCTATACATGTTGGGTGCCTTATCTGTGCCCGAAGGAGATTTGTAAATGAATAAAGCATGGAGCAAAAAGACTGATATTTTTCTGCTTTGAGCGTTAGTAATGTCGTATTAAATCAAAAGTTGATAGAGGTTGCATAAGCATATGAATGTGTAGGAGTAGGACAAATCATAGCAACGAGGTGCACTACGCATTTCTCTGGGGTCTCAAATACATTCTTTGCCTATTTGACTATTTCTACCATGCCCATTTCGTGATGAGAAGTTGCTCTAACTGTTTCCTTCCTCACGCAGCTGGCCCAAAGGATACACCAATCGAGCTTGTGCTGGAGAAGACCTACGATGAAAAAGCTGGGATTGGTATGCCCGATCTATAACTCTGCATTGGTTATGCGGAGAGTTCAGTGTATGTGACCAGGCCCTGAGGCCCATGCGTTAGGCAGTAAATGATTGTTGCAGTTACACCATGCTTCCCTTGTAATAATAATGATGTATTAGTTACTGGCACTTGTGTTTCTTTTGTCAGATTGTCCTCTTCTGCAGAAATGCAATCTACGAATGAGAGTGGCCATATTCGTACTTTTTCTTTAAGGTGCAATAGTCATTTCAGTTCCTCAACTATTGCTTGAGGTTCAATTTTGTTCTGAACTTTTAAAATGACAGTTTCAGTCAGTTTCATCTCATCTCAGAACTATCAAAAGTGAACTATGAAAGTGTGTTCTAGTCCTCAAACTTTTCTTTTCAACTTGACTTTGCCCCTCGTCCTAAGTGAAATGCCACGCCATCAGTGCCTGGTAGCTGCTCTTGAACAAACTGTGCTTGTGAAATCCCTCCGACCACAGCCCCTGCCCTCAAAGATGGTAGCTATTGACCTATTTGTATTGCTCTATTGGGGATGGCGGCAAGCATCCCTCTTGGGGATGGCGGGAGCACACCAAGTTCACCATAGCAATGCTGAGGATGCCCAGGACTGCAATGGCATTCACCATAGCAACCTCCATTGTTGGACAGACTATTGGGCCATGGGCCGAGCGCATCCGTCTGAAGAATCAAGCGGCAAAGGGGGTACTGGTGCAAGAATGGGCTCAGCTGCTACTGCTAGGGATTCTCCTGCAACAACCCGAAACATGTGCTTCTGATTGTGTTATGCCTGTGATCCATGCAAATATCTGCAGAGATTATGCCTGAGCCAGTTTATCTTATAGTGTCATGTAATTGCCTTGTTTGTCCCTGAAAACTGATGCTATGGTCGAATTGATGTATGCATCTGTACTTTGATGCTGCTGTATTGCTATTTAACTATCGTACCATGTCTGATAAAAGAAAAAGATGTCTGATTAAAGAAAAAGTTTGCGTTGTGTTCAACTCTGAATATCGTACCATGCAAAGGAGGTTTGTTGTCTGCATGTATGTATGCTGCCAATTGCATACTCCGTATATGGTTTGAGCTTTGCTGTCGTACACCCAAATAACCGTGTACCATCCATTTAGTTAGATTAGATCGGATGGTTAGAATTATCTATTATTCCAGGAGGTAATACGTGAAATGTATATTTATTTAATTTTTAATTTTGTAAAATAGAATAAATATGGAAATTTGTAGATATAAAGATCTTTGTTAGATTGATGCATACATGATCTGCTAGATATGGTAAATCTTGTTATTTTTGTAAATTTAGATATGACATAATTTAATTAACATAAATTACCTACTATTATTTTAATTACGTGCCGCGCTAAGGTGCTCAACCTACGCGAACACGTACGTGTCCGATGCCCAATATACAAAAAAAAAAACCCTTTATGTGCACACATGACAATTTACATGGCCATTTTATGTGTTCAATATATAAGACAGCTCCATAATGTACACACTCAATTCTATAGCGTGTTAACATGTAATATATTTTAGATCGTCAACGGTTCACACTCGATTATATAATGTGTTAGCGTGTAATATGTTTTACATCGTGAGCGTTCACGTACGATTTAGTTAGCATGTTAGCTGTTGATATTTTTTATTAATGTATATAGCATATTTTTCAACTGAGTATGTGAATTATAAATAGATTGTTTGAATTCACATTCAAGATATATGCTTTATCAGTTGTTTTAGTAGGATAAAATATTTATGCACAGTCAATTTGACAATAATAGAATGTGAAAAGGAAAGGTGAGAACAATAAAATACTTATGCACCGGGACGCTGAGGAGCCTGAAGCTATTGCCTGTTGTGAAGGTATCGCCCTTGCTACGCGGTGGCCGGATGTTCCGATGGTGCTGGAGACTGATTCTGCGGTGGTGGCTGCGAAGCTGAAAAGCAATGTGATGGACCGATCGGTGGGCTGGTCCCTTGTTCAAGAAGCGCGGACGAATATGGAGGAGCTGTGTCGTTTGGAGATTGCTAAAATTAGTAGGAGTCAGAATAATGTAGCGCATGAGCTTGCTCATTTTGCAATTAGGTCTGGTCGTAGTGAAGTCTTCTTTTTTTTTTTTGCTTCTTTTTCTGAATTTGTTTTGTCTCGAGTATGAATGATACTACTTGATTTTTAATAAAGTTTATGACACTACGTCATATAGTATTTGTAGGGGCGGCTCTAGAGGTTTTTTGTAGGAACGGTTTGTCCAGCCGCCTCTACCTAAGCGCCTCTACAAATCATGTATTTATAAGGGCGGTTCCCAGACCGCCCCTGTAACACCCCGGTGTTATGCCTACATTTAAGCACTGCAAATCACACATATCATGCATCATCAAGCATCCAAATCCTACGTGCTTAATCATGTGCATATCAATTGAAACATTGTTTTGAAACAATTGAAACGTGCGTGAAACCTGAATGTTGCATACACCGGTTTAAGAATTGTTTTGCCCTGATTTTGCTTGCTAGGGTAGTAGAGCTTGTTTGGTTATAATTATAAATCATCTAGAATTGTTTATCACAATTTTTGGAGCAAGGTTTGCATTTGAATTATTGCCAAATTTTGCTTTAAAAATAATTCTTCAAAAATTAGGGTTCAACTCAAAATTGACTTTAATTGTATAATTCAAAATCTATAATGAATTGGACGTTGGTCTTAAAATCAAAGTTGTAGAGGATAAAATTTTGAGCAACTTTTATTTTTGGCCCAAAGTTTGAAACTGCTTTGATTTAGTCCAAAAATTCGTTTGAATGGAAAAGGAATTCAAATTAATTTGAAAAATCTTGTTTTTACCTTCGTGGGCCTTGCGCCTCGCTTCACAGCCCCGCCGAAGCCGAAGCCGCCCCCACAAACAAAGAAGCCGCCCATGAGCAGCCACACCCACCCATCGCGCCTCGGCCCAGCCAGCCACAGCGCCAAGCCGTCCCCTCTGATCGCCACGCGCCACGCCACGCATCACGGCCAGAAGCGTCCGCCGCGTGGCGACCGCATGCCGGCGTCAACCGCCGCGCGGCAGCCGCGGCCTGACATCGCGCCCACGCGCCCGCCTTCACCTGCTGATGCCCGCGCACTCGCCCACTCGCGCCCACACTTCCTCTTCTCCCCTCCAGAGCCGAGAGCTCGAGCTCCGCCCTCGCCGCGCCCGCCGCTTCGCCGGCGCCAAGCTCTCGCACCGCCGCGTCATTTTCCGATTGCTCGCGCCCACAGCCGCGCCTCGCCTCCCTTCGGCTCACGCTCGCGCTTGCGCCGCCTTCCGAGCCCTGGGTGAGCTTCCCCGCGCCTCGCCACCGACGTCCATGGCGCCGCCGTGCTCGGCCGCCGTGGAGCGCCCTCTTCCTCCCCTTCTCAGCCGTGCTTAGCGCACGCTTTCGCTTTCGCCATGGCCTCGCACACCTATTATTGCTTTCGCTTGCTTGCGCTACCGCGCCATGGCCGGAGACGGCCGCATTGGCCGCTGGCCGATCAGCAGCCGTCATACGCTTTATGGCCCCGCAAGCGCTTCTGCCTCGGTGGCAGCGGTGAAAGCCAGTAGTTGGGGTTGACGCTGTTGGGCGTCTTCTTTCCCTCGCTTTCGGGCCGCAAGCAGCCGGTTGTGGCCGTGGGCCAGCTGTTCCCCCCACAGGCGGCCCAAGAACGCTTTAGTGAATTGATTTTCATTATTCTTTATTATTTGAAATCTGAAATGGTTTGAAAAATATTTGGATGGTCAAACTTGCTCCAAATTTGTTGAAACAAATTTTGCTAGGTTCCTTATCACCAGATCTACTTGGGAAAATTATTGCATGTCATTTTGAGATACTTTTCTATAGGATTTTATTTAATCATGTAAATTGCTGATAACTTGAAAAATGTGTATAAAAATATATATGCTTCAGAAAAATATGATTTCAAGTTTGTTCATCTTCTTATGTCATGTACTTCCTAAGAAAAATAGGTTTCATGCATGTGCTGTGGGAAAATTTTGAGGTGTAGTTCAAGTCCCTTTAATGGCTGATTTTTGTTATTTTTGCTAAAAAGCCAAAGTTGCATAAAACATGCATCTGATAATTTTTGTACAGTCATTATATGCTATTAAGAACCTAGGAAAAATACTAATTCTGTTGTTTGACACTTTTCATAGTACAAAGTAATTTCATGCTCATTTTTATGCTATAGCTTGTCATTTTTGTGTAGGATAGTTTACTTATCCAAATGCTATGAAATTTTTATGGTAGTCTGTTTAGAGTAGTATTATGCTACTGTAATTTTCTCAGATTTTTAGGAGCATCAGAAATATATGTTGCTATTCAAACCTATTATTAATTAGGGTTTAAGCAAGTGTTGTTTTAAGTGTGATTAAGAAATTAGTAAAGCTTTGGGGTATCTTTGAAGCATTTCATAAGATATGTTAACTTAACATATTAGTAGTAGAAGAGAATACAGTAGATGACATGTGCTTGTAGTATAGTTTCTTGGATGATGTTGACTACCTTGCCTTTCAACATATCCATTGCATTCATCTCCTTCGATGCACCGATTGCATAGGCACTTACACGCATTGCATCATACAGGATCGCAAACCGAGAACCCAGTCGTCATAACCGAGGAGCCCGAGGAGCAGCTCGAGGTGCGAGTGCAGCAGGGAAGTGCCGGCCGACGAGGGAGGACGTTGAGGAACTTCCGAGTGCCCCGATCACCGTCAGAGCTCCTTCGAGAGAGGCAAGCCCCGGAGCATCTTTCTCCCGGTTTGCAATGATTTCATTAAATACTTTACTTAAATTGATGCATTACGTTCAGGAGTTGTTTGAAACCGTTGCTGCATTTTACCTTGTTTACCTTTGTTATACTATATCCTTGTTACCACAGGTATCCGCAATGATCAGTCAATGCTTAGCCGGCTTAGACCGGTAGAAGTCGGGTGATTTCACATCACACGAGAGCTATAGGTGGTTACCGGATCTGCTTGGATGGCTATGAAGTCATGGTATAACTAAGTGTTAAATGAAGTTGAGACCGGGCGGAGACTTGCGAGTTTTGACCATAGTGTTTCCGTCAGCGTCGATTAAGGACCGACCGTTGTTGGGCCTCGAGTCATGTTGAACGCATGCCTTACATTTAGGCGGGCGGATAAAGTACCTTCCGACCGAAGGCCGGGAGATTTTTGGGCCGAGTAGATTGCCCGCAGCTGACGCCTTTGTCTTGGGAAGCAGTGTGGTAGGACACGGGCGGGATGATAAGACCAAAGTGCGATCAATGGTCGGCCCCGGTACATGTGGTTCTGGCAAACTCGAGATACCGGAAAGTTGACTCGGTGATCAATATCTCACTTTAGCGGGTGAGTGAGATTTGTGTAAGGAATAAATCACCAAATGGTTAGGAATCGATTCAATCGCCATCGCTCTGGATAGTGAGCACTTGACTTGAGTGACTTCATCGTAGTAAATGTTTATGGAACACTTGGACAGTTATAGTGAATATGACAAGATGGAATTTGTTTAATGATCGATGGTTATCATTAATTGCTTAATCACATGTTTACTCTAGTATAGGTGCAAATCTAGTCGACAGAGTTAATAATAATTAACTTGACAATAATGCTTTTAGAAAGGTTCTTGAAATGCTAAAATGCTTCTTTTGCAAATGAGTCGACTACCCTACTATAAAGCCTGCATAATCCTTGGTGTCATTTATTTTCGGTTATGTCGGGTAAATCCGGCCGAGTACCTTCTCGTACTCGTGGTTTTATTCCCACTTGTTGCAGATGGGCGGATGTATTACTTACTATTGTATCAACCTGCCTGTATCCTGCGATGGGTGATGCTTAGGACCATGGGCATGGTCATTCCTTACGTCTCGTCTAATGCTTTTGTTGGAGATGATCATCAGCTGGCACTATATTTGAACTCCGTGTGAGTGTGTGTGGTTTTAAACAAATGACTTCCGCTACTTTTATTCGAACTTGTTTTGTAATAACTATGTTTAAACTCTGATGTATCTGTTATGCAAACTTTTATGTAATATGTGATTGGTGACCGCTAAACTTATTACGATCATGGTTGGGACACGAGTTGGTTTGAAATCCTTCGTGATTTCACGGACTACCGGGTTATCTGGGCTTAAGTTTGCTCAATCGCCTCGCTTCCGGTGGATGATTTTCTTACTTAATTTCGTATAATTGGTCGGTTCTATTACGGTGGCATCGAGCATGGTTTAGCGTGTTCTTCGTTCACAAGTGTATTTAAAACAAAAGGCATTTGGAAAACGTGATTTTCAAAATCTAAAGTGTGCCAATGATCATATCCTTTATGCCCAATTAAGGACTTTAAGTGGCTTAATTAAGTACTGACCGGGGTTCTTGCATCATATTTCTCTTTCGTCGCTCATACGGCGTGCTATTGTATGAGTGCCACTTGTTTGAGTGGTAATGAATGGATCATTTGCCTCTACGCCTCGGTAAGTGTGAGTTGTGAGAGCATGATCGGATACACCGCCGATCTAGGGTAAATGCTTATATGATGCCGGAGTAATTACATGTTCTACGCATGTTTTACAAAGGTATCTCATGTATGGGTCTTCCGTCTATGGAGGCGATGCCGTCAATAGGACGATGGTTCGGGTAGTTACTACCGTTGTACACGTATCTGGGGATTCGTGTAGAGCGTGTAGATAAAACTTTACTGCTTTTAGGCATTCATTGGGAATTGGGCTGAAATGAATTTTCTGCAGGTACATAACAACGCTATCGTGTAGAACGTATTAGCTACGTATTGAGAGATCGTTGTATGCCACCGAATTAGTCGTTAGAAATTTTATATTTCCTAAGTTTGTGAGAACGTACGACCCGTACATACATCATGTTACTTGTGCATTTCATTCATGTCATGCATTCCTCCCCTTATAAATTGATTCTCTCATTTTGATAAAAGTGGTATCACCTAAAATATGTTTCCCCGAAGTAATAAGAGAACTTTTGCTACAGATGGCCCGCACGAAGCAGACCGCCCGTAAGTCCACCGGAGGAAGAGCACCTCGACGTCCGTTGGCCCTGAGGGAGCACCGCACCACGGACACCTTCTTGAGCGAGTTTGGCATGCCAACTTTGCTTTGGAGAGTGCTCCATGATGTGGGGTACCCAGAGGGTCAAGAGCCGGTGTACTCTTGGAATGAGAGCCAGTTAGCAGAAGATGGACTAGCAGTGGTGGAGATCATGGTTCCTGCTCTCGGTGATGCTCCAGATTGGGATGGTTGGCATTTGGAGTTTGAGGGTCGCACTCCAGCTGAGGGTGCAGAGGGAGCAGCCTTCCGTGTCATCAGGGACATTATGAGCAGATTTCCCAGTGAGCTTGCTGCAGCTCTAGCTGGTACTTTTCCTAGGGATGATCCTCGCGATGCCATTTGGGTTCAGCCTCAGGGAAGTGCATTGGTCAGAGGTCCAGCTGAGGGACAGGCTAGTGACAACCAGGCAATGAGTGCTATGTTCGCCGCCATCAGAGCGTATGAAGGTCTCGAGAGTACTTACTGGACTTTGACTGGTTTGTGGAGTGAGGATAAGCTCAAAGGGAAGAAGCAGAAGAAGAGACAGGCACGAGCTATAGCTAGCTTGTAGGAGCAGTTGGCTGATATGAACTTACAGCGAGATCAGGCGGTTGAGAGAGGTGATAGAGCTATGCAGCGAGTGCATACGTTGACTCAAGCCAACAATAATGCAGATCGCATGATTGGACAGTTGGTTCAGGAAAGGAATGAAGCCTGGAACGCAAGAAACCTTCTGCTGCAGAGAGTCGATGAGCTAGAGGAATACAACGGCAACCTGCACGAGGAGTTTCACGCGCTCTACAATGGGGTTGGCCCATATGCTCCAGCAAACACCGCTGGCATGGACATCGACGACGACAACCAGAGCAAGCCTGTAGTTTCACCTGGAGGCGATGGTGACGTCTCCGATCCCGACGATGGCCCCGAGGAATAGGCTAGTTGCCTTGCGCTAGTATCTAGGTCCTGTCGCGAAGACCTTTCTTTTGTTGGCATGTAACCTATCGTATGTTGTTTCGAACATATGAGACTTGGCATGTGGTTGGAACTTGATGTTCGAATGCGATATCTGAACGCATAAAAAGTCCAGTGTATGTATGCTGGCAACGTGACTGTATGGATGCAATGTTTGCCGTTGAAGTAATTCGATTAAGTGTTGTTGTCTTAATTGGGATGAGATTGTTGTGCCTCTGTTTTATTGCATGAATTTATTCTCTCCAGTAAATTCAGTACGGCATAATTTTTCTTCACTCGCAATCATTACAGCTTCACTCAATCGTTACTTGTTGCTGAAATATGCAGATGACAAACACTCGCCGAACCACGTATGAAGCCGCTGAGACCGGTGCTAACGGTGCGGGGACCGGTGGTGGTGGTGATGGTGGGAACCACGGCAACAACAATGAACCTCCCCATGAACCACATTTGCCACCTCCTCCCCCGTTTACCCCCGAGATGTTTCTCGCACAGCTGCTCGGGAGTCAGCGCAACACGGAACAATCCCAGAAGAACATGGAGGATTTTCTGCGCACCATCGCCAACAACGTTCAACGTGGTAACAATCAAGGTGGTGGCATGGGAGTGAACCAATATAGCAGCTTCAAGGATTTCATGGACACCAGGCCACCCGTATTCAAGGAAGCAATAGAGCCACTCGATCTTTGAGGAATGGATCAACACAATGGAAGATAAATTCCGTGTGTTGAGGATGACAGAGGTTCTAAAAACGGAGTATGCTGCACTTCAATTGCAGGGACCGGCGGGAATGTGGTGGAAGCACCATCGCACCACCTTCCCTCCAAATGCTCAGATTTCTTGGAGAGAGTTTGCTGAGGCCTTCCGTGGAGTCTATATTCCACCGTAATGACCGAAATGAAGTTGGGAGAGTTTACGGCGTTGAACCGGGGCACCAAGACCGTGGACGCAATACCGCATGCCTTCAACAACTTGTGTCGCTATGCTCCCGACATGGTCGACACAGATGCTAAAAAAGAATAGCCGATTTTAAGAGGGGTCTCAATCCAAAAATGATGAAGCATGTTGGTACCAACAACCGCGTCAGATTCAATGACTTCATCGGTATTTTCTCAAGCAGAGAAGAATAACAACGCCAAACACCGCAGCCCAAGACACGCAAGAGAGCCTTTGAAGGAGGGCTGTCTCAAGCTAGAGCACCTATGGGAGGTCGTCCCCCATATCGCCCATCGGCACTTTTGGTGCTAGATTCAGCCACCTCACCAAGAAGCCGAATTTCCGTGGACCTCAAAAGCCGTACAAGATGGCGATACAATTAACAAAGCAAACATAATCTGCGGTGCAAGGCGATTCAAAGGAGTCAGGGATCTGCGCCGACGATAAGAGGACCTCTGCTATAACTGCATGATCAACCCGGTCATTTCTCGAGGTTTTGTCCGCACTACCAAGAAGAAGCAAAGCAGACTTATAATGCTAAAGTGCATAGTACAACAATGGATGAAATTCCGGAGGAGAGCCCACATCGCTGGGTAAGTTTATCATCAACGAAAACCCCGCAGCTTGTTCTATTTGATTACGGATCATCGCATTCTTTTATGAGTCAAGCATTTGCACGAAACATGAACAACTATGCATAGAATTGGGTTATGGTTACCGTATAAGTTCAAAGAGGGGCTGATGTTTTGACCAACCGGATGGTTCGAGGGCAACCCTTGAATTAGGTAGCGTGAAGTTCCGAGTGAACTTGATAGTTATGCTGGGTTAGTCTTGGATGTCATTATAGGGATGAATTGGATGAAGGATTGCGAGCGATCATAGATATCTTTGGAAGTCGAGTACTTACCCTTAAGGATCCATCGGGTGAGGGTACTTTCCAAGTACCATTGCCTCGAAGAATGTACCTTATAAGTGTTACATGCGCTACGTGATCATTCCTATTCATCGATTCCTAGTAGTGTGTGAATTCCCGGACGTATTCCCGGATGAGCTACCTGGTCTTCCGCCAGATAGGGAGATTGAGTTTGGAATTGAGCTAGTCCCTGGAACAGCTCCGATTTCAAGAAGACCCTATCGGATGCCTCCAGATGAGTTAGCTGAGCTAAAGAAGCAATTAGAAGATTTGTCGAAAAAGGGGTTTATTCGGCCAAGCAAGTCTGAATGGGGATGTCCCGCTTTGTTTGTGAAGAAAAAGAAAGAGGGCACGTTGAGAATGTGCGTAGATTATAGGCCACTCAATGCTGTGACCATCAAGAATAAATATCCCTTGCCACATATTGATGTTCTGTTTGACCAATTATCCAAGGCCAAGGTGTTCTCAAAAATAGATTTGAGATCCGGTTATCATCAGATTAAGATTAGGCCGCAGGATATACCAAAAACTGCATTTTCCACCAGATACGGGTTGTATGAGTATCTTGTCATGTCTTTTGGCTTGACAAATGCTCCTGCATATTTCATGTTCTTGATGAATACAGTTTTCATGCCAGAATTGGATAAGTTTGTGGTAGTATTCATCGATGACATTATGGTGTACTCCGAGAATGAGAAAGATCACGAAGAGCATCTGAGAACTGTCTTGACCAGACTTAGAGATCATCAATTGTATGCTAAGTTTAGCAAATGCGAATTCTGGTTGAAGGAAGTTCCTTTCCTTGGTCACATTCTGTCAGAGAATGGAGTTTCAGTCGATCCAAGTAAGGTGCAAGAAGTTATGAATTGGAAAGCACCGACCACAGTTCCTGAGATTAGAAGTTTCTTAGGACTAGCGGGTTATTACCGTCGCTTTATACCAGATTTCTCGAAGATCGCCAAACCGATGACAAGTCTCCTTCAAAAGGATCATAAATTTGTGTGGACAGAAGAGTGTGAAGCAGCTTTCCACACTTTGCGGAAACTGTTGACCACTGCTCCTGTTCTAGCACAACCAGATATTGAGAAACCATTTGATGTGTTTTGCGACGCATCGAAAATTGGATTAGGCTGTGTACTTATGCAAGAAAGGAGAGTCATAGCTTATGCATCACGTCAATTGAGAAAGCACGAGGTCAACTATCCAACACATGATCTTGAACTTGCTGCAGTTGTGCACGCCCTAAAAATTTGGAGACATTACCTACTTGGTAATGTGTGCAATATTTTCACGGATCACAAGAGTCTTAAGTATATCTTTACCCAACCAGAGCTAAACATGAGACAACGAGATGGTTGGAATTGATCAAAGATTACAACTTGAATGTGCAATATCATCCTCGGTAAAGCCAATGTAGTGGCAGATGCTTTGAGCAGGAAGTCACATTACTTGACTGTGCAGCCATTACTTGAAGATGGATTCGATCTAATGCATCCTGCTGTGTTAAATAGTATTCAGATTAGTTGCTCGTTGGAGAGTAAGATAATAGAAGGTCAGAAAACTGACAAGGGGATATTCCACATCAAAGAGAAAATAAAAGAAAAGCCGTCTCAACACTTTAAAGTGGATGAACAGGCGTGTTGTGGTTTGACAACCGTCTTGTGGTTCCCAAGGATCGAGAGCTTAGAAATAAACTCATGGATGAAGCTCACCTTTCTAAGCTATCTATCCATCCCTAAGTAGTAAGATGTATCAAGAACTAAGATCTCGTTATTGGTGGACCAAAATGAAGAAAGAAATTACAGCATATGTTGTCGATGTGACACATGTTGTCGAGTGAAAGCAATTCACATGAAACCCGCCGCATGTATGTTGCAACCCTTATCGGTCCCGAGTTGGAAGTGGGACGATATCGAAGATGGATTTTATCACGGGTTTGCCCACTACTCAAAAAGGACATGATTCGATCTGGGTAATTGTGGATCGTCTTACCAAGACCGCTCATTTCCTACTGTCAAAACCACTTATCGACCACCTCAATATCTTTGAGAAGTATATCGCAGAAATTGTAAGGTTGCATGGTATACCAAAGACCATAATATCTCGATAGAGGCTCACAGTTCACGGCTCATTTTTGGGAACATTTACACAAAGGCTTAGGAACTAGTTTGATTCGCAGATCGCTTATCATCCTCGATGACGGATGGTCGACCGAACGAGTGAATGCTTTGTTTTGGAGGATATGTTAAGAGCCTGTATTGTCTTCTAAGGGATCATGGGAGTCATGGTTACCAAGAATGAGTTTTCTTATAATAATAGTTATCAAGAAAGCATCAAGATGGCCCCATTCAAGCTTTATATGGCGAAAATGTAGAACACCATTGAATTGGGTCGAGCCTGGTGATAGAAGATATTATGGCATTGACTTTGTAGAAGAAGCCGAGAAGAAAGTTCATATTATTCAGCAGAATATGAAAGCGGCCCAATCACGTCAGAAAAGCTATGCAGACAAAAGAAGGAGACCCCTTAGGTTTGAAGTGGGTGACTATGTTTATCTGAAAGTCACGCCAATGAAGAAGAAAAGGTTTGGAGTCCAAAGAAAGCTTGCCATGAGATTCAGTGGGACCATACAAGATCTTAGAACAAAGAGGTCCCAGAGCCTACAAGTTAGAGTTACCTCGAGACAATGAGTACAGCTTTTCCCGATTTTCCATGTATCACACTCAAGAAATGTTTGCGTGTTCCGGAGGAAAGAATAGAACCTCGAGGTATTCAACTCAAATCAGATTTGGTGTATCGTGAACAACCAGTCCGGGTGTTAGACACTAAGGAACGTGCTACTCGGAATAGTGTGGTGAAAACATACAAGGTACAGTGGGATCATCATGATGAGGGAGATGCAACTTGGGAAACAAGAGAGTATCTCAAAAAAAAGCTTATGAAGAATTTTATAACAAATGGTTCAGAACCCAAATCTCGGGACGAGATTTTTATAAGGGGAAGGTCAGAACACCCGGTGTTATGCCTACATTTAAGCACTGCAAATCACGTATATCATGCATCATCAAGCATCCAAATCCTACGTGCTTAATCATGTGCATATCAATTGAAACATTGTTTTGAAACAATTGAAACGTGCGTGAAACCTGAATGTTGCATACACCGGTTTAAGAATTGTTTTGCCCTGATTTTGCTTGCTAGGGTAGTAGAGCTTGTTTGGTTATAATTATAAATCATCTAGAATTATTTATCACAATTTTTGGAGCAAGGTTTGCATTTGAATTATTGCCAAATTTTGCTTTAAAAATAATTCTTCAAAAATTAGGGTTCAACTCAAAATTGACTTTAATTGTATAATTCAAAATCTATAATGAATTGGACGTTGGTCTTAAAATCAAAGTTGTAGAGGATAAAATTTTGAGCAACTTTTATTTTTGTCCCAAAGTTTGAAACTGCTTTGATTTAGTCCAAAAATTCGTTTGAATGGAAAAGGAATTCAAATTAATTTGAAAAATCTTGTTTTTACCTTCAGGGCCTTGCGCCGCTTCGCTTCGCTTGCCGCCCTCCGCCCCAGCCAAAGAAGTCGCCACAGCCGCCCACACCAGCATCATCATCGCCCTTGCCATCGCGCCTCGGCCCGGCCAGCCCAGCCGCCCCGCGCCGTCCCTCATGATCGCCGCCACGCCACGATCATGGCGAAAGCGTCCGCCAGCGTGGCGACGTGATGTCGGCGTCAACCGCCACATGCAGCAGCATGGCGACACATCGCGCCATCACGCGCCGCCTTCACCTGGCGATGCCCGCGCGACTTTCGCCCACTCGCGCCCACACTCCTCTTCTCCCCTCCAGAGCCGAGAGCTCGAGCTCCGCCCTCGCCGCGCCCGCCGCTTCGCCGGTGCCAAGCTCTCGCACCGCCGCGTCATTTTCCGATTGCTCGCGCCCACAGCCGCGCCTCGCCTCCTTCGGCTCACGCTTTCGCGCTTGCGCGCCTTTCCGAGCCTCGGGTGAGCTTCCCGCGCCGCCACCAACGTCCCCATGGCGCCAGCTGTGCTCGGCCGCCGTGGGCGCCCTCTTCCTCCCCTTCACCGTGCTTAGCTACCGCTCGCTTTTCGCCATGGCCTCGCACACCTATTATGCTTCGCTTGCTTGCGCCGCCATGGCCGGAGATTTGCCACCGTCATTGGCGGGCCGATCCAGCGCTCGCGCCGGTAGCAGCCCGACAAGCGCTACTGCCTCGGCTTACCGCCAAAGCCGAGCCAAAGTAGGGGTTGACGCCTGTTGGGCCGTCTTCTTTCCCTCGGCCTTTCGGGCCGCGCAGGCGGGTTGTGGCCGTGGGCCAATACTGTTCCCCACAGCCGCCCAATGAACGCTTAAGTGAATTGATTTTCATTATTCTTTATTATTTGAAATCTGAAATGGTTTGAAAAATATTTGGATGGTCAAACTTGCTCCAAATTTGTTGAAACAAATTTTGCTAGGTTCCTTATCACCAGATCTACTTGGGAAAATTATTGCATGTCATTTTTGAGATACTTTTCTATAGGATTTTATTTAATCATGTAAATTGCTGATAACTTGAAAAATGTGTATAAAAATATATATGCTTCAGAAAAATATGATTTCAAGTTTGTTCATCTTCTTATGTCATGTACTTCCTAAGAAAAATAGGTTTCATGCATGTGCTGTGGGAAAATTTTGAGGTGTAGTTCAAGTCCCTTTAATGGCTGATTTTTGTTATTTTTGCTAAAAAGCCAAAGTTGCATAAAACATGCATCTGATAATTTTTGTACAGTCATTATATGCTATTAAGAACCTAGGAAAAATACTAATTCTGTTGTTTGACACTTTTCATAGTACAAAGTAATTTCATGCTCATTTTTATGCTATAGCTTGTCATTTTTGTGTAGGATAGTTTACTTATCCAAATGCTATGAAATTTTTATGGTAGTCTGTTTAGGGTAGTATTATGCTACTGTAATTTTCTCAGATTTTTAGGAGCATCATAAATATATGTTGCTATTCAAACCTATTATTAATTAGGGTTTAAGCAAGTGTTGTTTTAAGTGTGATTAAGAAATTAGTAAAGCTTTGGGGTATCTTTGAAGCATTTCATAAGATATGTTAACTTAACATATTAGTAGTAGAAGAGAATACGATGAGATGACATGTGCTTGTAGTATAGTTTCTTGGATGATGTTGACTACCTTGCCTTTCAACATATCCATTGCATTCATCTCCTTCGATGCACCGATTGCATAGGCACTTACACGCATTGCATCATACAGGATCGCAAACCGAGAACCCAGTCGTCATAACCGAGGAGCCCGAGGAGCAGCTCGAGTGCAAAGCAGCAGAAGTGCCGTGGCCGACGAGGAGGACGTTGAGGAACTTCCTGAGTGCCCCGATCACCGTCCCCGAGCTCCTTCGAGAGAGGCAAGCCCCGAGCATCTTTCTCCCGGTTTGCAATGATTTCATTAAATACTTTACTTAAATTGATGCATTACGTTCAGAGTTGTTTGAAACCGTTGCTTTGCATTTTACCTTGTTTACCTTTGTTATACTATATCCTTGTTACCACGGTATCCGCAATCAGTCAATGCTTAGCCGGTTTAGACCGGTAGAAGTCGGGTGATTTCACTGTCACCGCGAGCTATAGGTGGTTACCGGATCTGCTTGGATGGCTATGAAGTCATGGTATAACTAAGTGTTAAATGAAGTTGAGACCGGGCGGAGACTTGCGAGTTTTGACCTGTAGTGTTTCCGTCAGGGTCGATTAAGGACCGACCGTTGTTGGGCCTCGAGTCATGTTGAACGATGCCTTACATTTAGCTGGGCGGATAAAGTACCTTCCGACCGCTGAAGTGGGGAGATTTTTCGGGCCGAGTAGATTGCCCATGCAGCCTTGACTGCGGGCGCGAGCAGTGTGTGGTAGGACACGGGCGGGATGATAAGACCAAAGTGCGATCGGTCGGCCCCGGTACATGTGGTTCTGGCAAACTCGAGATACCGAAAGTTGACTCGGTGATCAATATCTCACTTTAGCGGGTGAGTGAGATTTGTGTAAGGAATAAATCACCACCGGTTAGTTAGAATCGATTCGAATCGCCATCGCTCCCGGATAGTGAGCACTTGACTTGAGTGACTTCATCGTAGTAAATGTTTATGGAACACTTGGACAGTTATAGTGAATATGATGACAAGATGGAATTTATTTAATGATCGATGGTTATCATTAATTGCTTAATCACATGTTTACTCTAGTATAGGTGCAAATCTAGTCGACGTGTTAATAATAATTAACTTGACAATAATGCTTTTAGAAAGGTTCTTGAAATGCTAAAATGCTTCTTTTGCAAATGAGTCACCTACCCTACTATAAAGCCTGCATAATCCTTGGTGTCATTTATTTTCGGTTATGTCGGTAAGTCCGGCCGAGTACCTTCTCGTACTCGTGGTTTTATTCCCACTTGTTGCGAGATGGGCGAGATGTATTACGGCTATTGTATCAACTCGCCAGATCCCGCGATGGGTGATGCTTAGGACCATGGGCATGGTCATTCCTTACGTCTCGTCTAATGCTTTTGTTGGAGATGATCATCAGCTGGCACTATATTTGAACTCCGTGTGAGTGTGTGTGGTTTTAAACAAATGACTTCCGCTACTTTTATTCGAACTTGTTTTGTAATAACTATGTTTAAACTCTGATGTATCTGTTATGCAAACTTTTATGTAATATGTGATTGGTGACCGCTAAACTTATTACGATCATGGCTGGGACACGAGTTGGTTTGAAATCCTTCGTGATTTCACGGACTACCGGGTTATACGGGCTTAAGTTTGCTCAATCGTCTGCTCTGGTGGATGATTTTCTTACTTAATTTCGTATAATTGGTCGGTTCTGTTACAGCCCCTACAAATCGATTTGTAGGGGTGACCGTCCTTACAAATCGATTTGTAGGGGCGGCTGTATATTGAGCCGCCCCTACAAATCAATTTTCTGAAATCACGAAAAAGGGGCAAACATAGCAATTTTTTTTAGTCCGAGGAGGTCCCCCACCGGCAGACACACACCCACTCTATGGTTGCAGCATTTTTTCACGAGCGCACAAACTCCTCTACCACTGCACCTCATGATCACTTGTGTCTACAATCTATTTTGGTTTCCCACATATTATACCAAACTAAGCATAAATTGATTATTTGAGGCCTTAAACTAATTCAAATGAAAAAGGTTGTCAACTACAAAGTTTTATAACTTTTCAGGATCTACAACTTTATTTTGGTAGTTTCTCCATCCGAGGTCACTTATAAAATTTGAATTTCAAATTTGAGAAATTCGAACGTATTTTTTCCATGACAAGATGATTTTAAATGAGAAAGTTATCAACTACAAAGTTTCATAACTTTTCAAGATCTACGACTTTCATTTTTACTGTTTGTCCATCCGGGGTCGTTTAAAAAATTAAAATTTCAAATTTTTGGAAATTCAAACGTAGTTTTCCTTGACAAGATGATTTCAAATCAAAAAGTTGTCAACTACAAACTTTCATAACTTTTCGAGATCTACAACTTTCATTTTGGTTATTTCTCCATCCGAGGTCATTTATAAAATTTGAATTTTAGTGCTTAATTTTTAATACTCGCTGTCTATTTGTAGGGCATGTTCAATATTGAGTTGCCCCTACAAATCATATTTGTAGGGGCGGCTAGATATAGAGCCACCTCTATAAATCGGGCCATTTGTAGGGGCGGCTGATAACACCGGCCACCCCTACAAATCTATTTGTAAGGGCGGCTCATTTGGCAATCATTTATAGGGGCGGCTCAATATAGAGCCGCCCCTACAAAGAAAGGGAGGCGTTGCCACAAATCATTTTTGTAGTAGTGTGATTAGAAAAAAAAAGGTGCGGCAAGTAAGTCACCGCATGAGCACTTGTATCGCCGTGATTAGGTGGATTATTGTATCCCCGTGATTAGGAGGATTTGACAATATCGCCCTGTTCGTCTGAACTTATTCATAACTACTTTTCAACTATAGAACAGTGTTTTTCTCTCACAACATTTTAGCATAAGTATCAACATAAGCTAAATTTCAACATAAGCGAACAGGGTGATTACCTCCTAGTGAGCAAAGGGGTACGTCGCATTGCCCACTTCGGCCATCTCAACCGTAGAAGTCGTCATTTTAGTCACTGCGCACGCCAGAGGCCCATTACTCAGGAACCATCCAAATGTATTCCTATAAGGAATCCCAATCGTGTTTAACTGTTTATCAGCATAAATCTAGCTCTGCGCATGAGAAGTGTTAGCCATCAATTAAGAAGCATGTGCAGAAGCCCGATGAAAATGAAATTTTACTTCTGGTGATCTCCCACTGCCATCCTCTTCTCTCTGCCTTTCGGAACACGTAATAGAGAAATATAAAAAGAGGAGTTGTACTCAGTTACTCTTCTTTTTCGAACAATGTTTCCTCGTATTGAACGATGATGCATGGTGGCTTACTCTTCTTTTTCTCTTTACTATCTTGTGAATGAAGTTAAATAAGACTATATCTGCTTCTGATCATGTTGAATTGAACATTGGTGGCTTGGTCTATTCAAAGAAGAGGAGACTTTTGGTTTTGGACGTCAATAATGAGTTTTTTTGGACGAAATCTTTGCATTGTAAGGTAGCTAGACCACTTCATTATTAAGTAGAGGCAGTTTTTTTGCTCGAAACTTTGAAGGTAACACGTACAAAATATATATATATACCTCGTTAACGATGCCAGGAGCCGGAAGAAGGTCTCCAGCGGCAAGGGCTGCACGCGGTGGTGGCAGCATTGCTGCTGTTGCTAGCCGTAGCGGCTACATAGGCGGCACGACTACCTCAGCCCTGACCGGCGGTCGTCCTCACGGTTGACCAGTCACCGGTTGAAGGTGATTACACCACCATACAGGAAAAAAATTTCCTCCTCAAAGCAGCCATGACAAAAAATTTTAGAGAGGCTTTAGAGGCTCCATGAGATCAGCGGCAGTAGAGGGGCCTGAGCCCCCCTCCCTTCCCTCTGCTAGATCTGTTCCTCTCTCTCGATCTCTACCATCATCGTCGTACCGGACACTGTGGAATGTTAATTTATTGTATATGCATGCAGGGAGTAGGTGGTGGTGAATAGGGGTGGAGTTCCTCTGTTGGGCACGAGCGCCACCTGCACTGTTGTTACATGAAGCGGACATTGGACTAACACCAGCCTGTATGAGTTTGCTCTCTTCGTGCAAGTGCAAAGCCTCTGACTTCATCGCCAGGCGCATAATATTTCATGTGTGTTGTTGTGCATGCTTCTGTTCTCATGCACCACCCTTAAATAAAATAAAATTAATAAGTATAATGCATGCATAACTTGGTACTTAGTACTCATTGTCGCACGTGTGCATGCATGCAGAACACGTGGGTGAAGACTCACCGGGCTCTGCACTCCATCTCAGACGTCCAGGGCGGATGCAGGGGTGGGGAGGGGGGCTCGAGCCCCCCTACCGCCCCCGGACGATGCACTGGAAAGAGGGGTTGAAGTTCGCTGGAGGTTGAAGATGACCAGAAAATCGCGATATTTGGGCCACCTAACAAACTGGGCTATAAACTTAGCAATTGGGCTTAGCGCACGTGATGTTTCTGAGTTGCTTATCTCCACGTCTAACTTTTCAGGTCAGATACCCGAACCGTCCCTGATTGCCCAATCGCCCCAACCTGGCAGCGACCTGGCACACCGAGAGCAAGCTAGGGAAGCAATGGTGCGCCGCGCACCAGCAAGCTAACGACACCTCGATATGTAGCGGCGTGGCGGGCTGACCGGCAAAACAAAGCCAAGCGGTATCCCGGTTCATCAGAACATAAAAAAACATTATCTGGAAGTAATGGTGAATGGTTTTCCAAATGCAAAGTAATATTGGTTTCACCTCAGTTGGGTAATGGCAAGAATAGATGTTGATTTTTTTTCTGTGCCTTGATCCTGACACAAGAAAACAAAATACATGTTTAATTGTTGACTTTAGCTTTTAGTCATGGACCGAAAATCTAGGTTGGATCATGCCATCATTTCTGTGTTGAAGCTATAAATAGAACATCCACATCCTTCTATTTGTTTAATTGTTTCCTGATATACTCCCAACAAATGAGTGGTCAGAGTGAAAGTTTAGATTTTAGAATGGTAGGTGGGGTTATAATGTTTCTCCGAAATATAGTCCGTGTTAAACAGGAATTTCTAATTTAGTTCGTCATTTGTGAAGAACTTCAAATTAAAAATAATAATAATAATAAAAGAACTTTCTTTTCTCAGATCGTTTTTGTTTTCGTATAAAAACGCTTAAAAACTATTGTATGTTGGTCTTATTTGGGCCAACATATTGGATTTATATTGGTCTAGCGTTTTTTTTGAGCCTCCCCTATAATTTTTTTCATACTGAGTACACCAATCGATCGAGGTATATGCATGTGTTAATTTGTTTCTACTCTGTGGCTGATCGACGTCTTCACTGTGAAACACGGCGTACTTCGGACAGTCCCAATGCTACGGTGAAGGATCCAGGACAGAGGGCCGAGTTGGCTGGGCGCACAACCACCTCTCTCAAGATGAAGCTGCACCTATATACATATACACATACATACATACATACATACATACATACATACATACATACATACATACATACATACATACATACATACATACATACATACATACATACATACATACATACATACATACATACATACATACATACATACATACATACATACATACATACATACATACATACATACATATATATATACATATATATATACATATATTTACATATATATATATACATATATATATATATATAAAACTACTACCCTGTAGTTGGCTACAAAATAACTTATTCTATAGTCACTTTGAGTTACGATAATTACTATGTTAATTTATGATATTATAGTAACTCCTTGCTAAGTGATTTACTATAATGTTATGGTAAATATCCCCATGTGTTATAGTAACCCAACTGTCGTAAATATGTATTGACATTATCGTAAATTAGTATATAAAATTATCGTAAATGGAGGTGGCTACAGAATTTGTGGTTATTTTGCCTTTTTCAGCTTAGATAATTTAACATTTAACACAAGCTCGCAGTTGACGTTACCAAAGATCCATTGATTGTTTTTTATATCCATTTGCTCTTTTACCTTGGTGGGTCATAACAGACTTTTAAACTCATGTTCACTTTGTAGGCCTCTGCTGCGTTGGGACACTGGTGAGTCGTGTGGCTGCAGGAGGTTAAAATTGAGAATGACGACAGAGAAATCCTTTTAGGAAATGCATCTGCATGTTTTTGAATTGAAAGGCAAAAAATTTGGATGTCCACAATTCTATTGTAGGCTCCAATTGATTAGAGCAAATATCAGGTATGAGAGGTGAAAAACAATTTGTTAGGGTGCTTGATCACAAATGCCACTTTAATGCCACTCATATCTGAGATTATTGCATTATTATTGTAGGGGGCTTTTGTTTCCTGATAATCGGTGTCCCTGGAAGTGTGCAAAGCTTTGAATGTAACATGTTTTGAATCTGCTATTTTTTTTCTATTGCATATATTGGGCAACAGACGATAAAAGTGTAAACTTGAGATTATGGCCCAGGTGCAAGTTATCCTCAGTTGACGGCCCTGGCGCCACAGAGTGTTCAAGTTCCTTTGGGGACACTCTGGATCGGGGAATGACAGAAGGCCTTCACAGATTAGCGACATTGACGTAAATACTTCCACTTCACTAATTGTTGCATAGGTAAGATTCTTTCTTCAAAGTTTGATGATGAAACATTTTCTGCTTCCATTTCCATCCTGCAAAATAGATAGGACAAAGCAGCAGCTTACGATTGATACCTACCTTACCACAGAGGCTTCCAATTTGTGTATATTTAATTTTTCTTGCTGATGCCTGATGCAGGAACTTAATTGTGATGTTGCTTCAAAACTGTCTTATGATCTGTACAGAAAAGCAATGAGATTTTTTTATAATGCCGTAAGATAAGTAGCTCCTTCAACCTTGCTTTTACTTTAGCCTTGCATGCGTTTGTGAGTACAGGAGAGGTGTTCCTTTTCTCCTAGGCACCTCTCGATGTCCTTTTGGCTTACAAGAAGGTTGCTATGTGCAGGTTGACATGAAGAATTCCTATCTGACAAGAAGGTACCTGTGTGCAGGTTGACATGAAGATCTCCTAAACACTTTTAATTTGGCTTGTTTGTGGCAGATGACTCCTCCTGCCATTAAATCCGGTACCAATAGTTATATGGTATTTTTATTTCCCAGTTTTGTGGACAAATGCACGTTTCTTTTGCCCATGTAGGTCTGCCCTATGCCGTATGGACATGACAGGGTCAAGAAAGTTTATACTCACATGTAAGTCCAGGTATGGAGCTACTACTCAGGTTTCCAGTTGTTTAACGGAAATGATCGATGTTGAGGTTCTACAATTAAGTCACTTTTATGGACTGGTCATATCATTAGCTCTCTTAACATGTAGATGAATTGTGCTACCATAGGATATGTGCTTAAAAATGTGAGCCTACTAAATTATAAAATAACATGATCCTACTGCATGGATAGTTGCGCTTTCAGTTTGATTGTTTTTCACATTCTTCTACAGATAGACATAATGTCATGGGTTAGCACGGTTCTGTTCAGTTTATAGTGGCTGTAGTATACCTACGTGTTGTGGAGACTGAACCTGAAATTAGTGTTTTCATGCTGCAGCTACAGCATTTGTGCATCCATAATTTCTAACTTTGCATTTTCAATCCCCTCCAAAACTACACACTGAGTTTTCATATGTTTAGAGTGGTGCAGCCTATAGTGCAGGTTAGGACGAGCAACGGATACCTAAGGAAGGCAGAGCGGGGAAATAGATTCAGAAAACGATTTGACAAACAAACAGCGGGATTGTATTTATTGCATTTTAGTTGTACCTGATATTGTGGCACTTGCTTCATAAAGTTTTCGAGCAACTTCATATCCCCTCCAAGCTAAAATCAGGAATCCTCCTTTCATAAGCTCGCAGGTGTTGCATTTTAAGCAGATGTATTTAAGATGTGATTCATAGGTTGAGTACAATTGAACCATGAATCCATGAGAAGCTAGAACAAATGCCATCAATCGCATGCCAATCTCTTATGAAACTATGAAACGAATAACCTTTCAAGAATTAGTTCGTTTTTACCATCTATATGATAGTCTTGTTTTCTTATGTTCCTTTGTTTCCTTAATATTTGATTGCTACAGTAAATGTAGGGCATAGTTAGATATCATTATATTTGTGCCTTCATATCATCATCTCGATTCATTATATGCTGGTGCCCTGCAATAAACCAAATGTGCTTTTTTCCCTAATATGTGTATGCAAAGTAGTCACAGCATTAGATAGTCTATATTTATAGCACACCATAACAGATCAGATACAAGATTAGTCGCATATCCCAACTCAATTCTAAGATTTCCAGTTTGACCCTGTATTTCATACTCGGGTTTCCTTCTATTTTAATTCCAAATTCTTGTCCTTCCACAGATTGGTTTTTGTGATATATTGCAAACTTACATTTGAAGAAATACGCTAAACACCTTAAAGGCATTCAGTGCATGGAATACTCTTTTTCTTTTGCTGCCTGGTACATGAGACTGTCTGACATTGGACGCACAAATTTGTTTTCCCATATTTTATATTTTTAATCTTGTCATCACCGTTCTTCCATGTAGAAAACCAAATACTGACAGACAGGCAATACTCAGATCCAGGCTGTGCAAGCCAGCAACAAGGTATTTTTTTCCCTTTGATCCATTTACTATAAATGGATTTTTGTAGTTGTGTTCATGGTACATGAAGATATGATCCCTTTCTGTTCATGGTACAAATCCATTTCCAATTCTTTGTATTTTTTCAGATTTAACTACCCTAAGAAAAGTGCGAGCTCCAATTCAGTTACACCAATCCAAGTTCTAATTCTTTGTATTTCCATATTTAACTATGTTGACAACAGTCTAAGCTTAGATTCAGTTACACCAATTTATCTTGGCCTCCTGTTACGGTTAAGTTCCCATGCTTCCATACCATAATAAAGTGATAATGTTAACATATGCAATATTTTTCTAGGCTACCTACATTGTCCAGTACGTCGTACTAAAATTACATTGCCATTGTTGGCCCCCCTGTTACGGTTAGGTTCCCATGCTTCCATACTCTAGGTGCCTCAAATGTGTGCCTTATTCTACTCAAAGACTTCGATGCTTAAGTTCTTCAGTGAGACTGCAGCAAATTTGCTACTCCTAATAAAGATTCCTTGCTTTATCTTTCCTGCTTCCTAGAAATACAAAGGTTGCTGGTGTTGCCTTGGATCCAGTTCAAAGAGTAGGTCATGATCTAGATTTCAACAGATGATGGAAACTGCACTTGATTACTGAAAGCAGATGCCACTCCATTGCAAGTGCCATTAGTTTGATTGATGCCTATTTTGGAGAACTTTTGATTTTCCCTTCAAATTTGTACAATTTCAGACAAGCATGTAGGCTACTGAACATTGGGAGGAACTTCTTTCTTGCTGGTATTGCTGAATCAAAAAGACCAAATGGAGAAGAGTTATTGAATAAGTTGACTTTTCGACTTCAGGAGCTTCAAAGAATTGTTGACGACAAACAGAGCTTATCCAGCATGTTGGAACGCGAGTAATCTTTACTCCTTCAAGCAAAACTGTCATGTTCTTTTTGATGCCAGTGTTATGTAAACCAGCAATAATTCTGAAACCTATTCTGGACAGCAAATGTGAAATTTCTTGCGACAAAGTTGTGATGTCTATCAATATATAGGTGATATCCTTACTCATATATCATTTTCTTAGATGTCCAGTTATGAATGGGGACAACACAGTGAGTGCCATTTTTCTTATTAAAATGTTGATTCGTTACTGTTTATTCAGTTATTCAAGAAAGCACAAAGAAGTATCTGAGTTTGTAGGAAATTGTCCCCTTTTTGTAATCCACTATAGCTTGCTGCACAATTAGATGTTAAGTGTAGAGCACCTTATCTTGCCTCTACTGTTCCATTATTTACATCTAGCATTTTGATTTTTCTTCCAAGCCAAATTCTTAATTTTTTTGTTGCCATTGCCACACAAGAACCCTTCTTATGTGGATGAATGCTTCCAGTTTATTATGACACACATAGGCGTCCCGGCCCCATGGCCCAGGTCCATCACATGTGCCACAGTTGATTGATTTAGAACAATTTATGAATCCTCTACTCATAATAGATAGCCTTCCCTTTTGCTTTCGGTTCCTTCAGGTCGTTACATATGTCCAATTCCAGGTATGCCAAAAACCATGTCGTCTGCCGCCGCTGCTGCCAACCTATTTGCCACACAGTGTGCAAGTCAATTGTCTGGGTTTATCCGATCGTATGCAGGTTAGTTATCTAATTCTACAAATTTTTCTTTGCTCCATCCCATGGAGTGTCTCAGTTTACACATGCCTCCATATTCCATTTGAACATTTGCTTCATTGGTTTTGACAAGATGACTCAGCATTGTGACCACTTTACATAGCTCAACTTTAATACAGTCCTCTCCACGTATTAGCAATAATTCAATCCTCAGAATTTGTAAATTACGTGACAATATAACTCAACATTGTCGCGACTTTACATGGCTCAACTTCAGTGTAGTCGTCTCCACGTATTAGAAATAATACAATGCTCAAAATTTGTAAAGTACGTTTCTTAGCCTAATTTAAGTCCCTATATATTTTTTAATGCATGAACTCAAGATACGTAGTCCAATGCAAAGAGTTGACCTTGCCATCACTAGATGTCTATCAAATGGATTTTCCAATAAACTACCTGTTACTTCGTAGTTTCATTAGAAAGGGTGGCATACATGATGCAGCATGTAAATAGAAAGTCGTCATCATGTATGGCACTGCACACCTAGATACCTGCTTCAACAATTCTTACATATATGAAACCCTCTTTATGAAGCCTCAGATGTCCTACTGTGCTGCCAAATTTAGCACCTTCATTCTATGCTCCATATGTACTAACAACCTTTGTAATGCTATAGGTACAAAACAACATAACGGCTTCACCATTTTGTGACATGGACAACCCTATTTCGGAAGGGCTGCAAAACTTGCTATTAGCAATGGTTCCTGAAGACAACCACACCAACCTCTTTTGTACCTTTTACATGCTATTGTTCCTTTGTATATCGCGTTATTGATGAGCCTGTCCTGTTGTTTTACAAGGTATTGTCCCTCTCGTGTACTCGCATATGCGCGCGCCATCGCGCCCTGCACTAGTTCCTTACCAATGCTTGGGTTGATGGCCAACATTGGCTTCGCCCTCAGTAAATCATAATCACTCCAACCCAATTGAAGACCTTAAGAAAATCTTTGCGGTGGGTAAAGTTTTAATAAAGATACTATGTGTTTTCCAACATGATATGATTGGTATGGACTGTATTCATTAATGGAAAAAAAAAACAAGGGGAGTATATATAATGAATTATTCGAGAAAGTTAAGGAAAAAATGTAATGAATCCTCCAAACTATTTCTAACCGCAGAAAATGATATTCCAACTTATCCCTCCCCTGCCTCGCCACTCCCTAGGCTATGTAATTAAACAAGTAACTTGAAGCCACAAACATCATGCATCACCATTCTACCCCCACCCCCAAGAAAGGCCAATTAACAGCACCCCAAAGAATTCCGTTATTTAACATTAGTAAAAATAATGGAAATGAAGTAAACCTTTGTACATGCATGCAAACATACATTGAAGTGATGTGTAAATAGCTATGTTACCTATGACAATGACAATACTATAATGACATGGATGCGAAGTGCAGTGTCAATCTGATAGTAAATAATGTCACATGTACATAAGGAAGTTCGGGTTTTCTTAAAATCTCTTTAGGCCTTGTTTGGATGCCCCCATGTATTCGTCTCGATCCACATGTATTAAATAGGATTAAAATAGAATTAAACTAAATTCTATTTCAGCCGAGGCAGTTGGCGCACGGGCCGTCGCCGGGGTACAGCGTGTCTGTGACGGCGCCGTCGATGCTCGGTGCGACCACCACTGCCGAGTGCGGACCTGCTGCTCCTAGGCCCTCACCCGGATCTTTAGGGCCAGTTTTGGTTGTCGAAATTTTTGGTAAAACGACACTGTAACATTTTCGTTGTTATTTAGCAATTAGTGTCTAATTATAGTCTAATTAAACTTAAAAGATTTGTCTCGTGAATTTCATCTAAACTGTGTAATTAGTTTTATTTTTTATTTATATTTAATGCTTAATGCATGCGTTAAAGATTCGATGTGACGGAGAATCTTGAAAAATTTGGCATTTTAGAGGGAAAACAGGGCCTTACCAGAAGATCCAGCGACCTGTTGACTGTAGTTGAACCTTGAACGCGACCATTTCAAGATTCCAAGCGTGCTGTAGAAGCAGAATGCAAGGAAAGAAAGAGCTCGCCCGGCACAGACATGGCCAACCAAGTACAACTACAGATGAAGCTACCCGTGGGTCAAGAGCAGCACCAAGAAAACACACGGGGGGCAGCAATCGATTTCCCAACAGCAATCCCCACGATGACGACGACGTTGCTTCACATCTCATCAATCCAGCAAAACCTTACAATGCCAGTCAACTCTTCTCGGACACGCCATCGTCGTCCCAACCAACGGCGCCACCGTGTCAGCACTCGACGGCGGCGCACGCGGCGCGCCGGAACCCGGGGGGCAGGTCGGGGGCGCGGCTCCACCTGCCACCGCCGATGTCGTACACCAGCACCAGCCCTTCCACGGCGCCGCCCGAGGCCGCAGCCGCCGCCGCGGCGGCGGCGTGGCCCCTGACGGCGGCCACGTTGACGACCGCCGCCACGCGGTCGGCGCCCACGCCGGCCATCGCCACGCGCACCGCCACGCCCAGCCCCACGGCGCCGCGGGGCACGGGCGGCGCCTCGAGCGCCACCCACCCGCCGGCGCCACCGCCCCTGCTGCCGCCGCCGCCGCCGTGCCACCGCCAGAAGGAGAGGTCCACGGCGTGGCAGGCCACCACGTAGAGGTGGCCATCCCCGGCGCCGCACGCGCCCACGACGCAGCCGCCGCCGGGCACCGCCCGCGGGCGCGCCCACGCCCAGGCGCCCGAGGCCACGTGCAGCGCGTCCACCGACCCGGCGCACGAGTGCGCCTCCACCAGCGCCGCCGCCGCTGACCCTCGTCCTCCTCCCACGGCAACCCCTCCGGCGACGTAGAACACGCCGGCGGCGCCGGCGCCCGCGCAGCCGTACCTCCGGCGGGGTGCCTCCGCGACGACGCGCCACGCGTCGGCGGCCGGGTCGTACTCCTCGACCGCGGCCGTGCGCGCGGAGCCGCCCGCGACGTAGATCCGCGCGCCCACGGCGGCCGCCGCGAACTTGCTCCGCGGGAACAGCGTGGGCGCGCACGCTCTCGCCGCGCCCGTCAGCGGGTCCACCCGCAGCGTGGCGCCGCGGCCGACCAGGTACACGTGCCGCCCCACCGCGACGGAGCGCGCGTGCGCGAACGAGTGCGGGAGGAGCGGCGGGGGCAGGAGAAGGGGAAGCGCGGCGACGTCGAGCGAGGGGGAGGAGGGGGAGGCGTGGAGGTGGAGGAGCAGCGCGCGGGCGGAGGAGGAGACGGCGAGGAGGCAGGGGCGGAGGCTGCCGCGCGCGCGGCGGAGGTGGAGGAATGCCTGGGACGCGAGGAGGGAAGCGAAGCGGCGGCAGACGGCGGGGAGCGGCGGGAGGGAGGCGCGGGGCACGCGGGTGAGGATCTCGAGCAGGAGCTCGTCGGGGAGCGCTGCGATGGGGGGCTCCGCCTCGGGGTCGGGATCCTCGGCGTCGGGGGCCGAGATGGGGATGGGGACCGGGACGGCGGTGTGGCGGGCGGGGTCCGTGGGGATGCAGGACCTGGCGAACCACGAGAGGCCGCGCGGGTGCCAGCTCTCCGCGGCCATGGCTGGCTGGCTGGCTGCCGCTGCTAGTAGATCGGAGGAGAGCGCACCTCGCGGCTCAGGCTCAGTCACTGCATCCCGTCAGTGCAGGCCGTCGTACTCTCCTAGCTAAGCTGCTGCTGCCGCTGCCGCTGCCCGCTGTGCCGCATTGGCCTTTTGGGGGAAGCCAGTGGGCACGGGCGAGCGTCAGGGTCTGGGCGTGGGCTTGCTCTGTTTTGCGTGCAGTTTTGTTTGGATTTGGTTGGTTCACTCCATTGATTCGCAGGGGGGTTGACTGATTGGGCATGGTGGGGTGGCGGTGGAGGGAAGGGGAAGGAGGAGCGGGAGGTGGGGGACGAGCCGTTGCCCACTGGGCCCGTGCTGGCAGTGGCAGCCTCACACCTTCAGGCGAGGAGGGCCAGAGGAGATCGCGGCGCTTTTCAAAATTGGAACTGACTGAGGTGGCTGCGTTTGAGGTGGTACGAACTTCGAAAACTGAAAGAGAGATGGAACTTTGAATCAGTTTTGGCAAAAGTTTCTTCCGGACCCACGAAGCTGAGTTGCGTGCAAGAGAGAAATGGTTTCTTTTGGTTCTTCCATTCTCTACGATCCTGGAGTAGATAGTAAGTGACTGTTCCCAAAATTTTGTAAAATTTTTCAAGATTCTCTGTCACATCGAATCTTTGACATATGCATGAAGCATTAAATATAAATAAAAAAATAAAACTAATTACACAGTTTAAACGAAATTCACGAGACGAATCTTTTAAGCCTAATTAGACTATGATTGGACATTAATTGTCAAATAACAACGAAAATACTACAGTACCATTTTCAAAAAATGTCAACAACTAAACGAGGCCTAAGATAGCACAAGAAATGGTGATTATGCATCCCTACAAGGTCCGACAACTTGGTTCCACGAGCTATCACCAAACATACCGACGGTGCTGTTCGCTGATGTTTCTGGGGCTGGGACTGAAACTGATTTGGTGTAAGAGAAAAACACTATTTTATGGCTGATAAGTTCTAGCAAATAGGGTTAGTGAAAACCTAAAAATAAGTCGTTTTACCGAGAGAATTATATCGAAACTCAGTACAGGTCTTTTAAGTTTATAACCAAATTTATAATCTTTTATTTTAAATTATAAGTCGTTTTACTTTTTCTATTATGAGTCGTTTTTTTGGATTCATAGATTTTACTACATAACTAGACATAGCTTATATTTATGTGTATAGCAAAAATAATGTATCTAGAAAAGACAAAACAACCTGTTGCTTGAAACGGAGAGAGTAGAAAATAGAATGAGCACTTATGTGTCCAAATAAGTTTACTATAAGAAATATATTTTTAATTAATATAATTGTATTTATTTCATATCATAAATGTTACTCCCTCCGTTCTGTAACATAGTGCTTTATAACTCTTAAAATTTTACAAAAATATAAGGCATTCTATGTTGAATCCAGATTTGGCATAGTTTGTTAATTAAAAAGAAAACCATAATGTAAGGAGGAACTCCTTAATTCGGTTTAATCCATGGATACATACTAGAGCGTTCTCTTAAGTTGTCTTAATTTTTTTTTGAAATTTATTGTATTAGGATGAAGGGAGTTGTATTTTGTATAGTTTTGATTAAATTCTATGTTGTTTGACTCCTAGCGAAGTAAGAGTCATATTCTTGGTGGCGTTTGGATATAGGGAGTGCGTGTGTGTTTTGCGTGCAAGAGAAAATTGGTTTTGGTTTTTCGATTCTCTATAATCTTTTAAGTGACCAATGGAGTAGTAGATAGCAAGATAGCACAAAAAATGGTGGTTAGAGTACCCTATATATAAGTTGCTTTAGGAGATTACTCTAAAATCAATTTAGGATATAGGAGAATATTGTTGTAGCGGATTATTTAAAATTTGTCTTCTATATTTCTTTATTAGGGGCAAGCGATAGGGGTTGTCTTCTTTTATTTAGGAGAGAGATTGCTTGTTGTACAAGATTTCTTAAAAATTGTAGGATAGGAGATGAAATAAGAGATTTGTTGTAGCTCCTCTATCTCTTAAAACACTACTCAATCCATGCCAAATTGTAAGACGTTTGACTTTTTTGACACCAAGTTTGACCGTTCGTCTTATTCAAAAATTTATGTAAAATATCACTTCTTTCATCGTGGTTTGATTTATTAATAAAAATTCTTCAAGAATGACTTAAATTTGACTATATTTGCATAAATTTTTTGAATAAGACGATTGATCAAACTTGGGGCAAAAAAAGTCAAACGTCTTACAATTTGAAATGGAGGGAGTACTTTTTAGGTACATGAGATTGAACAGGATATCGATAGCAATGTTCTATGCAACTCTACAAGGTCCAACAACCTGGGTTCCATGAGCTAGTACGTACTCCATCCATTTTCAATCGTAAATCGCTCTGCCTTTTCTGGATATTAAGACATAATTTATATTTAGTATAGAGAAAAACTATGTATTTGAAAAAGCCAGAACGACTTATAATTTGAAATTGAGGTCGAACATCTAATCCGCTAGAATATGTAGCAAAAATCCAAAATGATTAGACGTAAATGTATATATATATATATATAATATTTTTTAAAACGTACTTGCGCCATTTAAAAAGAATTGAAGCCACGCACGTAAAAGCGACTAGTGTGTTGTTTATATATATATTGTCTTTCGCGGGTACATCATGCATGCATATGCTACTCTACTCCTACTATACGAACTTTTTTTTTTGACGAGGACGAACCAACGCCATTGACCAACGATCTCGATTGCCTTTTGCGCATGTGCAGCTAGCGGTGGTGCCATCCTAGACTGGACAAGCGGTCAAGAATGGTGGGGGCGATGCTATGCTAGGTAGCGAGTGTCGTTTCTGTGTGCATCTGCATCTGGTCGTCGACTCGACCGTCTCGACAGTCTGCAGATCTGGTCATGCGCGCTTTATTTGCATTTGATGCATATGGGCAGGAGAATGAACCTTTTTTTGCTGGTGCCTGATCTCATGAAGTGATGATGATGATATGAATATGATGCGCCGGCCGGACCCGGACGGTTACTGGCCGAAAGTCCGAAAGCAGCAGCAAGCGACTCTCCTCAGTCCCGGTGGCCGGGTTGTCCTGATCAATGCAGTGCTCGACGGCTTGCCAACATACGCCATGGGTGCCCTGGTACTGCCAGTTGGAGTCATGGAAGCTTTGGATGCTAAGAGGCGAGCCTTCCTCTGGAACAGATCAGACAAGACCACGGGTGCCAAATGCCTGGTCGCGTGGGAGAATGTTTGCAAAACAAAGGAGGATGGAGGCCTAGGGATCAAACGCCTAGACACTCAAAATGCCTGCCTTCTACACTCAAGCTCATACACAGGCTATACCATCCAGGGGCGGGATTCGTCATGGGCAGCTTGGGCAAGAACACAGGTCAGCCTCGTGGATCTCAGTGGAGACGTGACCGGGCCGCACTGGGAGGCGACGAGAGAGCTGCTACCAGCATACAGAATCATATCGCATGTCAGGGTTGACAATGGATATCACACGTCCTTCTGGCATGACAGATGGCTTGGAAATCAAACCCTGATTGAGGCCTTTTCCTCTCTGCACAGCCACTTTACCAAAGGAGATGCATCGGTGCGCGACGTGCTCAGCAGGGAATGGGACACAATGCTCCAACCCCGGCTGTCCAGACAGGCCCAAGATGAAATGGAGAAGCTGCAGTGTCTCCTATTGAGTGTGGACCTCGACGACACCCCGAACGATAGGGCCTATGTCTTCGCCAAGCAGGATGTGAAGCTGGCTGCTGGGGTGGCCTACAAAACTTCGGTTAGAGGAGATCAGAAACTGCCCTCCTTTGACTTCATCTGGCGTAACTTTGCTCCCCCACGCGTGAAGTTCTTCGCCTGGCTGCTGAATTGCTGATCCAAGACAGAATCCAGTGCAAAACTAACCTGGAGAAGAAAGGCCTGCTGCCTGATGCAACCTGTGATATTTGCAAGAACCAAGATAAGGATGCAAATCACATAGTATCGGGCTGCTCCTTCGCTCGCTCTTTCTGGAGAAGAATAGGCTGGCAACCTAGAGAAGTACAGAGACTCTAGGAAACAAGAACGCCTCACAGGGCTCCCCGGGAGGCTAGCTGCCCCTACCTTCCTCCTCCTATGTTGTTGGGAGTTGTGGAAGCACCGTCACGATGTGGTCTTCAGGGGGATGGCGCCAAGCGTCGAAAGACTAATTGCCACCTGCAAGAACACAGCGGCCCTATGGGAATGTCGGATGCCGAGAAGCTCGCCCGTCTTGTGTAACTTCTGGAGTTCTATTAGTGACATGCAATCTTGCCTTTTCTCCCTCGCTATGTACCTCTGATAATTGTGGCGCCACGCCGAACTCGGGTTTTGCCCTCCACCCACCAGGTGGGGATAGTTCATCCCCCGTTGTTCTTAAAAAAAAGAAGAAGAATGCAAGACATTGACTGGGGTTGGGCCGGGGTTTGGTGGTCAACTAGAGAAAGGACCATCACAAGAGGACAGAGGATGTGCTAACGGTGGAGTGGTCCTTGACCTTAACCCGTCTGATCTGTTGGACCATCCGGTCTTAGCCTCTTTCGAAACGTAACATGTTTTTTCCTGCCCTTTTTTACCAAAATAAACCGATTCATGCGTGTTAACTGATGTGATTTCTGTGAAATTCTTAATTTCCAAAGTTGTCGTAGTCTTTTTCTTCTTCTTCTAGTGCAGTAGATGACACCAAGAATTGTGGTTATGCAACTCTATAGCAGGGTCCAATCCAACATTCCAACCACATGCTATGCTATGATATAAAAAATGTTTACAGGAACCATCATGCTAACCAACACCATAATCGACCGACCAGATCGATGATCTCGATAACTTGCGGCACATGCATGTGCGGTGCCGTCGGGGACAAGTCAGTGTGAACGGTGTCTGTATCTAGAAGTCTTCCCTCGGCCAGCACTCGGCAGTAGATCTTGCTAATGCGATTTGCTAGACAAAAGCTCGTGCTTTAGCTGCAGGAAGCTCTATTATTTTTTCTGCTCGCGTTGTGGTAAAGTTGGCGGCTGATTGTGATTGATGCTCCGGCCACTGGCAGAAACAAGCTGAGTGCGTAGTAGCTCTCTCTCTGGCCTCGAGATGTTCTTTGGGTATACACTATACAGTGCTATCTGCATTTGCCCGCAACACTGGACTGGACGCCTGTCACGCACGTTCGTTTGAACCGTGTCCGTGTCAGCAAAGTAGAGCAGAGTCGTCGGTGCCGGCCCTGTGTGTGCGTGATGGTGGATTGGTGGTGAGCAAGCCGCTGTCCTCGCTTTCTCCCTTCATTCAGCTTGCAGGAATGCAAGACATTGACTGGGTTGGAGTTTGGTGGTGGTCACTGGTCAGCAAGACAAGCACCGCCACGTACCCTGAATAGGACAGAGAATATGCCACGTACCCTGAACAGGTAGGGTGGGTGTAGAGACGTAGGGGCCGCGACGGCCGACGAGCACCAACCGAGAGCCATGTCGTCCACCCCTGCGCCGGGCGCCGGCGAGGAGTTGTCCACGGAGGTTGTGGTGGTCCGGCACGGGGAGACCGCGTGGAACGCCTCCCGCATCGTCCAGGTCCGTCCGTCCGTCCGTCGCCGCCCCTCCTCCCGAGTCCTGCTGATTCGTCGCCGTCGTTCTGTCGATAGCTAATTCTCTGTAGTACTACTATCTCCCAAGTCCCAGACCAGACGACGAGAGGTGTTCAGAGTGTAATGGTTGCCGAGAGGGTCAATCCTTCAACTCCGAGATTACTGCAGCACATGTCCATGCGTGCGTGTGTTTTGATACGCCATCCCGTTCTCATGTCTGACAAACACATATCTGCAACTGCAAGCCTCTCTGAGCCACTAAAACGATAGTACAGTATCTCAGTTCTTAAGCGGTTAAGCCTGTTGGATGTAGGATGAGGTCAACCATCTACTGCTATTGTAATTCTTCCATTTCAGTAAACTGTCAAGTTTCCCACAAACTGGAAGAACTCATCCTTGACCAATTGACCAGGGGCAAATGGACCCGGAGCTAAATGAGGCTGGCAGGCAGCAAGCCGTTGTGGTAATGTCCGTTATTTGCACAAACCACGATGCAGAATGCAGAATGTGACGAATGTTCCCAATCCCGGCTCTAGCACTAACATTATATTTCTGCCAAAACCTGATGATCAACCTTGTAAGGTGGCCCGCCGGCTGTCGAGAGAAGCCAAGCCTGCCGCCGTATACTCTTCTGATCTGAAGCCAGCCGCTGAGACTGCTGAAATCATAGCGAGAGCCTGTGGTGTATCAAATGTAAGTGCTCACTGATGTTGTTTTTCTTTTCAACAAAAAAATAGAGTACCTGCATTCTGTATTCGTTCCACCTCTCGAGTCTCAAGTCTCAACAACATTTTGTCGGTCTCAGGTGGTGCTGAATGAGGCGCTGAGAGAGAGGCACATGGGGTATCTCCAAGAACGATGCCGTGGCTAAGAGTCCAGATTCTTTCAGAGGGTTCGATATTTTCAAACTCGCCGAGGGTTCTGATCCTGACAGCAGAAATCAAGAACTGCCCGTAAGTCTGAAGCTTATTGTCATTTTGCATTTTCAGTAGCAGAATTGCATGGAACCGCATCGCTTGTCATTTTGCGTTTTCAGCCCTGCCAAAGATCTGGCATTTGGGTCCATAAAGGCTTTCTTCATCCTCTTTTTTACGTCACAGTGGCCTCTGTTTCATTCAGATCTTGAATTGACTGAAGCCATATGTGTAGTTCTGAACAGAATGTTTTCAACCTGCTGTTGCTAGTTAAAACTGAACAGTGTTCGGCTTGTTCGGCTTGTTTTTTCAGTCGAAAGAGTGTTTTCTTCTCACAACAATTCAGCCGGAACAGTATTTTTCAGTCAGTTTCAACCAAAATTCAGACCAGCGAACGGGGCCAGAATGTTCAAAACAACACAAGTTTCCCCCTTAGCCACCCGCAGCAATGCTAAACCCATATCTGTAGTTCTGTGCTTCATTTGAAGGTCTTATCTAAACTTACGCTGATGTTCAGGGTGGTGGAGAGAGCCTGAATCAGCTGAATGAGCGCTGCGTCTCCTGCCTGAATAAGATTGCCCAAGAACACATTGGTAATCTGCAGATGTCCTCATCTCCTCATGTCCAGTATGGGAAACACTAAACTGAAGCTTCAAACAGGCTTAACAAATCAGAACAATCTATGTTACATTTCACTACTCCCTCTGAATAGAATATCTGCTCACTACAAGTTCTGAACTCTCAAGTGTTTGGAATCTCTGCTAATGCTGGTATTGCTACATTGTCAGGGGAGCGGGTTGTGGTGGTCTCCCACGGCGCAGCCATACTGGAGCTCTGCCGGCACACTGACCCACCCAACAGCTTCATCCGCAGGCACATTCCAAATACCTCGCTGAACGTTTTCCGTGTCTCCGGCGTCACCGCGCAGTGGACCCTCGAGAGGTGTGGAGACGTCAGCCATCTCAAGGGAAATGGCTTCCTGGAGGACTCGTTTGGGGGCGACGGGTCCTCGGCCTAACAAGTTCAGTTCTGCTGCTTCAGAACGAGTTCAGAACGAATAATTGTGGATTGAAATTGAATCATCTTCGAAAAGTGATTCTGATATTGGAACTTTATTTATTCCATTGTTTAAAAAAGAACCAGTAATTGGATTTTGAAATAAATTGAGCTTCCTTTGGCACCGACAAGTGAAGGACCGAAGAACAAGTGACTCAAAAAAATCCGTAAAAACTTTTCAAACCGGATTAATATTAAAATAGTATTGATTAAATAAAAATGTTAAAAATAAAGGAGTCGGCTCCTGAAGAGGGAGAGAGCGCGCTATGCGTTGCGTTGCGGGCGAGGACTTTCCTGTTTCCCATCATCGCCCGTCACCCGTCGCCACCGCCACCGCCAAACCAACCGTCCACGCCGCCGCCCGCCATTCCAGCTCCTAACCTCACACACTCCACGGCACTGCACGAGCGTATCCGCCACCTCACGTGGGCTGCTGCTGCTCTGCTTCCCGATCGATCCGGAGATCGACGCGCGCCCGGCCGGCATGTCGGGGGCGCGTGAGCGCCGTCGAGACCCGTGCTTGGAGCTGGAGCGCGTCATCGGCGCCCGCGCCCGCCGGGAAGCCTCGGCCTCGACGACGCGCTCAAAGCTGTTTGACGGATTGCTTACCCACGCCAGCTGCCTCGGTTATTGCCTTCAACCATCTCCTCACCGCTGTGTCTCGTAAGCGTCGGGCCGGCGCCTCTCCACCTCGAGTCGAGCTCGTCGTCTCCCTCTTCAACCGGATGATCCGTGAATGCTCCATCAAGGTGACTCCAGACCTTTGCACCTACAAAGATACTCATCGGTGCTTCTTCCGCATGGACCACTCGGAGCATGGCTTCGCCACCTTTGGCCTCATCCTTAAGACAGTGGAGGGTGAATAACGTAGTAGTCATCGATCAACTGCTCAAAGGTCTCTGTGGACGCAAAGAGGGTGGGTGAGGCCATGGACGCTTTTGATCAAACGAATGCCCGAGCTTGGCTGCACGCCGAATGTAGTGTCATACAATACACTTCTCAAGGGTTTCTGCAATGAAAAGAGAACTGGGGAGGCACTTGAGCTGCTCCACATGATGGCTGATGATCAAGGTAGAAGCTGCCCACCAGATGTGGTGTCCTACAACACTGTCATCAACGGTTTCTTTACCGAGGGTGAAGTGGACAAAGCTTACAACCTATTTCTTGCAATGATGGATCGGGGGATCCAACCGAATGTCGTGACATACACCACAGTAATTGATGGCCTATGCAAAGCTCAATTGGTTGACAGGGCCAAGGTTGTCTTTCTGCAGATGATTGATAAAGGTGTTAAGCCAAACAATGACACATATAATTGTCTGATCCATGGATATCTCTCTACAGGACAGTGGAAACAGGTGGTTCGAATGCTTAAAGAAATGTCTGCATGTGGTTTTGAGCCAGATTGTTTTACTTATGGTTTGCTGCTGGACTATCTATGCAAGAAGGGAAAATGCACAGAAGCCAAGAATATTTTTGATTCTATGACTAGGAAGGGCATAAAACCTAATGTAGCTATCTATGGCATTTTGCTTCATGGATATGCTGGTAGGAAATGGTGTTTCACCTAATCATCACATCTTCAACATAATGTCCTGTGCATATGCTAAAAAGGCAATGATAGATGAGGCAATGCATATATTTAACACAATGAGGCAGCATGGGTTGAGTCCTGATGTAGTCACTTATGGAACATTAATCGATGCACTTTGCAAGTTGGGAAGAGTGGATGATGCTGTGCTTAAATTCAATCAGATGATCAATGAAGGAGTGACTCCAAACATTGTTGTTTTTAGCTCCCTGGTTTATGGACTATGCACCGTTGACAGATGGGAGAAGGCCGAGGAATTATTTTTCGAAATGTTGAATCAAGGAATCCGTCCCAATGTCGTGTTCTTCAACACCATAATGTGTAACTTATGCACAAAAGGACAGGTTATGAAAGCCCAGAGGCTCATTGACTTGATGGAACGTGTGGGCACGAGGCCTGATGTTATCTCATATACTACATTGATAGGTGGCCACTGCTTAGTTGGTAGAATTGATGAAGCAGCAAAGTCACTTGATGTTATGCTCTCAGTTGGCTTGAAACCTAATGAATGGACTTATAATACCTTGCTTCATGGCTACTGTAAAGCTCGCAGGATAGATGATGCATATAGTGTTTTTCAAGAAATGTTGCGTAATGGCATTACTCCCGGAGTTGTGACTTATAGTACTATACTGCATGGATTGTTTAAAACCGGGAGATTTTCTGAAGCAAAGGAACTCTATCTCAATATGATCTCAAGTGGAAAACAGTGGAACATTTACACGTATAACATAATTCTAAATGGGCTTTGCAAGAATAATCGTGTTGATGAAGCATTCAAAATGTTCCAGAGCCTGTGTTCTAAGGATCTTCAACTTGATATTATTACTTTCACCATTATGATTGGCGCTTTGCTCAAAGGTGGCAGAAGGGAAGATGCCATGAATTTGTTTGGTGCTATCTCTTCTTATGGTTTGGTTCCGGATGCTGAGACCTACTGCTTAATAGCAGAAAATCTCATAGAAGAAGGGTCACTTGAGGAGTTCGATGGTCTGTTTTCAGCAATGGAAAAGAATGGTACTGCTCCAAACTCACGTATGTTAAATGCTCTAGTTAGGAGGTTGTTGCATAGAGGTGACATAAGCAGGGCTGGGGCTTACCTTTCCAAACTTAATGAAAAGAATTTCTCACTTGAGGCTTCCACTACTTCCATGCTTATATCACTTTTCTCGAGGGAGGAATACCAGCACCATGCAAAGTTTCTGCCTGAAAAGTATCGTTTCCTCAATGAAGCTAAGAAATGAGTATTATGTCAAAAATTGAATTGAGTTTTCAACTGCGCAGATCATCTTTATGTGGCATGTTTGTTGGAGTGACTGTTCTGGCTCTTTTTTTTGCCATGCTCTGTGGTATGCTTTGAATGATGAAATTCTCTAGAGAAATGTCTCTTGTTAGTGCACTTCAGCATCAAGTTTATCAACAGGTAGATCCTGTGGCCAGTCTTAGGTACCTTTTGAAGGAATCAGTTAGCAAATTAATGAGTAACACTGTAGTCTGCCTTTTATTGCATAATCTGTGAAGAAACCCTGCACTCTCAGCCATAATTTAAGCTTGGGTATTTTCCCACACTGTTAACGGTGGAAAACACTTTTTATATTTTTCCTCACACAACCTATGTTGACAGCAACAGTCCTATATTGCTTTATTGTCTTGATTAGTTTTTTTTTTCTTTTTTTTTCTCGAATACGCAGGAGAGCTGCGTATCATTGCATTAAGAAGAAGAGTTGTAAAATACAACACACACACACCATCCACACACCCCTTAACTATACGCAGGAGAGCTCAGGAGAGCTGCGTATTATTGTCTTGATTAGTTACCTGTAAGACGCTCCCTAAGGATCTCACAGTATACACTTTTCCATATGATGTGCTGATAATGAGTGCAACTGTGCATTGGAAATGAGGTTAGAATTTTTTGTTTCTCCTCTCCACAATCAGCTAATATTTGCAATATCATTATCCTAAGGAAGCCTACCAATAAACATTATGTTAAATGACTTGAATCCTCAGCTTTGCTGATACATCTTCAAGTGACAAGTATTTTTTTTGAGTGATTATATCTGTCTCCTGATCTAATTTACTGGCCATGATCTGTGGCCTCCTTTGTTTTAAGAAACTGTCTAGGGAAATGGTTTCCTGTCAGTGCACTTCAGCATCAAGTTTACCAGGTGAAATTTATCTTTTGTTCAGCCCCAGATATGTTTAGAGGGGAAATCAATTTAAAAATCAGTGGGTATCACAACATTCTCCGCTTATTGTTGCATTATTTTGCAAGAGATCCTGCAGTCCCCGTGAGAACAATGATCTGAACCTCTTGATGCTTGATGAAATTTGTATATTTTCAGGTTTGTATTGTTCCCTCACTGTTAGCAGCGTTTACTCTTTGTAATTCCATGGGTTAAGAGACTAAGAACAAGCTCTAACTGTAACATTAGTGTTTTCATGTCTACCCATCTTGTCAGTCGAAACATACAAGTACTCCCATATGTTTTCATGTCTGACAAACACATATCTACCGTACCTGTACTACCTAGAAAATTATAGTAAGCCTCTGTTATGAGCCACTACTAGTAGAAAACAATGGTGCAGTATGTATCTCTGTACTGTACTTGAGCCTGTAGCCTGTAGGACAGCATCTGTGGCCATTAGATGTACTCCTATGTAGGAGCTCAACCATCTAATGCCATTCATCCATTGCAGCAATTGCCATGTGTTTCCCAAAAAGCAGAATTCTTACCGAATTCATCCTTGACCAATGACCGAGGACAAATGGATCCAGAGCTAAATGTGGCTGGCTGGCAGCAAGCTGTCGTGGTAATGTCTGTTTGCTCAAACCGCGATGTAGAATGTGATGAATATTCCCAATCCCAGCTCTAGCACTGACATTATATTTCTGGCCAAAACCTGACGATGAACCTTGTATGGTGGCCTGCCGGCTGTCGAGAGAATCCAAGCCTGCTGCTGTGTACTCTTCTGATTTGAAGTGAGCCGCTGAGACCGCTGAAATCATATCCAAAGCTTGTGGGGTATCAAATGTAAGTGCTCTATGTTATATATTTTCTTAAAAAAAAAAAACAGAGTACGCACAGTACATTCTGCATATGTTCCCCTCTCAAGTCTCAACAACAATTTGTCTGTCTCAGGTGGTGCTGAATGAGGCACTGAGAGAGGCACATGACCTGTACCATATTTCAGTAGTAGAATTGCATGGAGCCGCAGCATTTGTCATTGCACATTTTCAGTCTTGCTAAACATCTGACATTTGGGTCCATAAAAAGTTTTGTTCATCCTTTGTTTCATAAGTCACAGTGGCCTCTGTTTGATTCAGATTTTGAATTGACTGACGCCATGCGGGACTATTGCTAATGCTTTCAACCTGCTGTTGCTAGTTAAAACTGAATTGGATGTGTTCCAAACAACACAAATTTCCCCTTAGCCACTTGCAGCAGTGGTAAACTAAACCCATATCTGTACTTCATTTGAAGGTTTTATCAAAACTTGCAATTGTGTCCAGGGTGGCGGAGAGAGCCCGAATCAGTTGAATGAGCGCTGCGTCTCCTACCTGAATAAGGTTGCCCAAGAACACATTGGTAATCAGCAAATGTCCTCATCTTCTCATGTCTAGTATGGGAAACACTTAAATGAAAGCTTCAAATAGGCTTAACAATCAGAACAATCTATGTTACATTTCACTGCTCACTACTACTTCTTGCAATTGAAGTGTTTGGATTCTCTCCTAAGTCCTAATGCTGCTACTACACTGACAGGGGAGCGGGTGGTGGTGTTCTCCCATGGCACAGCCATACTGGAACTCTTGTTGGTCCCTTGCTGCCCTGCACAGGTAAGCAACAAGCTTACCAGCGCACACACACCACGGCTAGAGGTAGAAGAAGGGGTTGAGTGCAGAGCACACACACAGCACACACACCAGCTCTGAACCAGAGCTCTGAAGACTGAATGTAGCAACTGAACTGCTCTTTTCCATTGCATAGAGGTAGTATATATACAAGCTGCTAGTACCTCCTAAGGTACACTAGTACACCTACTACAATGTCCTCTAGGACATGGCTGATATCAGCCCCAACAACTAAGATATGGCTGAGCTAAGCCTCTACTACCTAGAGTACAGCCTGGTACAAGTGATGGCCTATTGCCATACTTGAACAGGGCAAAAGACAGCAATGAGCTGACCACAATGCCAACTCTGCTGCAGAGAAAGAGAGGGAGATCAGCAGCAGATTATGTCTTGCAACTCTGCTGGCACATTCGCAATACTTGACTCATGCTGGGGGCCTCTCTTAAATTAACTCTGTGCTTGCCTCCATCCCTATTTGCTACATGACCAACATCCTCCTCCCTAAAAAATTCATCGACAAGATCAACGCTATGCTCAAACATTTTTGGTGGACAGGGATTTAAGAAGACAGCCGGACTAACCCCATCCACTTCAGATCATGGGAGGACATGTGCCAGCCAAAATCCTTGGGAGGTTTAGGTATTAGAAATCTCCACATTGTTAATAAAAGTTTAGTCATCCACTCAGCCTGGATGATTGTTGCTGGAAAAGATCCTTACCTCTCCGCTGTTCTCAAATCCAAAAATTTCCCCAACTCCTCTTTCTGGTCCAGTAGCTCCTCTGCTCCTAGGTCAGTCTTCTGGGCCTCCGTGATGAAGATAAAGCAACATCTTCACAACAAACTGTATATACCAAATTCATAAGGGCAACACCAACATTTGGACTGATCCTTGGTATAAGGGTTGGGAAGACACCCACAACAGTGTGGTTCTTCCCCCACGTCAAACCCCCCTTCCCAATAAAGTTGTTGATCTTTGGCACCATGATTCTAGAACGTGGAATGCTACTCTTATCTGTAGTATTTTTGAAAATGCTGCTTCTCAGAATATGCTGCAGGTACCGGTGGTTCACTCCCAAGAAGAGGACATACTCAGATGGACACCAGCTAAATCTGGAATATGCACTTCAAAGGAAGTGTACAGGAGCCTATCCCAACAAAACAGGGACAATCCTTTTCCCTAACCCAAGGTGACATCTCTTTGGCTTCTGCCGGTACTATCTCCTATCCACAAGTTCTACAGCCACAACAGGGACAATCCTTTTCCCTAATCCAGGAGCAGGAGGAACACACCATCACCGCCGTACCACAACGCTGGAGACCTACGCAAGCTACCATGCAACCTTGCAACCACTATTGCCTCTTCTCCAAGGGGTTCGATGCTACACTGATGTTGCCAGTCCAGATGATTCTACTGGTACTCCGAGAATGGCTGGCTTAAGTGTCTTCATCCTTTCCAGTTTCCACCCAACAAAGCAAACCCCTCTCAATCCACATTAAGGCAAAGATGGGGGAAGCCTCTTCTGTCCTATTGGCAGAAGCGGCCGCTTTAACTCTGGCGGCAAGGATAGCTACCATACTGCAACTAAACATTGTCAGTAGCGGAGCCAGAGCAAATGTGAGGGGGGTGCGCTTGCCTCGTGGGTGCATAGGATTTTACCGTATGGGTGCGAATATGGTGAAAATTTGATCATAATCACTGCTTTTTTATATTTTTGTGGGTGCGCCCGCACCCTGTACATTGTATATAGATCCGTCCATGAACATTGTCAACTACTTTTCTGATCATGAGATCCTTGTCAAGTACTTGAATTCTCATCATCGGGAAGCTATTCCTCACTGGACTATAAAATCTATGGTGGCAGATTTCGGCCAACTCAACACAAACATCCAATTCTCGATGTAAACTGGAATCATATCAGCCTTGTACAAGTACGCTGTATATAAGTTTTAATGAATGTCCTTTAAAAAAAAACGTTTTCCGTGTCTCCGGCGTCACCAGGCAGTGGGCCCTCGAGAGCTGAGGACACGTCAGCCATCTCAAAGGAAATGGCGTTCTGGAGAACTCATTTGGGGGCGACGGGGCCTCCGCATGATAAGTTCAGTTCAGATGCTCATTAGCTCATGCAGTCATACAGTTCAGAACGAACAATTGTGGATTGAATCGTGTCTTCGACAAATGGTTCTGATATTGGAACTTTATCCATAGTTTTAGCGGAAATACTGCCGGTCCGTCTGTGATTTCGCGTCCGGACACGGCTCCAAGGAGCGGATCCCAAACAAAAAAAAACAAATCGTCGTTCCCTCGTGCTTATCTACCCCTCCCGAGCCCACACCCAACTTCTTCATGTTTATTCGTCCGGCCTCAAAGCAACGTGGCTACTCATCCATCCGCCTCCTTCTCCAGCGCGCGCTCGTCGGGCTGCCACGCCGTTTCCTTTCCCCGTCATCAGCCACGCCGTGCCCCTCGCTCCCTGCGTCGCTCACCTGCGTGGCAGCCACCTGTGTCACTCGGCGTGACTGCTCATCCGTTCGCCCCCTTCCCCAGCGCGTGCTCGTCGGGCTACCGCGCCGTGCCCTTCCCCCATCACCGACCGAGCTGCGCGCCATCGCTCTCTGCACCGCTCACCTGTGTGGCAGTCACCTGCGTCGCTCGCTCCCTCGCCGTTCGTCCGTTGCCCATCGCCGTTGGGCACGCCGCTGACCCCGCCATGGCCGCTGGGGCACACGTGCAGTGGCGCCTCAGGTCTTCCTCGGCCGACCCAAGGGCACCCACAAGCGTGGCCGGTGCTGGTGGTGCTCGTGTGCCGCGGCTTGCCGCCGGCTCCCACTCTGATGGCCAGAATCGATTGGCCCGACCTTCCCTCCCCTATGTTGCATATGGATGTTTCAAGTGTTTTAGACGTTTTAGATGTATGTTGCAATTATTTTATCTTGATGTTGCAATAGTAGATCAGAAAATATTGTATACACCCTCCGTTCAGGAAAACATGCAATTCTAGCACAGTAGCATGTTTCAGTATATCATGTTTGACCAAATATATCTATATTTCCCCCCCAAAAAAATATAGATATAAAATCCATAAATATTTATAACATCAAATAAATATCATTAGATCAAATATGAAATATACTTTCATAATAAATTAATTTGGAGTCATAAATATGAATATAATTTACAAAAAACGTGAACAACTTTATATGGCACGCAACCCATAGTTGCATGTTTTCTTGGACAGAGGGACTATGTTGTAAGTGTTTCAGAGACATGTTGCAAGCGTTTGTTCAAAATATTTTATCTGTTTTCAGACGTCTGTTGCAATCTTTTTTTACCTAGATGTTGTATATGTTTCACACATATATTGCAACAGTATGTTCCAAATGTTTCAGTCTTATGTTGCAGCAAGTGGTTTCATGTTGCAAGTTGCAAATCTAGATGTTTCGTATGTTTCACACACATTTCGCAAGTGCGTGTTCCAAATGTTTCATCTACTTTCCGACGAATGTTGCACTCAAATGTTTTTCATGTTGCAAGTGTTTATGTTGTACGTCCGGGGGCGAGCCGGGGGTGAGCGGACTGGGCGCGGCGGGCCGGGGGGACCCCGCGGATGGTGGTGCTGCGGTTGGGGCACGCTGGGGGCGTGCTCATCCTCTGCTACTCATCCCGGCTCCTTAGTGCTGTCCACGCGGAGAGAGGAGAGGGTCAGGGGCGACCGACGGGCGTAGAGACGCGCATGTGGGGTAGGGCGAAGGCGTCCGGGTCAGGCGAAGGCGGACGGGACGGGCTGCGCGGACGCCCGCCATGACCTTGTTTAAAAACAGAACCAATAATTGGAGCTAAAATATTGATTTAAATGTTGAGTTGAATTTTGAAAGAGCATTCAACTTCGTTTACTATCGGTGAAAATAAAAGACGACTACTAGTAAAAACTTATAGATATATATGTCCATGCAGCCCGAGGCACGACAGCTCGGCCCGAAGCACGACATTTTGGCAAGCCACGAGCACGGCCCGGCACGGTGAGTTGCGGGCCCGGGCCAGCCTGGCCCGGTGCATAGGGTCATGCCTGGGCCTCTCCTAGGCACGTCGGGCGGCACGGCCCGGCACGACATTTAGACATAGGCCCGGTGGCGGCCCGGTCACATCCACAGCCTGCTAAGAGTCTACCACTCCCCAACCATAAGTCCTAACTTATTTCCCCCTCCCCTCCCCACCCCGCCGCACTCTCCTTCTCGACTCTCGCTCGTGGCCGTGAATCGCGACTCTTCCTCTCGGCTCTCCCGCTCGTGGCCCCGCACTCCCCATCTGCTCTGACTCATAGAGCGTCGCCGCCGACCGCGTAACCTGCAGGCGCTCGCTACTTTCTTCTTCTTCCCCCTCGGACCGAGGCTGGCCACGCCCTTCTTCCCTGCCAGATCCGCTCCGCCCAACAGCTAGCGCCGCGCCATTAGCTCCGCCTTGCAGCCAGATCCACGGTGCAATGTCGTCATGCGTCGTCGGCGTGCCGCGCCATCGCCCCTTCGCCACCTGCGCCCCATCGGGAGGCGACGCCGCCGCCTCCGCCTCCGTTCATCTCTCGTCGGGTTACTGGGCCGGCACGGCCTGCTAAGACGCTCGGGCTTTTCAGGCCGGCCCGGCCTGAAAAATGGTCCGATAGGCCGTGCCTAGGCCCGGTGCCCGGTTCGGCACAGCCCGGGAGGCACGATGGGCCATGCCGGTCCAACCCCCATCGGGCCATGCCTGGCACGGGCCCGTGCCGGCCCGGCCCGGCCCGTTGGCCATCTATGCTTATAGATAGTATATAAAAACTGTTCAAATCAGATTAATATCAAAGTATTGATTATCTATCTGTACTATAAAAGAGCGAAGGACTTGAAAAATATGTCTCACCAAAAGTTTCTTACCCACCTTATATCTAAACCCTTGGATGACTAAACATCTTTAAATCTGATGGTGTACCTTAATCAGGTTGTGGGCCCTCTACAATCTTACGCATCCGTAAGACATGTTTGCGTTCCTGCCGTTCAAAAGGATCGAACCCCTTCTCCCCTCGCGATTTTTTTTCACCTACCTCTCAACATACCCGCCTCCTGTAGCCACAGTCATGATTCCCCGCTCTCTGGCCCTTGCCCTGCTTGCACCGGCCCTATTCCCCATATCATCGGCCTCCTAGTATCGTCGGTCTCCTTTCTTCTATTTTATTTACTTCCATGTTTCTCCCATCAACCATCCATGTTCTAAAAAAATCAATCTACTACATGGCAGGCGGCGAAGGGCGATGGTGCGCGGCATGGCGGCGGTGAAGGGCGGTGCAGCCATGGGCAAGAAGAAGGGGTTAGTCTCAGACACCTTCCCCATCGACTGCACCTGCACCATGCCCGTGGAGGACAAGATCATGGGGATCGCCTTCCTGGCGAATCCGTCACCGTCTCCCGCGAGAAGACCAAGGTCACTATCACCTTGGACGGGCTCTTCTCCACGAGGTATACGATCAACAACATCCTCCAACAAGTCACGCGATGCTAATGCCCACGGCCCACCCAGTTCGTGGAAGAGGAAGATTGGAAAAACACTAGGGCGGGAAGCTAGCGACGGTGCGAGGCACGGCAAGGCGACGACAGCGGACAGCGCCATGAGCTACCAGAAGGTCCCGGAGTCCTATCCTCCACCAGGCAAGCCCCTCCCATCTCTCCTCCCTCCTCTCTCCTCTCCAATCCGTGCACCAACTTCCCTTTTCTCGATCTGAATTGCCCTGTCAGAGATCCCCTCCTCTACGGCTCCAATCCGTTGGCCACAGATAGAGTCGTCACCCTTCTGGGAGTCGGCTAGGCATGAATTCGCTGGGCAATGCGGCGCCGGATCTTCTCTCGGTTGGTTGAAGTTTGGAAGGCCCATTGTTACTGATCTGGGAGTGTAAGTAAAATGTAGTGTTCATCACAAGACTGTTATTGTCATGCCTTTAGGAAGCGATTGCTGTTGTACTAACCTTAACCATGGTCCATGGAGATGGATGAGCCTGAATTTTAGAAGACCTGTAGTCTGTAGCATCAAACTGAATTTAAGCATTTATGGATTGTTAAATGGGCTATATGGGCAGCACAATATTCATGAGTTTGCTACAGCCATATTTATTGCTATAATAATAAATATCATGCCTTCAGTTATAGCCTTGACAGTTCTGAAGTAGAAAGAGATGTGGTTAAGACCTAGAACAGGTGCAATCTTCAGCATGTGTATTTTATCTTTGTTATATGATTGTCTTCGTGTTTGAAATGACTGGTTGAAGTTTGATCAAAACTTATTTGCCCAGGGTATTTCAACCAATTGTATACTATGGTGTATTTTTTCATTTTTAGTACAAGAATGTTGCCTGTTAAAGGACACTAAATTTGAGTGGTATGTCCCTTCATAACACTTTCTTCAAACTACGGTTGTATGCCACTTCATAACTTTGATTATATAGTACTCCCCCGTCCCTAAATAACTGTCGCCATTGGTGTGTGTGTCGCAAATTTGACTTAATTTATAGAAAATGCGTGCAACGTTTGTATCTCTATATAAATTTATTAAAAATAAAGATTCAAAGATCTTTCCAATGATACTAATTATGTACCATAAATATTAATATTTTTTAATATATATTTAGTCAAAGTTGTTTCTCGGGAAACGCAAACGACAGATATTTAGGGATAGAGGGAGTATACCCATGAAAACGAACATCAGTTTTCTCCTGGAATTTATTATTTTTTAAGCACTACAATTTTGCTATTGACATGACAAATTATCTTATTCTCAGTTGTGATGATCCTGGACCACATGGAGCAAGTAGATATTCAGACCAAAAGCTACCTGAAGTCCTGAAACTGTGAAGAGATTGAAGAAAAGGTGCACGGGAGATAATTCCATCTGACTGATCTCCATAGAAAAGTGGAATTTTAAGGAAAGGCACAACAAAAATCTAAAATTATATTTCGCCATTCATGGTTTTATTTAGGCAGTTCTTGATTTGTTTTTCTCATACATGATACATGAAAATTTGATAACTTTTTTTAAAAAAATGAAAATTTGATAACTTGAAAATTTCCTGCAAAACTACCTATTCTAATTTTTGTTAAAAAAAGAACTTATGGTTGTCCACACAATGTATGGGACCTCTTGGTAGCTTCCTGCTGTGAAGGTTCATCGTGATTTTCTGAAAAAAATAATTTTTTGAAGTAATTGATGGCTAGACTTATTTCACTCCATGCCTTATAGTATGCATAACACCTTCATTACGATTTTCCGAGAAAATAAACTTTGACAGTAAATGATACTATGATAGTATTTTGGGGTATGATCTTGGGTATGGCAAGTCTTGGGTATGATATTATTTTCTGAGAAATGGAATAATTACTCTGTGGTTTCCTTCAAGTAGTATTTTGGGTATGATCTTGTGTATGGCAAGTCTTGGTGACCATTTGTTAATCTAGATCAGAAATAAATTTGTCATTAAAGTAATATTTTAGCTAATTAGTATCATACAGTCAGGCGCTGAGTCCATTAATTACCTAATTGTCCCCTTACATAGAATTGGGTGAAGAAAAATAAATTGGTAGTACTTCCCTTATTAATTTTTGCATTTCAAGCTATCCCTCTACAATTCATGATTCTATTTCTAGCTGTCGGACACGGGTTCTACTACATGTAATGCGCTGTGGATAGCTGCATCGACTAAGTTGCCCACTAACAGCCACAGCCACGTCCTCATTTGCTTCTACTACATGGGATCTTTTATTACTTGAGCCTGCGGTTTGAACTACAGTCTCTTTTGTTCGCTTGAAGATCAAGACAACAGACAAATGCCATTATATTGGATTGGATACAAGACTAACCGTAGAAGCATGCCAGCAGCCAATGATGAAACACTTCTACGAGTGTGTGATGATCAAGCCATGTGCCTCACAAATCAAAGTTGGAGAAGAGATTGGCGAATCAAAGGTTGGAGAAGAGAACGGCAACATGTAAATCTCTATAACTAATGAAAGAATAAAATGTTCCTTTGTAACCATATCTCACGGATCAAAGCTGAAGAGAACTGAGACATGTAAATCTCTATGATTAGTAAAAAAAGATATTCCTTTGTAAAACATATCCAGAGTTATGGGCTGGGTACTATATTACATCTACCAAATACTTATTGCACACAGCAATGAATCAGCAATGAATAAATGGAAATCGTGATGTGGCTTCAGTTATGAGTGCATATTTTGTTATGTCATTCTGGACCATTGCTTAGATCATGAAATTTATAGGACGTATGAATTGTGTTCTCAAAAATTAATTGCTATTCATCAACGAAATATTTTGAATTTTTTTTATAATGCATGTCTATTTTTTACTCATCCATCTTGATATTTTTATAGACAGGTGCGTGTCGCACGTGCATATCTACTAGTATAAAATAAAAAGATTAAAAATAGAAAAAAAATCATTTCTTGGAGACTGGAGAGAACGAGCACTGTGGAGGCGAGGATTTCCCCATCCACGTTGTCCCCGGCAGCCAAACCAACCGCCCACCGCCACCGCCCACCATTATAGCTCCTATCCTCACACACTCCATGGCGGGGCACGCGTGGCTCCGGCCACCTCACATGGGCTGCTGCTGCTTTGCTTCCCCGATCCGGAGACTGACGCGGCGCCGTCCGTACCTCTCGTCGCCGGTCCCGTAGCCGTGCCCTATCGGCCGTCAGCATGTCGTGCCGCGTGAGCGCCGTCAACGACCGGTGCTTGGAGCTGGAGTGCGTCATCCGCGCCCGCTCAGAGAACCTCGGCCTCAAGGAGGAGCTCAAGTTGTTCGACGAATTTCTCCACCACGCTAGGCCCGCCTCGATTATCGCCTTCAACCAGCTCCTCACCGCTGTCTCCAGTGCCTCGCGCCAGGGCTCCTCCACCTCAGAACTCGTCGTCTCCTGCTTCAACCGGATGATCCATGACTGCTCCAACAAGGTGGCTCTCGACATTTTCACCTATAGCGTCCTCATCGGCTGCTTCTGCCGCATGGGCCGCCTATAGCATGGCATGGCAGCCTTTGGCCTTATCATTAAGACGGGCTGGAGGGTTAATGACATAGTAGTCATCAATCGACTGCTCAAAGGTCTCTGTGACACGAAGAGGGTGGGCGAGGCCATGGACGTTTTGCTCCAACGAATGCCTGAGCTTGGTTGCACACTGAATGTAGTATCATACAATACACTTCTCAAGGGTTTTTGCAATGAAAAGAGAGCTGAGGTGGCACTTGAGCTGCTCCACATGATGGTTGATGGTCAAGGTAAAAGCTTCCCACTAGATGTTGTGTCATACAACACTGTCATCTACGGTTGATGGCCTGTGCAAAGCTCAAGTGGTTGATAGGGCTAGGGTTGTCTTTCAGCATATGATTGATAAAGGTGTTAAGCCAGACAATGAAACATATAACTGTCTACAGGGCCAGGGGTGTGTTCCATGGATACCTCTCTATAGGACAGTGGAAAGAGGTGGTTCGGATACTCAAAGAAATGTCTGCACGTGGTCTTTACCCAGATTGTTTTACTTATGGTTTGCTGCTTGACTATCTATGCAAGAAGGGACAATGCACAAAAGCCAGGAAGATTTTTTATTCTATGATTAGGAAGGGCATAAAACCTGATGCAAGTACCTATCACATTATGCTTCATGGATATGCTACCAAAGGTACTCTTTCTGAGATGCATGGTTTCCTAGATTTGATGGCAGCAAATGGTATTTCACCTGATAATTACATCTTCAACATAATGTTCTGGGCATATGCTAAAGAGGCAATGATAGATGAGGCAATGCATATATTTACCAAAATGAGGCAGCAAGGATTGAGTCATGATGTAGTCAGCTATGGAGCACTAATAGATGCACTATGCAAGGTAGGCAGAGTAGATGACGCTATGCTCAAATTCAATCAGATGATCAACGAAGGAGTGGCTCCTGGCATCTTTGTTTTTACCTCCCTAGTTTATGGACTGTGCACCGTTGACAAATGGGAGAAAGCTGATGAATTATTTTTTGAAATGTTGAATCAAGGAATCCGTCCTAACATCGTGTTCTTCAACACCATAATGTGTAACTTATGCAAAGAAGGACGGGTTATGGAAGCCTAGAGGCTCACTGACTCAATGGAACATGTTGGCGTGAAGCCTGCTGTTATCTCATATAATACATTAATAGGTGGCCACTGCTTAGCTGGTAGAACTAATGAAGCGACAAAGTTACTTGATGTTATGCTCTAAGTTGGCTTGAAACCTAATGAATGGACTTATAATACCTTGCTTCATGGCTACTGTAAAGCTGGCAGGATAGATGAGGCATATAGTGTTTTTCGAGAAATGTTGCGCAATGGCATTACTCCCAGAGTTGTGACTTATAGTACTATACTGCATGGATTGTTTAAAACCGGGAGATTTTCTGAAACAAAGGAACTCTACCTCAGTATGATCACAAGATGAAAACAGTGGAACATCTACACATATAGCATAATTCTAAATGGGCTTTGCAAGAATAATTGTGTTGATGAAGCATTCAAAATGTTCTAGAGCATGTGTTCTAAGGATCTTCAACTTGATATTGTTACTTTCACCACTACGATTGATGCCTTGCTCAAAGGTGGCAGAAAGGAAGATGCCATGAATTTGTTCGCTACTATCCCTTCTTATGGTTTGGTTCCAAATGTTGTGACCTACTGCTTAATAGTGGAAAATCTCATAGAAGAAGGGTCTCTAGAGGAGTTCGATGCTCTGTTTTCAGCAATGGAAAAGAGTGGTACCGCTCCAGACTCACGTATGTTAAATGCTCTAGTTAGGAGGTTGTTACATAGAGGTGACATAACCAGGGCTGGGGCTTACCTCTCCAAACTTGATGAGAAGAATTTTTCACTTGAAGCTTCCACTACTGCCATGCTTATATCACTTTCCTCGAGGGAGGAATACCAGCACCATGCAAAGTCTCTGCCTGAAAAGTATCATGTCCTCAATGAAGCCAAGAAATGAGTATTATGTCATAAATGAATTCAATTTTCAACTGCGTTGATCATCTTCCTGTGGCATGTGGATTTGTTGGAGTGACTGTTCTGGCTGATTTTTTTTGCCATGCTCTGTGGTATGCTTTAATGATGAAATTCTCTACAAAAATGTCTCTTGTTTGTGCACTTCAGTATCTTGTTTATCACAGTAAAATTGTGCTGTGGCCAATCCTAGTTAGCTTTAGAAGGAATTAGTTTACAAATTGATGAGTAACACTGTAGTCTACCTTTTATTGCATAATATGTGAGGAAACCCTGCACTCTCAGCCATATTTTAAGCTTGGTATTTTCCCACACTATTAATAGTGGAAAACACTTCTTATATTTTTCCACACAAGCTATGTTGACAACAACAATCCTATATTGCTTTATTGTTTCGATTGGTTACCTGTAAGATGCTCCCTAAGTATCTCACAGTATTGCCTTTCCATATGATGTGTTGATAATGAGTGCAACTGTTCATAAGGCGGATCTCCACAGTTAACATAGCAACCTTGTGAGCTTAGCCAAAGTCCTCTCACTCATCTCCATCATGGATTCATCATCTTTGTGAGATTGGGAGTGAATCCAAGTGCATTGCTTGAGTGATTGCATCTAGAGGCACTTGGTGTTCGTGTTTTATTGCGGGATTCACTTGTTACTCTTGGTGGTTGCCGCCACCTAGACGGCTTGGAACAGCGAGGATCATCGAGCGGAGGTTGGTGATTGACTCCAGCTCCGATCGTGGTGATTGTGAGGGGTTCTTGACCTTTCATCGATGGAGAGCCAAAAGGTACTCTAGTGGATTGCTCGTGGTTTGTGTGATCTTCATCTTGTGTTGGTTGTGCGGCACCCTATTGAGGGTTTGGCGTGTGATGCCAATTAGCGCGTGAACCTCCAATGTGAGTGAATTGCCACAACGAGGACTAGCTTGCCGGCAAGCAAGTGAACCTCGGTAAAAAATCTTGTGTCACCTTGTCCGAGGATTTCATTGGTTTTCTTGTGATTGATTAATTGGCTCCATCTTGTGATTGACTCATACCTCGACACGTTGGTATAATCATCGCCATCCTCTCTTGTATTACATTCATAGTGTGTAAGCTAATCTCTTTAGTGTAATTAGTTTTGAGAGCTAGCTTGCGTCGGGTCTAGTGGTGAGGCTCTTTAGTTAGTCTTTGAGAGCTCACTAACTTAGTGTAGTGACATAGCCTTTGTGTGGATAGAGACTATAGCAACTAGAATTGTGGTAGGTGGCTTGCATTTTTAGTAGGCTAGCGCAACACTCGCTTCGCCGTTTATTTGACTAACCACATTGCTTAAGTGTCGTTGTAGAAATTTTTATAGGCTATTCACCCCCCTTTAGCCATTAGGACCTTTCAAGTGGTATCGGAGCTGTGGTCACCGTGATTTGAGGCTTAACAACCTTCGGTGTCAAACTGGCTGAAACCAACAACACCAAGAAGCCACCCCAATTTGATGGCTCCAACTATCCCTATTAGAAAGCTAAGATGACAATATATATCAAGTCAATCAATAGGAAGGTGTGGAGGTGGTGGATACCAAGATTGAGATTGCCAATGAAGAGGCTCCCACCGCCACCGAAGAAGTGCTACTCTAAAACAATGATATTGCTCTTAGTGCCATTCATGATGCTTTGGATGAGAGAACATTTGAGCAAATCAAGAACATTAAGAAGGCTCATGAGGCATGGAAGAAGTTGGAGGAGTCATTTGAGGGCACTCAAGCCATGAAGGGTGCAAAGGCATACATTCTCAAGGAGAAGTTTGCAAGCTTCAAGATGAAGGAGGATGAGAGTGTGCCAGAGATGTTCCATAGGCTTCAAGTGCTAGTCAATGATCACAAAGCACTTGGAGAAGAGGTGAAGGACGAGGACTTCTCCCACAAGTTCTTGAGATGCTTGCCATCAAGGTTCGGCACATTGGTCACTGTTCTAGTGAGGAGTGGTTTGGATACCATGACACCAAACCAAGTGTTGGGAGATGTGATGACCGATGACACATATAGAGATAATGTTGAGAAGGAAGAAAAGAAGGAGAAGAAGGACGAGAAGAAGAAGAGTGTGGCATTCAAGGCCACATCATCCAAGGGCAAGGCAAAGCAAGAATCATCAAGTGAAGATGAAGACTTGAGCTTTGATGATGATGATGATGATGATGAGAAGATGGCTCTCTTTGTGAAGAGATTTGGCAAGTTCATGGTGAAGAAGGGATACCGTGCTAGGAGAAACAAGTCTTCATCCAAGAATAAGGAAGAGTCAAGGAGGTGCTTCAAGTGTTGAAGCAAGGATCATCTTGTTGCTCAATGCCCATACAATATCAACAATGATGATGACAACAAGGAGAGCAAGAAGGACAAGAAGAAAAAGAAAGAGAAGAAGGACAAGATGACCATCAAGAAGAAGAAGGGTGGTTCATATGTGGTCACTTGGGATAGTGATGCTTCCTCAAGTGATAATGATGATAGTGATGATGACAAGGCCACCAAGAAGGCTCTTGCAAGCATTGCTATCAATGAGAAGCCTTCTCTCTTCGACACTCCATCATGCTTCATGGCTAAGGCCACTAAGGTACAAACTTGTGATGATGGATGTGATGAGGAACATGATAATGAAAATGAAAGTAAAAGTGATGATGATGAACCAACTAAATATAAACTACTTGACATGTTGGATGATGCTAAAGAACATTTTGATATTAAGAGAAGGGAATGCAAAGACTTACGAAAGGAACTAAAAGCCCTTAAGCAAGCCTTTGATGAGCTCAATGCATCTCATGAGAGGCTAGAGGAAGCCCATGAGAAGCTTGCCAAGGCTCACAAGAAGCTTGAGAAAGCTCATTTCTCTCTACTTAGTGAGCAAAATGTGAAGAAGCATGTTGAAACATGTGATGTAGGCTTAACTTGTGATATAATTGATGAATCATTCTATAAGCCTATCATTGTTGCTCCCACTAACCCTTCTTGTAGCACATCTACTTCTACCTCATCTAGTAGTGATGGTTACACTTGTGATGCCTCACTAATGGTTGAGAATGAGACCCTAAAGAAGGAGGCCAATGAGCTCACTTGCGCCTTAGGCAAAGCCTATGGTGGTGAGTGAAAGCCCTAGCTTGTTTTGGATAATTGATAAAACCTAGCACTAACCTTTGTCATGAGTGGTGATATGAGCTAGGTTGGTGCAATCCAAAGTGATTGAGCAAGATGAGGTCCATGGATATGGAGATGGACATGTGTTGATGATGATCAAGCTCAACATGGAAAAGAAGAAAGAGAAGAACAAAAACCGAGATGATCAAGGCAAAGGTATATGATAGGTTTTTGTTTTGCACTCAAGACACCATAGAGGGTGTGAGTGACTTAGGATCGATAGCCATACTATAAAGAGGGGAAATATTTCACTAAACGGTTTATCGAGTGCCACTAGGTGACATGACTTTTGCATATGAATTTAGGAATCTAGTGTGCTAACTTTGACCCTTGTAAATTGCTTTAAAAAATGCTAACACACGTGCACGCAAGTTCTACACTTTGTGGTTAGCAATTGGGAAGCAAGGGAGAAGTGGTCGTGGACTTAGAAAAAGAAAAGGAGCTAAAAGTTCATGACCGGACGCTGGCAGCGGGATGACCGGACTCACCCCAGGCACATCCGATCATTTTTAGGCAGACAGCGCGGCTGGCCGAGAGCCCTGAGAAGTGACTGGACGTAGCGACCTAACGCTGGTCGTGTGTCCAGTCATGCTAACCAGAGGAGGTGGCTCTTGGCTTCATGATCAGACGTAGGTGCATTGGGGTGATTGGACACGCATGCAAAATGCAAACACGGCTGACATCACGTGCCCGGTGAATGAGACTGTGAAGACCGAACGCTGCTGTGCATCAGGTCATGCTCGACCGGGCGCGTCCGGTCGCTAGTTTCACACTCTGGAACATTACTGGAACCGACCGAACTCGGCTTCACATGGCGTCAGGTCACTTGAGCTGTGCGTTCAGTCGTGACTTGAGTGATCAGGTGTTCGGCTAGTGACCATTGACGATCAACGAATGACATTCAAAGGCGCGACACATGGATGGCCAGGGCCGATCGGATGTAGCCATCCGGACGCTGGGGTGTGTCCGGTCAGGTGAGTCCAGTCACGCCTGCATAGAGCAACAACTCTATTTCGTTGGGGAGCTCTATAAATAGAAGGGGGTTGGCTCCAAGGCATCTCTCTTGGACTTTTGACATTCTTGACATCCTTGTGAGCTGAGCAAACTCCCTCCCACTCATCCCTCTTTCTTGATTGTGAATCCAAAGTGAGATTGAGTGATTCCAAGTGTATTTGCTTGAGTGATTGCATCTAGTGGCACTTGGAGATCATTGTGGCTATGGATTTTTTGTTACTCTTAGTGGTTGCCGCCACCTTGATGGCTTGGAGCAGCGGTGGAGGTCTGCACGTGTTGGTGATTGTTCATAGCTGGCTCCGGTGATCTTGTGAGGGGTATTGCACCTTCCTCGGCGAAGCGCCGCAAGGTAGCTCTAGTAAATTGCTCGTGTCATTGAGTTACCTCACTTGTGGGTCGGTTCTTGCTGTGTCCAACGTGTGGACGAGGTTCGTGCAACACCTCTTAGCCATCGAACCACCAAGTGTTGGTCGACACAACGGGGGCTAGCGTGCCGGCAAGCACGTGAACCTCGGGAGAAAAATCACTTGTCTCTTGCCATTGGATTTCTCCCGGTATTCATATTGTGTTGATTGATTGATTGGTTCATCTCATTTATGCGGCGGTATAATCATATTGCTCACTCATTTACATTCTCGCAAATTAGTTGTAACAAGCTCTTTAGTGTAACTAGTTTTGAGAGCTTGTCTTACTTTGCTAGTTTAGCTTCACCTAGTTGAGCTCTTTAGTGTAGCTAGCTTTGAGAGCTCTTAGTGACTTAGCCATTGATTGTCTTAGAGATTGTAGCAACTAGAATTGTTGGGCTAGGAGGCTTGCAACACTTGTTAGAGCTAGTGCAAAAAGCTTTATAGCCAATTAGTTGTCTAACAAGTTTGTCTAGTGGTTTGTAGTTTTTAAATTAGGCTATTCACCCCCCCCCCTCTAGCCAATTAGGACCTTTCAAGTGGTATTGGAGCTATGGTCACCGTTTAATCAAGGCTTAACAACCTCGGTGCACAAAAGATGTCTCAAATTGTGTTCAACCATGTTGGGGGTAAACCACCTTTCTTTGATGGCACATCATTTGACTATTAGAAGAGAAAGATGAAAATGTACCTTGGTTCAATCAGTGACAAGGTGTGGGATGTGGTAGAGAATGATTTTGTGATTCTTGACCCTACCAATCTCACCGACAATGACAAGATCAACAAGCAATGCAATACCATAGCACTCAACACTATATACAATGGCATTGATTTAAAGGTGTTTGAGGAAATCAAAGATCTTGAGAAGGCAAGTGAAGTTTGGGTGAGATTAGAGGAAACATATGGGGGCACTTCAACAGTGGCAAGTGAAGTTTGAGTGAGATTAGAGAAAACATATGAGGGCACTTCAATGATAAAAAGTGCCAAGCTCTACATGCTCAAAGACAAGCTATCCAACTTCAAGATGAAGGATGATGAGTCAATTCTGGAGATGTTCTATAGGCTCTAAGTCATCATCAATGATCTCAAGAGTTTGGGTGAGAAGGTGAAGGATGAGGACTTCTCTCACAAATTCTTGATGTGTTTGCCAAAGAGATTCAAGACATTGAGAACTATCATCTTTAGAGGTGGATTGAAGGATGTCTCTCCAAATGAGGTACTTGGAGATGTCATGACCGAAGATCAATACAATGATGATGATGATGAGGTTGTGAAGGAGGAAGACAAGAAGAAAAGTGTGGCATTCAAAGCCGGCACTTCATCCTCCAAGAACAAGAGCAAGGGCAAAGTAAAGAAGGAAGATTCAAGTGATGAGGAGTGCTCCAATGATGATAGTGATGATGAAGCTCTAGCTCTCTTTGCGCGCAAGTTTGGCAAGATGAAGAAGAAGGGCTATCATACAAGAAAGAGAAGAGATCACTCCAAGAACAAGGAATATGCAAGATTGTGCTACAAGTGCAAGAGTCCTGATCATATTGTGGCGGATTGTCCTTACAATATGACAATGAGGACAATGAGAAGAAGAAGAGCAAGAAAGAAAAGAAAGAAAAGAAGGAGAAGGAGAAGAAAATGACCTTCAAGAAGAAGAAGAAGGGTGGATCCTATGTTGTCACATGGGATAGTGATGCCTCCACCGATGATGATTCAAGTGATGATGACAAGGCATCCAAGAAGAAGGCTCTAGCAAGCATTGCTATCAACAACAAGCCTTCACTATTTGACACTTCATCATGCTTCATGGCCAAGGGCTCCAAGGTAAAATATGATGAGAGTGAAAATTATGATAGTGAAAGTAAAAATGATAGTGATGATGAATTCTCTAATGAACAACTAATGAGCATGCTAGAACAAGCCAACTCAATAATTAACAAGAAGAACAAGAAGTGCAAAGAATTGCAAAAAAAAAGCTTAGTGCTTTTGAGCAATCCTTTGATGAGCTCAATGCTACTCATGTGGGGCTAGTGGAAGGTCATGAGAGGCTTGGCAAAGCTCACACCAAGCTTGAGAAAGCTCACCCCTTGCTTCTTGAACAAGATAAGGAAAGGGTAATAGTATCATGTGATGTGGGCATAACATGTGGCATAATTGATGAATCTTTTTATGAACCCATTGTTATTGCTCCCACTAACCCTTCTTGTAGCTCATCTTCCACCACCACCACCACCACTTCTACCTCTACTACTAGTGATGGTTTCACATGTGATGCCTCACTAATGGTTGAGAATGAGACTCTCAAGTGAGGTGGATGAGCTCACTCACGCCCTAGGCAAGGCATATAGCGGTGAGGCCCGCTTGCTAAAGTGCTTGGGTAGCCAAAGGTTCTCCCTTAATAAAGAGGGATTAGGCTATACCCCCAAGAAAGTCAAGGCGGCCTTTGCTACTCCCAAAGCTAGCTTTGTGAAGAGCAATGGTTAGTTTTGCAATAGATGCAAGCAAGTTGGGCACAAAGAGCAATATTGCAAGAACAAGAACAATGCTAATGTATCCTCAATTTATTTTGATTCTTGCTACATGCTTACTAAAGGTGCGAATGGTGTGAAGGCTAAGTTCATTGGTACACCAATTGTGGGCTCAAAGAAGAAATCCATTTGGGTGCCAAAGACCTTAGTAACTAAACTTCAAGGACCCAAGCAAGTTTGGGTACTTAAAAGGAATTGATCTTCTTTTGTAGGTCAATTATAAAGCCGGAGGAAGGCATTGGGTGCTTGATAGTGGGTGCACACAACACATGACCGGTGATTCAAGAATGTTTAATTCAATCAACTCAAATGATGACAATGGGATTTATAGTATCACATTTGGTGACAATGGCAAAGGCAAGGTCAAAGGGCTTGGTAAGATTGCAATATCCAATGACTCAAGCATTTTTAATGTGCTACTAGTAGAGAGCTTGAACTTCAACCTATTGTCAGTAGCTCAACTTTGTGATCTTGGTTTCAAGTGCATATTTGGAGTTCATGATGTAGAGATCATAAGTGTAGATGGCTCTAACTTGATATTCCAAGGATTTAGATATGAGAATCTATACTTGGTGGATTTCAATGCTAGAGAAGCTCAATTGTCAGCATGTTTGCTCACTAAGTCGAGCATGGGTTGGTTATGGCATAGAAGGCTTGGTCATGTTGGAATGAAACAATTGAACAAGTTGATTAAGCATGATCTAGTTAGAGCCTTGAAAGATGTCACATTTGAGAAGGATAAGCTATGTAGTGCATGTCAAGCCAAAAAGCAAGTTGGTAACACACATCCTAAGAAAAGCATGATGAGCACATCTAAGGCATTTGAGTTATTGCACATGGATTTATTTGGACCAACCACATATACTAGCATTGGTGGAAACAAATACAGATTTGTGATTGTGGATGATTTCATTAGCTATACATGGATGTTCTTTCTTGTTGATAAGAGTGATGTGTTTGCAACCTTCAAGACATTCATCAAGAGAATTCACAATGAGTTTGAGACCACCATCAAGAAAGTGAGAAGTGATAATGGAAGTGAGTTCAAGAACACAAGAGTTGATGGTTTGTGTGATGAGTTTGGGATTATGCATCAATTCTCGACCAAGTACACTCCTCAATCAGATGACCTAGTTGAGAGGAAGAATAGAACTTTGATTGACATGGCAAGATCAATGTTGAGTGAGTATAATGTGAGTCATTCAATTTGGGCCAAAGCAATCAGCATGGCTTGCTACTATAGCAACCGACTCTATTGTCACCCTATGATGAAGAAAACACTATATGAGCTCTTGAATGGAAGAAATCCCAACATTGCATACTTTTGGGTTTTTGGTTGTAAATGCTACATATTGAATAAAGGCACAAGATTGAGCAAGTTTGAGAAGAAATGTGATGAAGGTCTCTTGTTTGGTTACTCAACTACTAGCAAGGCTTATAGAGTTTGGAATTTGGCTAGTGGTACTCTTGAGGAAGTTCATGATGTGGAATTTGATGAAACCAATGGTTCCCAAGAGGAAGATGAGAATCTAGATGATGTGAGAGACACTCAATTAGAGAATGCAATGAAGAAGATGGATGTTGGTGACATAAGGCCTAGAGAAGTGATTGAGGTCGAAAATGACAAAGATCAAGTGCTCTCTAACTCAAATGTGCAAGTTGACACAAGTCAAGCTAGTTCATCATCTCAAGTGCAAGATCAATAAGTGGCTAGTACATCATCTCAACCAAATGACCAACCAAGTGCAAGCAATCAAGTGCAAGTGCTCCAACCAACCAATGTTGCAAGAGATCATCCATTGGATTCTATAATTGGTGATATCTCAAGAGGTGTGCAAACAAGATCAAGATTGGCATCATTTTGTGAACACTTCTCATTTGTGTCATCCATTGAACTTAAGAAGATAGATGAAGCTTTGAAGGATGTTGATTGGGTTAATGCCATGCATGAAGAGCTAAACAACTTTAAGAGAAATCAAGTATGAGAGTTAGTTGAGAGGACTAAGGGACATAATGTGATTGGAACCAAATGGGTCTTTCAGAACAAGCAAGATCAAGATGGGATAGTTGTAAGGAACAAAGCCCACAAACAAGAGACATTGTAAGGGACACAATGTGATTAGTGGCTCAAAGTTACACACAAGTTGAAGGTCTTGACTTAGTAGAAACATATGCCCCGGTTGCAAGATTGGAAGCAATTAGGATCTTGTTAGCCTATGCTTGTGCCCACAACATCAAGTTGTATCAAATGGATGTGAAAAGTGCATTTCTCAATGGGTACATCAATGAGCTTGTGTATGTTGAGCAACCTCCCAGTTTTGAAGATGACAAGAAGCCCAACCATGTTTACAAGTTGAAGAAGGCTTTGTATGGTTTGAAGCAAGCACCAAGAGCATGGTATCAGAGGTTGAGGGATTTCCTACTCTCTAAATGGTTCATCATGGGTAAGGTTGACACCACTCTTTTCACCAAGAAGTCGGAAATGACTTATTTGTGTTGCAAATCTATGTTGATGATATCATATTTGGATCAACCAAACAAGATTTTTGTGAGGAGTTTGGAAAGATGATGGCAAGTGAGTTTGAGATGTCTATGATTGGAGAGCTTAGTTACTTCCTTGGTCTTCAAATCAAGCAATTGAAGAATGGTACATTTGTGAGTCAAGGCAAGTACATCAAATACATGCTCAAGAAGTTTGGAAAGGAAGATGCAAAGGCCATTAGTACACCTATGGGGGCAAATGGAAGCTTGGATAGTGATGCAAGTGGCAACATGGTGGATCAAAAGATGTATCGGTCCATGATTGGAAGCCTACTCTATGTGACCGCATCAAGGCCGGATGTGATGTTTAGTGTATGCATGTGTGATAGATTTTAAGCCTCACCAAGAGAAAGTCATTTGAAGGCAACAACAAGAATATTGAGGTACTTGAAGCATACACAAAATGTTGGATTGTGGTATCCCAAAGGAGCAAAGTTTGAGTTGATTGGATATTCGGACTCCGATTATGCGAGATGCAAGGTTGAGAGAAGAAGCACATCAGGCATATGTCAACTATTGGGAAGTTCACTTGTTTCTTGGTCATCAAAGAAGCAAAATAGTGTTGCACTTTCAAACGCCGAAGCCGAATACATAGCCGTCGGTAGTTGTTGTGCACAAATTCTTTGGATGAAGGTCACCTTGAATGATTTTGGAATCAAGTTCAAACAAGTGCCATTACCATGTGACAATGAGAGTGCCATGAAGCTCACTAACAATCCGGTTCAACATGCAAGAACAAAGCACATAGATGTCCGCCATCATTTCATTAGAGATCACCAACAAAAAGGGGACATTTCAATTGAGAATGTGGGCACTAATGATCAACTTGCCGATGTTTTCACCAAGCCACTTGATGAGAAGAGGTTTTGCAAGTTAAGGAATGAATTGAACATACTTGACTTCTCAAATATGTGTTGATGCACCCCCATATATGACATGCCTTTCCTTCGAGCAAAGCAAGGTAAAGTTGATTGACATGTCATTCATCCATTGCTAAGGACTTGTTTAGTGCATCTAGTCATTCCTCACATGTCTTAGGCTCATTCATGAAAATCAAATGAATTTAATGCTTGTATGGTACCACTATTGCTTGTATGCTTGAAATGATCTAGTGGTCGCATATGACATGTTTGTGGGCTTGTGAACCTAGTGTTTAATCTAGAGAATGAGCTATAAGTGTTTAACTCAACATGGTGCATGATAACCATTGTTTGGAGGTGTGAAGAAGCTTGCCCTTGGTTCAAATCGAGTTAAATATCTTTTGCAAGTGATCTAGATTGAACCAAATTGGGAAAATGGTCCTCACTTATCATGGTTTCACCCCAACCTATCTAAAATTTGAGCTCACCTTTTGTGATCATTGATGACAAAGGGGGAGAGAATTCACAAAGATAGTAAGTGATAGGGGGAGCAAACAAATGAAATGATATTGTAAGGGGATCAATTAAAATTTGAGGCACACAAGTAGGGGGAGCAAGCTCATAAACTTATATATTGCATTTGTATGTGCATTACATATGTTTGCTTACATGACACAAGTTCTTAAATTCCCTATCCATGCTTGTGTGGTGTATGCTAGATTATAGAGTATGATTGATGAAATGAAAACTAGCGTGCATAGGATAATAGTTAGATATGCCTTGCTTGTTTTACAAGTGATACTAGAGCCTTGCCTATAATGTTGATCTCACGAGGTATCTAGTGTTCATATTTTGCAAGAGCTATCTAACTAACCATGGTGCTAAGGATGGTGTTCAAATGGCAGCTCCGATTGGTATCACGCTTCAAAGGTTCATTCTTTACACCTTAGCATCATTTGGTAGCTATTACTCTTCCAAACTTCAAATCTATGCATATATGCAAGCTTTCAAATCCAAACTCTTAGCACATATGTAGGGGGGGCTAATACTACCAACTTGGGTTGATGAAACTTGTCCATAATCTTTACACATGGTAATATGCTTGGGCAAGCAACATGAATCCAAAAAGATTTCATTGAATATCTTCATAAATAGGTTGTCATCAATTACCAAAAAGTTGGAGATTGAAAGCCCTAGTTTGGTTTTAGATAATTGATGAAACCTAGCACTAACCTTTGTCATGAGTGGTGATATGAGCTAGGTTGGTGCAATTCAAGTGATTGAGCAAGATGAGGTCCATGGAGATGGAGATGGACATGTGTTGATGATGATCAAGCTCAACATGGAAAAGAAGAAAGAGAAGAACAAAAACTGAGATGATCAAGGCAAAGGTATATGATAGGTTTTTGTTTTGCGCTCAAGACACCATAGAGGGTGTGAGTGACTTAGGATCAATAGCCGTACTATAAAGAGGGGAAATCTTTGACTAAATAGTTTATTGAGTGCCACTAGGTGACATGACTTTTGCATATGCATTTAGGAACCTAGTGTGCTAACTTTGACCCTTGTAAATTGCTTTGAAAAATGCTAACACACGTGCACATAAGTTCTACACTATGTGGTTAGAAATTGGGAAGCAAGGGCAAAGTGGTCGTGGACTTAGAAAAAGAAAAGGAGCTAAAAGTTCACGACCGGACGCTGGCCGCGGGGTGACCGGACTCACCCTGGGCGCGTTCGGTTATTTTTAGGCAGACAGCATGGCTGGCCGAGAGTGCTGAGAAGTGACCAGATGCAGTGACCTGACGCTGGCCATGCGTCCGGTCATGCTAACTAGAGGAGGTGGCGCTTGGCTTCGTAATCGGACGTAGGCGCGTTATGGCGATCGAACACGCAGGCGAAAAGCAAACGCGGCTGATGTACACTAACATCGCTCGCGTGGTGAATGAGACTGTGAAGACTGGACGCTACTGTGCGTCAGGTCATGCTCGATCGGGGGCGTCCAGTCGCTAATTTCATGCTCTGGAACGTTACTAGAACCGACAGGACTCAGCTTCACGTGGCGTCAAGTCACTTGAGCTGTGCGTTCGGTCGTGACTTGAGGGATCGAGCATTCGGCTAGTGACCGTTGATGATCAACGAACGACATTCAAGGGCACAACATGTGGATGGCCAAGGCCAATCGGATGCAGCCGACCGGACGCTGGGGTCCGTCCGATCAGGTGAGTCCGATCGTGCCTGCGTAGAGCAATGACTCTATTTCATTGGGGAGCTCTATAAATAGAAGGGGGTTGGCCCCAAGGCATCTCTCTTGGACTTTTGACATTCTTGAAATCCTTGTGAGCTAAGCAAACTCCCTCCCACTCATCTCTCTTGCTTGATTGTGAATCCAAAGTGAGATTGAGTGATTCTAAGTACATTTGCTTGAGTGATTGCATCTAGTGGCACTTGGGGATCGTTGTGGCTATAGATTTCTTGTTACTCTTGGTGGTTGCCGCCACCTAGACAGCTTGGAGCAGTGGTGGAGGTCCAGCACGTGTTGGTGATTGTTTGTGGCCAGCTCCGATGATCTTGTGAGGGGTATTGCACGTTCCTTGGCGAAGCGCCACAAGGTAGCTCTAGTAAATTACTCCTGACATTGAGTTACCCCACTTGTGGGTCGGTTCTTGCGGTGTCCAACGTGTGGAGAGGTTCATGCAACACTTCTTAGCTGCCGAACCACCAAGTGTTGGTCGACACAACGGGGACTAGCCTGCCGGCAAGCACGTGAACCTCGGGAGAAAAATCTCTTGTCTCTTGCCATTGGATTTCCCCCGGTGTTCATATTGTGTTGATTGATTGATTGGTTCATCTCATCTACATGGTGGTATAATCATCTTGCTTACTCATTTACATTCTCGTAAACTAGTTGTAACAAGCTCTTTAGTGTAACTAGTTTTGAGAGCTTGTCTTACCTTTGCTAGTTTAGCTTCTCACCCAGTTGAGCTCTTTAGTGTAGCTAGCTTTGAGAGCTCTTAGTGACTTAGCCATTTATTGTCTTAGAGATTATAGCAACTAGAATTATTGGGATAGGAGGCTTGCAACACTTGTTAAAGCTAGTGCAAAAAGCTTTATAGCCAATTAGTTGTCTAACAAGTTTGTCTAGTGGTTTTTAGTTTTTAAATTTGGCTATTTACCCCCCTCTAGCCAATTTGGACCTTTCAGTGAGGACCGTTTGCTTATGTGCTTGGGTAGCCAAAGAGCTTCTCTCTACAAAGAGAGATTGGGCTATACCCCCAAGAAAGGCAAGGCGACCTTTGCTCCTCACAAGACTAGTTTTGTGAAGAACACTGGTTGGTTTTGCACTAGTTGCAAGCAAGTTGGTCATGTAGAGCAAAAGTGCATGAACAAACAGTCACAAGCTAATGTATCCTCCATTAAGCTTGATTCTTTCTATGTGCTTACCAAGGGTGCAAATGGTGTGAAGGCTAAGTTCATTGGTACACCATGGATGGGCTCAAGGAAGAAAGCCATTTTGGTGCCAAAGAGCTTAGTGACTAACCTTTAAGGACCCAAGCAAGTTTGGGTACCTAAAAAGAATTGATCTTCTTTTGTAGGTCAATTACAAAGTTGGAGGAAGGCATTGGGTTCTTGATAGTGGGTGCACTCAACACATGACCGATGATGCAAGAATGTTCAAGTCAATCAATACAAATGGCAATGATGGTTATGATATTATCATATTTGGTGACAATGGTAAAGGCAAGGTCAAAGGGCTTGGTAAGATTGCAATATCCAATGACATGAGCATATCCAATGTGTTGCTAGTTGAGAGCTTGAACTTTAATTTGCTATCCGTGGCTCAATTGTGTGATCTTGGATTCAAATACATATTTGGGGTAGATGATGTAGAGATTATAAGTGTAGATGGCTCGAGCTTGATCTTCAAAGGCTTTGGATATGAGAATCTATACTTGGTTGATTTCAATGCTAGTGAAGCTCAATTATCAACATGCTTGTTCACTAAGTCTAGTATGGGTTGGTTATGGCATAGAAGGCTTGGTCATGTTGGAATGAAATAATTGAATAGATTGGTTAAGCATGACTTGGTTAGAGGCTTGAAAGATGTTGTGTTTGAGAAGGATAAACTTTGTAGCTCTTGTCAAGCCAGCAAACAAGTTAGAAACACCCATCCTAAGAAGAGCATAATTAGCACTAGCAAGGCATTTGAGTTATTGCACATGGATTTGTTTGGGCCAACACAATACACTAGCATCTTTGGAAATAAATATGGCTTTGTGATAGTGGATGATTACACTAGATACACTTGGGCATTCTTTCTAGTGAACAAGAGTGATGTGTTTGCAACCTTCAAATTATTTGTCAAGGGCATATACAATAAGTTTGAAACAATCATCAAGAGAGTTAGAAGTGACAATGGTAGTGAGTTCAAGAACACAAGAATTGATGAGTTGTGTGATGAATTTGGAATTAGACATCAATTCTTGGGCAAGTACACTCCACAATCAAATGGTCTTGTTGAGAGGAAGAATAGAACCTTGATTGACACGGCAAGATCAATATTGAGTGAGTACAATGTGAGTCAATCTTTTTAGGCCGAAGCTATCAACATGGCTTGCTACTGTAGCAACCACTTATATTGTCACCCATTGAAAGAGAAGACATCATATGAACTCTTGAATAGTAGAAAGCCCAACATTGCATATTTTTGAGTATTTGGTTGCAAATGCTATATCTTGAGGGAAAGGCACTAGATTGAGCAAGTTTTACAAGAAGTGTGATGAATAATTCTTACTTGGATACTCCACTACAAGCAAAACATATAGAGTTTGGAACTTGGCAAGTGGTACTCTTAAAGAAGTTCATGATGTTGAATTTGATGAAACCAAGGGTTCCCAAGATGAGAATGAGAACTTGAAAGATGTTAGAGGCATTCAACTTTCAAATTCCATGAAGAACATGGATGTTGGTGAATTGAGGCCTAGGCAAGTGAATGATGATGAAGATGATCAAGTGCAAGTGCTCTCTAACTCAAATGTGCAAGATGATACTAATCAAGCTAGTACAAGTGGCTCTCATGACAATGTACAAGATGAAGTGGCTAGTACATCATCTCAACCCAATGATCAAGCAAGTGCAAGCAATGTTCCAATACTCCAACCAACTAATATTGCAAGAGATCATCCATTGAATACTATAATTAGAGATATTTCTAGAGGTGCAAACTAGATCAAGATTGACTGCTTCATTTTGTGAGCATTTCTCATTTGTGTCATCCATTGAATCAAAGAAGATAGATAAAACATTGAAGGATATTGATTGGGTGAATGCAATGCATGAAGAATTGAACAACTTCATAAGAAATCAAGTGTGGGAATTAGTTGAGAGACCAAAGAACCACATTATGATTGGAACCAAATGGGTCTATAGAAACAAGCAAGATCAAGATGGGATAGTAGAAAGGAACAAAGCAAGATTGGTAGCACAAGGTTACAATCAAGTGGAAGGTCTTGACTTTGGAGAAACATATGCCCCGGTTGCTAGATTGGAAGCAATTAGAATCTTGCTAGCCTATGCTTATGCCCACAACATCAAGCTCTATCAAATTGATGTCAAGAGTGTATTTCTCAATGGCTACATCAATGAAGAAGTATATATTGAGCAGCCTCCTGGTTTTGAAGATGACAAGAAGCCCGACCATGTGTACAAGTTGAAGAAGACATTGTATGGCTTGAAGCAAGCACCTAGAGCATGGTATGAGAGATTGAGGGACTTCCTACTCTCTAAAAGGTTCATGATGGGCAAGGTTACTCTTTTCACCAAGAAGATTGGCAAGGAATTGTTTGTGTTGCAAATCTATGTTGATGACATTATCTTTGGATCAACCAATTAAGATTTTTTGAAGAGTTTGGGAGGATGATAGCTAATGAGTTTGAGATGTCCATGATTGGAGAGTTGAGTTACTTCCTTGGTCTTCAAATCAAGCAATTGAAGAATGGTACATTTGTGAGTCAAGGCAAGTACATTAAAGACATGTTCAAGAAGTTTGGCATGAATGAAAGCAAAGCCATTAGCACACCAATGGGATCAAATGGAAATTTGGATAGTGATGCAAGTGGCAACATGGTGGATCAAAAGTTGTATCGGTCTATGATTGGAAGCCTACTCTATGTGACCGCATCAAGGCCGAATGTCATGTTTAGTGTATGCATGTGTGCAAGATTTCAAGCCTCATCAAGAGAAAGTCACTTGAAGGCAATAAAGAGAATATTGGGGTACTTAAAGCATACACAAAATGTTGGTTTATGGTATCCCAAAGGAGCAAAGTTTGAGCTAGTTGGTTACTCCGACTCGGATTATGCGGGATAGAAGGTTGAAAGGAAGAGCACCTCAGGCACATATCAATTGTTGGGAAGATCACTTGTTTCATGGCCATCAAAGAAGCAAAATAGTGTTGCATTATCAATCGCCGAAGCCAAATACATGTCCGCCAGTAGTTGTTGTGCATAAATTCTTTGGATGAAGGCCACCTTGAATGACTTTGGAATCAAATTCAAGATAGTGTCATTGCTATGTGACAATGAGAGTGCAATCAAGCTCACCAATAATCCAGTTCAACATGCAAGAACAAAGCACATTGATGTCCGCCACCATTTCATAAGAGATCATCAACAAAAAGGGGACATTTGCATTGAGAGTGTGGGCACCAAAGATCAACTTGCCGATATATTCACCAAGCCATTGGATGAGAAAATGTTTTTCAAGCTAAGGAATGAGTTGAACATATTGGATTTCTCAAATATGTGTTGATGCACCCCCACTTATATGACATGTCTCTCCTTCGAGCAATCCAAGGTAAAAGTTGATTGGCATGCATACATCCTTTGCTATGGACATGTTTAGTGCATCTAGTCATTCCTCATGTCTTATAGGCTCATTCATGAAAATCAAATGAATTTGATGCTTGTATGGTACCACTATTGCTTCAATGCTTGACTTGATCTAGTGGTAGCATATGACATGTTTGTGGGCTTGTGAACCTAGTGTTTGATTTAGAAAATGAGCTATAAGTGTTTAACTTAATATGGTACAAGATAACCCTTGAAATGATGTGTGAAGAAGCTTGTCCTTGGATCAAACTGAGTTAAATATCTTTAGCAAGTATTCTAGATTGGACCAAATTTGAGAAAATAATCCTCACCCCATTGATTGACATTGTATTGATGGTAGTTAACAACCATTATTAACCATCAAAGAAACATGAATAAGGGCATAAATATGATCACCAACAAGGTCTAGGGGTTTAAACAAATAAATTCCATGAGTTGTGGTAAATCTGTATTTTCTGCAGGGTTTAACCAGAAAACCGTCGGGGTGGACCAACATGTCATATTTAATTACGCTTATCCGCCGCAAAACAGACACTAGAAGGTTCAACAGGACACTAGAGGACACCACACCGAGGCAGAGAGGTAGAGGCTGCCAGGTGGCCCCACCTGCAGGCCGCCTGGCCCCTGGGCCCACCTGTCGGTCTCTGTGTTGCAATGTCGGTTCTCCACCACCTCCTAGGTTGCATCTATGTTGTTCCTTAAGTCGGTTTGATCCAAGGGCTCACGTTTGATGCTCTGGGCTATATATACCAGCCCCTACCACCCCCTGAGGCATCAAGTCATTTGAGAAGATAGAAACCCTAATCATTCTTAGAGCACCATAAATTCTAGGGCATAGCTAGTTAGGTTAGTTCTAGAGGGAGGCAAGCAGGCTTCGCTTGGATTCCCGATCATGTCAAGAGCGTGATTTGGTATAATCCTTGTACCCCTCTTTTGTTATAATGTTCATTGTCTACTTTTATTATATACTTAGTATAGCTAATTTATCAATATGTTTATGCATAAGTTCTCAAAGCACTCGCTCCAAAGTACACGGGGTGAGTGGTCAACATTTTGTAAGCGTGGTGCTTATACGTTGTTTACCTTCGGATACACCCTATATTCCACACCATGTGGTAGATCGCGGATGTGACACTTCCGTTGAGACCTTTGTGTAGCACCTGATTTTAAGAACAAAACCAGATACACACCATATGTGAGCCCAGGAAGTCAAATCTCACATATAGCTACAAACAAGGGTAATATCAATAGACAATGCTTAATGTATAGCATACTTGTCGACACAGAATTTTTGTCTCAGTGCCGAGGACACATGCAGCAAGCCGGAAGGGTCCGCTCGATGGAGCAGATCCGCCTAGCTTCAGCGCAAGGGTGGTCGATCCTGCGCAATCCTCCCGAGATGTGCCAGTCAATTTGACCCTGCAATTGACAAGGAGAGAAAGCTCATCAGTAATTAAGGGCGGAACGTGCCGGTGTTGCCAGACATTCCCGAATGTGCGGCTCTGAGAGCCGATATGAGAGGAAATCGACTAAATAATCAATCCCAACATATTCACAAGAATGAATCGGTTAAAGCTCATAGGGTTGTATAAGAAGAATCGGTTATCATTCAGGATAAATGTTATTTAAGCAAATATTAATCAATGGCAATAAGATATTAATGGTGATTGGTTTGTACTGAGCCAATGATTACAAGTAACCGAACTCCTTTTATATAAAGAAACAATTCAACACCTCTTAACCATCTAATAAAGATAAATCTAATGAACATGTTAGATCTCATCTATTGCCATGACCAGTGGGGTATGAGGCAGAATCATGCAGGCCGTAGAAACAACAATAGACTCGATGACCCTAACTCATTACTAATATCAGTGGGGCATGAGGCAGAATCATGCAGGCCGTAATACAATAACAAGATCATGGGGCTAACATATCTTTCAACTTATCTCTACTTCAATGATCTCGTGATGTGAACTGTTCGTGAAAGCATTCGATATCGGCTAAACAGCCGATTCAGGCATAGCGCACAGTTAAAGTCATACCTCCTCAGGAACGGGTCTACCAACTAACGATCCCCACTCCATGGTGCCAACAGTGGGGTGAGAGGCAGAATCCCACAGGCCATGATGACGGGCCATGGAATGGTTTTCATTAACTAATAGATCTACTCGAGATCGGACATGCCTTAACCGCGCGCTATGCACGATTAAGATTGACGCAAAACTGCCGATAAAAACATAACTCATCACTTAAGATGTAGATTAGATCAGTTTTAGATTAGCAAACGATGAGTTAAACAAGATATAAGGCCGATCCAGATCAATCTCAATCGGGCAGAGTGATATTGCTGTAATTAGATAAACAATGAAAGCAATAAGTAATATCGGTAACTTAATGAATCTACCAAAGACTACCATACTAAGGTAGAGCCGATAACTTGACCTTGGTCTAATTCAAGCAGTGGGGTGTGAGACAAATCACACAGGCCATACTTGAATTAGACAAGAGTCGATAACTAGCCTATACCAGAGTCACAGTGGGGGTCAACCGGATCGATGCAGCCATACGAACAGAGGTACAAACCATGACGGTACTTACAGACAAGCAGTGGAGGTCGACCGGATCGATGCAGCCGTACTTGCTAAAGAACTCGCCGAGATCTACTCTACTCCTACTCCTAAGGGGTGGCTGGAGCCAAAAAAAGTAATTGACTTTGTACTTGATTGATTGATGTCTTTTTTACAATAGCCAGGGTTTGGTATTTATACCCGGAGCCTAAAAACAAACCCTACTCGAGTACGACTCAATACAATTCTTTGGTATGAAGGAAATATTCCTATCTTAAGATAACTTGGACTCTAATCTTTCCCCTTTTGTAGAGTCCGATATGTATCTTCTTGGCGCCAATCATATCCTGTCAATGTTCTCTGCTGACGTCATTCGAAGAGAATGGATCCAGTGTCACATTCAATCCAGCAGATATCAATCTTTACTCTATCGACTCCTTGATTGGCATAATTCTAGAAGCCTGCGAGTTCCCGCAGTCTTCTCCCAAATTTTGGTGTAAACAATACTTAATACAAAGAATATAACCATAGATAGTAGACAGCAGAAAGACACTTTGTTCTTTAGGCGAAGGCTACAAATCCACAGGGACAACTGACTGGTTGATCACAATCCTAACTCCTCTAGACTCTAGCAATCTGGTACCCATCCGGGATTTTTCCAAAGAATTAAAAAGTAAAGCAAGCGTAAGTACATGTTGTACTCAACAAATATAACATGGGGTTCATAAGGCTCAAAAGGCTGACACTGGTTTAACTGCGATTAGCTTTTAATGAGTCATCTTTTAGCAATTGGGTGGCAACAAGTTTATTCACAAGCCCATATAAACACATGATCAGGTAAACATGAATAATGAATAGCATAAATAGTAAGCATTAGTGAGCATCTTTATCATCAGTATCATTAGTGTTCATCATCTATTTCGTAAGGGTCCAAGGCTGCTCATGACTGTGAGCACGGCTGATATACCAGTTTTACACTCTGCAGAGGTTGTACACTTTCACTGTGAGTCGTAATTTACCCTTTCACCCAAGGTGGCCAACCTCTTGACCCACTACCAAGGAAGGTCGGCAGGGTTCACTATGAAGCCTTTCAAAGGTTCATCTAACAAGTTAGGGTCGCTAAGGTTTCCCCATCAATAAGCATGAACCCCCTCCAAGGAATGACTAACAAAATACCAAGAAACCAAAGTGCACCCTCTTGGCAGGCCGAGATCATACCTGTCGGAGCCCCTCTTGTGTCATAAAGGTAACCACTAACAAGCTAGAAAAGGTCCTCATACTGAGATAAAGCCAGAGCCATGTAGCCCTCACAATTGTACTGTAAGTCTCGGATGTTCTCTTATAGATAAGTCCTTAGGGAGAGGAATCTAGAGCACCATAAAAATAGCCCAATGCTCTAGCCCCCTTGTTCCATGTTGCTAAAAAACATCTTTTAGTGTTTATTGCATAATCCATTAGTCAAGTTACAAGATCATGGCTTTAGTTTGAGCACTAGCATCATACTACCTAATGCAATACCCCATAGGTATCAAGGAACAAGGTACAAAGTACTAGGAAATCCTTAGTGGTAATCAAGGTAGACACATGCAGCATGAGTTAAATGATTACATGTGTATAGGACAACAAGGAAGATCACATGCTATACTTGCCTTAAACTCTGATCCTCTTCTAGTCCAAACCTTCAAAGATTTGCTTCTTGATTCACCACGTATAGCTCACCGACTGGACATGTTCATAAAGCACCACACAAACATCATGCAATCATACACGAAGTAAACAATAGGACTAAATTAAAATAGTACACCAAACATATGAAACAACATGTGAAAATGTTTTAAAGATGTTCTACACGTTACTACGAACACAAAGACGTGAAAAGCACTCTAATCGGAGCTATAACGGAAAAGTTATGAATTAAACAAGATTTCCCTTAATAAAATAATAGATTAAATCTAACCTCTAATTTCAAAAGTTGAAAATATATTTAACAGTAAGATAAACATGTAGATTACGCAATTACGAATCTAACGCAACTTGAATGGATCAAATCGGAGCTAAAACGAAGATTTTATGGCCTAAAGAAAACTAGTGGCAAAACTATAAATAAGTGGATCTTCTATTTCGAATTAAAATAAATAAAAATTGGAATTTTGAATCTGAAGTGGACTGTGGGTTCGAATATGGAAAAGTGCAAGGGCTCTTTTGAAAGAATGCAGGGACGGCGGGTTCAAAATTTGGGAAAGACATGGGTTCTTTTGAAAGAATGCCGGCAGAACCGGTGCCGACGATTACAGGCCATTGGATCTGATGCGTAGGGCTTAGATTAGATCGGAGGGGACGGGTGGCCGGCGGCGAGTTTCTCTCACATCTTTGAGTGGGTTCCTATCACATCATTAACTTTCTTCAATCCAACCCTTTTTGTCATGCTTAGTATATCATTGGGATTTCCTAAGACTCCATAGAACCATCTATAGTTATCAGATATGTCATTCCTATGTCATCAATGCCTACTTGTCCTAGGTATGTTGAAGATTGGACTCCTAGCTGAGGATAGCTCGAATTGCAGAGCCATATTGATCAATGCATCCATTCCTCATAGATGATCCAATAACTTATCAACCGAGCAAAGGATACATACTCTCGATGATGAAGCCCTTAAATGGTATACATCCTCTGAGTATACACCTTCTAATAGGTCATTCTTATATTCCTCAAGTGCAGGTTGAATACCCTCATACTCAATTCTTTCTCCTAACGGTGTTATTAGAAGCACCAAACATTGGGCATATTTAATCACTCCCTTACAAGCAGACAACTATCCCTTTCCAAGGATAACATCAATGTCCATTAACTCCAAAACTATAAGGTTTGCCTTGAAGTTTACCCCGTTTATATCAAGACTAACTTTTGGGCATATGTGGTTTGCCTTCATTTCTCCTCTTGGAGACTTAACTATCACCACTTTCCTCATTGGAAGCATAGTTATCTTATGATCTTCCACATATTTCCTAGAGATGAATGAATGTGAAGCACTAGGGTCAAACAACACTAGGGTGGGAGGTGAATTTACTGCAATCAAACCATAAACGACCTCTTTAGCTCCACGAGTGGTAATCATATCCACATTGTTCAGACTTTCGGGATGTAGTTTCGCTTTCATTTATTTTCTTGCACCTGCTTCTTATGGACATTCTGTTCTAGCTCCTGCTGCTGTCGATTCTGGCTTTGATTACTCTCAGCAAGCTTCTCAAGACAACCGTTCTTATAGTGTTCAATTTCACCACAATCATAATCTTCCTCACTAGTAGAAGTATTTGTCTTCATCAAGGTGATAGTGGGAGGTGACAGACATGGCTCTTGAGAACTAAAATGCTGCACTTCATCATTGGGTTACTGATCTTGATCCTAATATGTACTCCCAAGTAGATTCATAGGGTGGGACTGACATTCTGGTTGTGTAGCAAAATGACGACGAGTGTTTCTTAACTGGCGTTGAAGATCACGCTTTCTCTTCTTCTCTTCCATCTCTCGACGCTTGTTCTCAATTAGAATTGCTCTGTCCACCAATGTTCTAAAATCAGGATACACAATAACCATCAACTGAAATTGAACTCCATCATTCAGTCCTTTCAAAAAGTGTTTCTATTTCTTAGCATCATTATCCACTTCTTCTGGAGCATAGCGCGATAATTGAGTGAACCTATCACGATACTCACACATTGACATGGAGCCTTGCTTCAAGTTGAGAAACTCATCTTACTTAAGTTCTACCACACCTAACGGAAAACTCATCTTGCCTAAGTTCTACCACGCACCTAATAGAATATGGTAGGACTTGAAGCTCTCGCTAAACTCCTTCCAGGTGATCTGTCCAACATTGTTGGGATGTCCATACTAGTAAGACTCCCACCAGTCTTGTGCTACGCCCTAGAGTTGGCCGGACGCAAAAAGCACCTTCTCATGGTCATCACACTGAGCTATGTCCAATTATCGCTCCACAGCTCTAAGCTAGTCATCAACTTCTAGTGGTTCGCTTGTATGAGAGAATGTCGGTGGGTGTCCCTTCATAAATTCACCACGCTTGTCAATAGGTGGTTCTTGATGCTGGTTGTTCAACACACTTTGAGCAATAGTCTATAATAATTGAGTCTGCATCATCAAAGCTTGCTGTATAGATGGGGGATTAGGTGGTGGTGGATTAGAATTGGGAGGATCCTTCCTAGTGAGAGCCAGAATCTACAAAACCACCTTCACTTTGGCTACCCCCCCTTAAGAAAAGATCAACTAGGGGGCACAAAAAGGGTAGCTTGCACCTTCTTCCAGATGAGCTAATTAGTATCAAGACGTGCTGACATCCCAATGATACTCTTGTGTAGGGGCAAGAACAACAAATCTGGAATTCCTCGCGAGCAGAAAAACAGCAGCGCAGTAAAATAGTTGTAACTCTCATTCCATTAATTCAATGAAGTCGTATCTTATACCATTGGAAATCTTATCAAATCCTCCACAACCTCCTTATAGAACACTTTTCCAAATTCTACAGTTTAGGTAGTCAAAAATAGTGCACAACAGAAACTGTTCTAGGCTTCCGACAGCCCAGGTGCATCGTCTTGTGATTTTCATAACTCCATAACCAAAATAGCTATCAGGGTGATTCTTGTGGTCAGAGAAAGATATTGAAGTCTACTATTGTCCATAAGTTTCTCATGATTTATGATCATCCAAAATTAGAGATATAAGCCGAAGAGTGCAGGCTGCTCCAAAAAGACAGGATAGAGGAAACAGGAGATAACCAAAACCCAACTATTTATTTCATTAATCCTTATACCTTAGGTCTATGAACTAAATAAAATTATGGGAACACCCAACAAGATCATTACAATCATTACAAAGATTCAAAGCAAGCATAAGCACCATGACAATTCAACAAAGCAATAAACATGCACAACTCAATCATTGACTAAACTTGTGATACTATCATCCTTATTGTACTAGGGGTAACAATCCTAAGACTCGTCTTTAGATTACACAAGAAGGTGGTGAGGAATAGTTCTAAAAGCATATCAAATCAAGGGGTGAAGATGAGAATAAGGACTTTAAAATAAGCACCAAGGTAGAGATGAATAGCAAGGGTAGGGATATAGTAGCGAAGAAAATATCAAGGTTCATAGAGCAAGGGTTTTTGTAGCAACTTCTAAACCTTAGAATGACCAGTTTCTTCTAGGCTTGCGTCCTACAGTCAACATTGCTCTGATACCACTTTGTAACACCTAGTTTTAAGAACAAAACCAGAAACACACCATATGTGAGCTCAGGAAGTCAAATCTCACATATAGCTACAAACAAGGGTAATATCAATAGATAATGCTTAATGTATAGCGTACTTAATACAAAGAATATAACCTTAGATAGTAGACAGTGGAAAGACACTTTGTTCTTTAGGCGAAGGCTCTAAATCCACAGGGACAACTGACTGGTTGATCACAAGCCTAACTCCTCCAGACTCTAACAATCTGGTACCCATCTAGGATTTTTCCAAAGAATTAAAAAGTAAAGCAAGTGTAAGTACATGTCGTACTCAATAAATATAACATGTGGTTCATGAGGCTCAAAAGGCTAACACCGGTTTAACTACGATTAGCTTTTAATGAGTCATCTTTTAGCAATTGGGTGGCAACAAGTTTATTCACAAGCCCATATAAACACATGATCAGATAAACATGAATAATGAATAGCATAAATAGTAAGCATTAGTGAGCATCTTTATCATTAGTATCATTAGTGTTCATCATCTATTTCGTAAGGGTCCAAGGCTACTCGTGACTGTGAGCACGGCTGATATACCAGTTTTACACTCTGTAGAGGTTGTACACTTTCACTGTGAGTCGTAATTTACCCTTTCGCCCGAGGTGGCCAACCTCTTGACCCATTACCAAGGAAGGTCGGCAGGGTTCACTATGAAGTCTTGCAAAGGTTCATCTAACAAGTTAGGGTCGCTAAGGTTTCCCCATCAATAAGCATGAACCCCCTCCAAGGAGTGACTAACAAAATACCAAGAAACCAAAGTGCACCCTCTTGGTAGGCCAAGATCATACCTGTCGAAGCCCCTCTTGCACCATAAAGGTAACCACTAACAAGCTAGAAAAAGGTCCTCATACTGAGGTAAAGTCAGAGCCATGTAGCCCTCACAACTGTACTATAAGTCTCGGATGTTCTCTTATAGATAAGTCATTAGGAAGAGGAATCTAGAAAACCATAAAAATAGCCCAATGCTCTAGCCCCCTTGTTCCATATTGCTAAAAAGCATCTTTTAGTATTTATTGCATAATCCATTAGTCAAGTTACAAGATCATGGCTTTAGTTTGAGCACTAGCATCATACTACCCAATGCAATACCCCATAGGTATCAAGCAACAAGGTACAAAGTACTAGAAAATCTTTAGTGGTAATCAAGGTAGACACATGCAGCATGAGTTAAATGATTAAAGGTGTATAGGACAACAAGGAAGATCACATGCTATACTTGCCTTAAACTCTGATCCTCTTCTAGTCCAAACCTTCAAAGATCTGCTTCTTGATTCACCACGTATAGCTCACCGACTGGACATGTTCATAAAGCACCACACAAACATCTATGCAATCATACACGAAGTAAACAATAGGACTAAATTAGAACAGTACACCAAACATATGAAACAGCATGTGAAAAGGTTTTAAAGATGTTCTACACATTACTACGAACACAAAGACGTGAAAAGCACTCTAATCGGAGCTATAACGGAAAAGTTATGAATTAAACAAGATTACCCTTAATAAAATAATAGATTAAATCTAACCTCTAATTTCAAAAGTTGAAAATATATTTAACAGTACGATAAACATGTAGATTACGCAATTACGAATCTAATGCAACTTGAACGGATCAAATCGGAGCTAAAACGAATATTTTATGGCCTAAAGAAAACTAGTGGCAAAACTATAAATAAGTGGATCTTCTATTTTGAATTAAAATAAATAAAAATTGGAAATTTGAATTTGGAGTGGACTACGGGTTCGAATATGGAAAAGTGCAGGGGCTCTTTTGAAAGAATGCAGGGACAGCGGGTTCAAAATTTGGGAAAGACAAGGGTTCTTTTGAAAGAATGTCGGCCAAACCGGTACCATCGATTACTGGCTGTTGGATCTGATATGTAGGGCTTAGATTAGATCGGAGGGGACGAGTGGCTGATGGTGAGTTGAATGGCGGCGGTGCCATGGCCGAGCAAAGAGAACTCGCCGAAGTTCTTAGATTTTGGTCTACGGCCCATGGGGAAGCAAGCCAAGAGTACCGGGAGATAGAGAGGGATCGGCGATGTCGGCTAGGTTGCTTACTGAGGCGCGGAGCGATGGAGGGCGGAGCGCTGCTCGGCAGCGGACAGTTATGGCGGCGGCGCTAGGGTTAGCTGTGGCGCAGCTACTCGGCGATGCGGCTGTGGCTCGAAAATAAGATAGGGAGGCGCAGGCGGTGCTCTGCTGCTATTTAAGAGAGCAGGTGGTTTGGGAGGCAAGGGAAGGCAGCGAGGCGTGGGTGGAGCGGACTCCGACGACGACAGTCGTGACCGACGTGGACTCGAGCGGGGAAGGAGAGCATGCGGCTGACAGAGCGGCCCCACCTGTCAGCGTCACCAAGCAAAAAGAGGAGAGGCGCGGGGGATTAGTGGGCCGCGTAGGAAGACTAGGCCGCGCGCTGAGAGAAAAGCGGAGAAGGAGGCAGGCCGCGCTGGAAAGCTGGAGTGGGCCGCGGGTGACCAGGCCGAGCTGGACCAGAAGGAGGAGAGGAAAAATATTTTTTTAATTTTATTTCCAAATCCAAATTAAAACCAAATTAAAATTCTTTTAAAATTTTAATCAAACCCAAGCATCACAAAATAAATATGCATCAACATGAATGCACAATCATGTATGTAGACCTTATATTTAATTTTATTTTAACAAAGTTATTATTTTTCTAAATTTAAATGCTCACAAAAATATATAAATAAATTATTTTCTCCTATTTTAAAATCAAACAAATTTTAGGGTGTTACACTTTATAGTCCACTCCCCGATATAGGTAGCACGTAGGATGTGGTTACGAAGGAAGGGCAAGCTCTGTTCTTAATCTTGCTTAGTAATATCCCTTATTTGTAGATATAAAGATGATCTTAGCCATGATTACTAGGTGTAATTGCACTAATCATTGTATGCTTTGACTTGTAATTAGGAATGACTTAGGAATTATTCCTCTAATATTCTACCTGACCATGCTAATGCTATAGAAAGGAGTACTCTGAGTGATTTATCATTATCATTGATCAATACTTATCATATATTTATAACTTATCCTATGACTTTCCCCTGCTATGAGTAGAATATTGGTTATAGTTTACTTCTCCATCATTAGTATAAGTTATCAATACTTGTCCATGCTAGAGCTTCCCTGTGGTAAAATATAAATAACGATACCTGTAATACTCCCGAGTGAAGTGCTACAATGGTATAATTATCTGTGCGCTTGCAGATTCCTTTTCATTCATATATCTTTATATTCTTTCTAGTCACATAAAATGATAAAGAACTACTTAGTATCATTCTAGTAGTGATGCTAGGTAGTACCAACAAACATCTCTGGTACCATCAATAGGGATGACAACCTAGTAAAGTAATGTTAGGAGATCTATGTAATTAATAGGTGGCTACTAAAACAAGTGACAAGTTAATATATACCAACAAGCATTTCTAGCGCCATTGTCGGGGAAGGTAGCTAGACAAAGGAAGTATTGATAAACTTATGCTTATTGATGTGATCGAGATAAACCACTGACCTCTGCTCAAACAAGCTTACCCTTGTTTTGTCTACTTGTGTATCTTATGCAGGGTAATGTATGATCGGTTTTAACCTTCCAACAAACTACGTTGAAGGTCCTGAAGCATTAATCAGGAGAACTAGAGCCAAACTCAAGAAAGTCCCAGCTTCAGAATCGAAAGACAACCGGATAAGGCAAAGCTTAACACCTGAATTTGAAGCCATGGTTGACAAGACTCTTCGTGAATTCTCTACTCCAACCACTGCCAACATCTGTACTGGACCTAATGTCAATGTTGGAGACAATGGATTCGAGCTCAAACTAGCTCTCATCAACATGGTGCAAGCTACCCAGTTTTGTAGAAAGGCACATGAAGATGCGAGTGCACATCTCCAACACTTCTTGGAGATCTGTAGCACTTTCATCATTAAAGGAGTAACCAAGGACGCCATACTACTTCGCCTATTCCCATTCTCACTCTTGGGGAAGGTGAAGCCATGGTTCTATGCCAACAAAGATAGGAATACTACATGGCATAACTGCTCCACTGCCTTCCTAGCCAAGTTCTTTCCCACGGGCAAGACCAATGCTCTGCGTGGGAGAATTTCAAGTTTTCAGCAACAACATGATGAATCTGTCCCTGAGGCATGGAAACGCTTTCAAGATTACATATCACAATGTCCTCATCATGGGATGGAAAATTGGCTACTCATGTACACCTTCTACCATGGGTTAACCAACAGTACCCATGAGACTATGGATGCTGCTGCCGGAGGTGCATTTCTATCATTCACGCTTTCTAGCTGCAACAGCTCTTATGGAGAAGATGGCCTCCAACCAAGGTTGGAATGAAGAACGAGTTTAGACCCGCAAGAGGGGTGGCGGTATGCATCAATTCAAGGAGGTAGATATGTTGTCTGCCAAGATGGACCTGCTGATGAAGAAGCTTGAAGGCCGAGCTAATGAGAAGAAAGAAGTCATGCACATTCATGATTCCCGCATGACATGTGAAGAGTGTGGAAACACTAGGCATTCAAGGAACAACTGCCCTGAAACCCATGAGGATGTGAACTTCATCAACAACAACTACTATCGTCCTCAACAAAATCAAGGATGGAACCAGCAATAGAGGCCGAACTACCAAATTAACTACCAAGGTAACCCTCAAGGTAACAATTATAATAACTTCAATCAACCACACTTGAGAGAATTAATTGCTAGCCAATCTAGACTCATGGAAGGATTATCTAAGAAGGTAGCTACCAATGATAAAATTCTAGAAAATATAAGTAATAGAATGGATAGTGTTTACACCAAAATTTAGAAAAAGAGTCATAGGGACTTGAAAGCTCCCAAGATCATGTCATCAAGGAATCAATTGCATGTAGATCGGGACCAGCTGATTCGAATATAGCACTAGAATCGACTTTCTTTAGGTAGCGCCAGCAGATAACGACAAAGGCTACGATCGGCGTTAGGACGAAACATATTGGACTCTACAAAAAGGGAAAGATTAGAGTCCAAGTTATCTTAAATTAGGAATGTTTTCTCTTGGGACCAAAGATTGTGATGAGTCGTACTTAGATAGGAGTCATGCGTAGGTCCCGGGTATAAATATCAAACTTCGGCTATTGTAAAAACACACAATCAATCCAATACAAGTTATTTACTTTTTTTGGCTCCGGCCACCACTTAGGAGTAGGAGTAGAGTAGATCTTGGTGAGTTCTTCAGCAAGTATGGCTGCATCGATCCGGTCGACCTCCACTGCTTGTCTGTAAGTATCGTCATGGCTTATACCTCTGTTCGTACGGCTGCATCGATCCGGTCGACCTCCACTGCGACTCTGGTATAAGTTAGTTATCGACTCTTGTCTAGTTCAAGTACGGCTGCATAGATCCGATCGACCTTCACTGCTCGAACTAGATTAAGGTCAAGTTATCAGCTCTATCTAAGGGCGGCGTTCCTTCGGATAGATTCATTAAGTTACCGATATTGCTTGTTGCTTCCATTATCTATTTAGTTACAGCAATATCACTTCGCCCGATTAGGATTGATCTAGATTGGCCTTATATCTTTTTTAACCCATCGTTTGTTAATCTCAACTGATCTAATCTGCACTTTAAACGATGAATTATGTTTTATCGGCTGTTTTACCTCAATCTTGATCGTGCATAGCGTGATGTTAAGGCATATTTGATCTTGAGTAGATCTATTGGCTAACGAAAACTGTTCCATGGCCCATTATCACGGCCTGTGTGATTCTGCCTCACACCCCACTATTAGCACCGTGGAGTGGGGATCGTTATTTGGTAGATCTGTTCCTGAGAGGACATGACCTTAACTGTGCGCTATGCCTGAATCGGTTGTTTTAGCCGATATCGAGCACTTTCACGAACAGTTCACATCATGAGATCGTTGAAGTAGGAATAGGTTGAAAGATATGTTAGCCTCATGATCTTATTATTATATTATGACCTGCATGATTCTGCCTTATGCCCCACTGATATTAGTAATAAGTTAGGGTCGTCGAGTCTATTATTGTTTCTACGGCCTACATGATTCTGTCTCATGCCCCACTGGTCATAGCGATAGATGAGATCTAATATGTTCATTAGATTTATCTCTATTAAATGGTTGAATGATGATGAACTGTTTCTTTTACAAAGGAGTTGGTTACTTGCAGTCATTGGCTTAGCATGAACTAATTATTGTTAATATCTTATTGCCATTGACCAATATTTGTTTAAAGAATGATATTCATCCGGAACGATAACCGATTCTTCTTACACAACCACATGAGCTTTAACCAATTTATTTTCATGAATATGCTGGAATCGACTATTTAGTCGATCTCCTTTCATATCGGTTCTTAGAGCCGCACATTCGGGACTGTCGGTCAACACCAGTATATTCCGCCCTTAATTACTGATAAACTTTCTCTCCTTGTTAATTGCAGGGTCAAATTGACCGGCATGTCTTGGGAGGAGTGCGTAGGATCGACCACCCCTGCGCTAAAGCTAGGCGGATCTCCAGCTCCATCGAGCAGACCCTTCTGGCTTGCTACATGTGTCCTCGGTATGGGACGAAATTCTGTGTTGACAGATAGCTTTGCTTCTGCCATTAAGAACCAACATAGCTTTAATAAAATGATAGAATCACAAATAGCTCATCTAGCGGCTGTTGTTCCTCCGTCCAACAAAGGTAAGATTCTGGGGCAGCCGGAAGATCTAGAAACTGCAAATCTTGTCGATATTTACAATGCAGCTTACTACTACACGGAGCCATCGACGAGAAGGTGGATAGATTATACCTTGTCGGAAAAGAAGAGTGATCTAGGGAGACCTATCATCCCCATCGCCATTGGACCTCACATCTTCCATGAAGTTGTTTGTGACTTCGGAGCAAGTGTCAACATCATGCCTAAGGTAATTTATGAGAAAATCCTTGGAGATCCTTTGTTGTACACAAATATACGTTTGCAGCTTGCAGATCAGTCACTCTGCTACCCCAAGGGAGTTCTTGAAGACGCCATTATTCAAGTGGGACAATCATATGTTCCCGTAGACTTTGTGGTTTTGAAAATAGGTGAAAATGAAAGGGCGCACATCATCTTGGGCCGACCTTTCCTAAGCACCGCAAAGGCCATCATCTACGTGGATAGTGCAAAGATCTACTTAACAATCAAGGACAAGAAAGAGAAGTTTTCTTTCAAGAATCACATCCTACAATCTCCTAGTCATCCATAAAAAACATACCTGCCCGAAGAAACAACAGTGACCAATATGAAAAACAACAGGAGAAGGAGGAAGAACAAGACCAGACAGTCACCAGAAGAAATAGTCAACATGATCAATATACTTAGATCAGAGTACGACCACCTCCTCGCCTCACCATCCCTTGCCAAGAAGGATGAACCTGGTGTACCGACGATCGAGTGTACCATTGGATAAAGAATCTTCCACAAGACCTTATGCGACATTGGATCATGTGTCAACATAATATCCAAGATAACATATGAATATTTATTTGGTAATGAACCCTTATACCCTATATATATATGCAGTTGCAGATGGTGGACCAATCAATCTAATTCCCAAAAGGAATAGCAAAGGACGTTATGGTAAGAATACACAACCACTTTGCCCTTGCCGACTTCATGGTTTTGGACATGGGAGAAGAAGGCGACGATACATCCATCATCCTAGAAGGACCGTTCCTCAACACCACCAACGCGATCATCTACGTCGGATCTGGACAAGTCCACTTCCAATTCCCTGGAGAAAAGGTACGTTGTTATTTCAATAGTTATACTACTTATGAGCAGCCAAAGAAGAACCGCTCTAGGAGGAGACATCGATCATCCTAACATCAAGGAAACCAACCCCTGTAGAATGAAGGGGAGGAAGATGAACAACCTAAAGAATTTGTGAAAAAGGAACCTACACCGCCTAAGTCAAGCCTACCGGCCAAGCAGGTGTGGAAGGAGAATATGACATCATTAGAATCACAAGAGGTGCAACTATCAGGGTCTTCATCACCGAGATTGGATCATGCACCCGAAGAGTGAATAAGACTGGAGTAAAGTCCTGTCTGGAGGACTTAAAAATCCAAACCCTCGCCATGAGATAATATCGGTAGTTATCCATATTAATTTTCAATATTGCATGAATTATTCTTACTTTAGCATATGCACTTTCCTACATTAGCATTGCAATGGTTAAAAATATATGCATATATCTAGTCATATTTCATTTCCAGCATATAAAGAAAAATAAAAAGTTTTATTACTACGGATCATCATCATCGCATAAGAAAAGAAAATAAAAATATTATTACATCCTTAAGCCCCATGTGAATAATTTTCATAGTGTAACAAGCCTAAGGAATAGTCACCATGGTGGCATAAAAATAATATATATATATACTATGCCTATATATTTTCTTTCTTGCATATAAAAAATAGAAAATCAAAAAATATTAGATAGACATCCTGTTAAAATTTTGCCATTAGAAAATCTATCTAAACTCAGAAGAACAAATCTTTGAATGGCTGACCGCTAAACCCTTATCTTAATCGAGCCACGAGTTTGTTCTTGTTGGAGTATTTTGCAGGATGATTCACACGATCAAGAGCAAGTTCACTCGATTGTCTTTATCTCACTCCACTCGTGGAAGAGGACATACGCCGACAAACCCGCTCTGAGAAAGATCAATCAACATCCAACAATCGACCATGGCAACATCCAGCTTGGGGGAGGAGCATCCCCCGTGTATCTAGGTAAGTATTTCCTTCCTTTAGTTTTACTATTAGTAAGTTTACTTTATATTAGCTAAAGAAATAAAAAGATGCATAACAAAATCAAATTTTATCTTAACCAGTTATATATATATTATAAGGTGTGATCTTAAAACTTGAAAATAAAATAAAAAGTGTGTTTAGTTTTCTTTCTAGTTTGATTTTTCTTAAAAAAAGAGAAAAGAGCTAAATAAATAAAAGGACTCTGAAGATAATCTCTTACAATGGAAATGATGAATAGTTGCTCTGTAGTAATTCCTTTCAAGTATCTAGTTTTCAGGCTTGAATTCTTCCGAGTTTTGGATAAGACTGTTTTGATATAAGAATTTACTCTGACCTTGAAACTCGTGGGTAGCATATGCTTGATCTAAGTCTAGGTAATTGACGGAGATGATATGGGAAGGTATGAGCTGTTGTTTATCTTGTTCCAAGTGATACTAGAGTTCCGGAGATTTATCTTTTGAAAAATATAAAAATGCTTCATGATGAATTCCTTGTATGACAAAGCTTGAATTTCTACCAGAGCCATAAATGATATTTAGACTAGAAAAACTTCCACTCATATATGTTGCTTGCTTTTGCATTGAGTATAGTCAAGCTTTATTGACCCTTATGAGAGGTTTGTCATGCTCTTAAAATCAAGATCACGTACACACCACCCACATATGCACTACTCCTACTCTGGGGGTAGGCGCAAAAATATGCCATTCTATTTAGATCCACTCAAAAATATTTTACTCCTACACTAGGAGTGAACACCAAAAAATATACCCTATAGGATATCCCCAAATAAATGCTCTAAAATTCTTGTTGCTATCTCTCAAAAGTTTTGTTGCAAAAAAGAAGCATTAGATTATGCAAAAGTTATTCATAAAAAAGAGAGTATTGAAAAAATGGACAAATGTCCGAGATATCTAAAACAATGGGTACTCAGATGCCCGCCTGAAAAAAAGAGAAGAAAGAAAGAGATGAATAAGATAGCCCATGTTTTCTTGCAAAGTTATTTCTAATTTCTAAAAGAGAGATATATTTTCAAGGAGCAAAGTAGAATTAGGTTAGCCACCATATATATACCATACATTCACACACATGCACATCTTGATTTAATTGTATGACTCAACTCTCTTTGGATCCGAGGTTTGACTTTATAATATATGTATTGCAAGTATGTTCTTTAATGTTTTTTCCACTCCTATGAGCTTCATCTAAGCTTTAGTTGTAGGAAGAGAAAGGCATAACATCACAATTGCCTTTGGTAAGGATCCACAAATAGCACATATATTGAGAGACTTGAGAGTGTCATATAATGGAAGCTCTGAGTTTTATTTTGAAAACTTACAAAAACTCTAGAATACTGGTTGAACAAAGAACTTAAAACATAGTACTTGACTTGATCGTTCTATCTTTCGATTGCTCAAGACCCAAATGAAGGCTAAGAAGCCCCATGGTTGAAGGTAATATGGGTGAGTTGGAAAGTCAGATCGGTTTATTCTAATCCAGAGGAGAATTCTTGTTTGAACACATATGTACTTTTGAGGAGTGAAAGCATTGAAGCAACTTCTGATCTAATTTTTGCTAAGTTTAGCTTTGCTAAGGGACTAGCAAAGGTTAAGCTTGGGGGAGCTTATTGACGGTAGTTAACAACCATTATAAACCGTCAAAAAAACATGAATAAGGGCATAAATATGATCACCAACAAAGGTCTAGGGGTTAAACTAATAAATTCCATGAGTTTTGGTGAATCTGTATTTTCTGCAGGGTTTAACTAGAAAACCATCAAGGTGGACCTACATGTAAGATTTAATTGCACTTATCCACCGCGAAATGGACACTAGGAGGTTCTAGAGGACACCACGCCGAGGCAGAGAGGTAGAGGTTGCCAGGCCCCACCTACAGGACGCCCAGCCCCTAGGCCCACCTTTCAGTCTCCGCGGTGCAATGTCGGTTCTCCATCGCCTCCTAGGTTGCGTCTACGCCATTCCTTAAGTCGGTTTGATCCAAGGGCTCACGTTTGATGCTCTGGGCTATATATACCAGCCCCTGTCACCCCCCTGAGGCATCAAGTCACTTGAGAAGATAGAAACCCTAATCATCCTTAGAGCTCCATAAATTCTAGGGCATAGCTAGTTAAGTTAGTTCTAGAGGGAGGCAAGCATGCTTCGCTTGGATTCCCGATCGTGTCAAGAGCGTAGTTTGGTATAATCCTTGTACCCCCTCTCTTTTGTATCTCTATTATTTTTATATGCTTGCTACAATCATTATGACAATATTAGTATTCATCTTATTCATGTTCTTTGTTATAATGTTCATCGTCTACTTTGATTATATACTTAGTATAGCTAGTTTATCATTATGTTTATGCATAAGTTCACAAAGCACTTGCTCCAAAGTACACAGGGTGAGTGGTTGACATTGTGTAAGTGTGGTGCTTATACGTTGTTTACCTACGGATACACCCTATATTCCGGGCCATGTGGTAGATAGTGGATGTGACACTCCCGTTGAGTCCTTTGTAGTCCACTCCCTGATATAGGTAGCACATAGGATGTGGTTACGAAGGAAGGGCAAGCTCTGTTCTTAATCTTCCTTAGTAATATCCCTTATGTGTAGATATAAAGATGATCTTAGCCATGATTACTAGATGTAATTGTACTAATCAATGTATGCTTTGACTTGCAATTAAGAATGACTTAGGAATTATTTCTCTAACATTCTACATGACCATACTAATGCCATAGAAAGGAATACTCTGAGTGATTTATCATTATCATTGATCAATACTTATCATATATATATATATATATATATCTTATCCTATGACTTAGCCCTGTTATGAGTAAAATATTGGTTATGGTTTATTTCTCCATCAATAGTACAAGTTATCAATACCTGTCCATGCTAGACCTTCTCTGTGATAAAATATAAATAACGATACCTGGAATACTCCCGAGTGAAGTGCTACAATGGTATAATTATCTGTGCGCTTGCAGATTCCTTTTTATTCATATATCTTTATATTATTTCTAGTCACATAAAATGATAAAGAACTACTTAGTATCATTCTAATAGTGATGCTAGGCAGTACCAACAAGCATCTCTGATACCATCAATAGGGATGACAACCTAGTAAAGTAATGTTAGGAGATGTAGGTAATTAATAGGTGGCTACTAAAACAAGTGGCAAGTTAATAAATACCAACATATTGATAATCTTAACCTATCTAAAATTGAACCTTTGTGGTCATTGATGACAAAGGGTGAGAAATAGTGCACAAAGATAGTGAAAATATAACAAAGGGGAGAACTTTGACATAGAGGGAGAAATATGACAAAGTAAGGGGATCAATTAAAATTTGAGCACACAAGTAGGGGGAGCAAGCTCATAAACTTTATTGATGCATTTGAATCTGCATTTTCATATGTTTGCTTGCATGGCACAAGTTTTAAATTTGATATACATGCTTGTGTGGTGTATGCTAGTTGTAGACTTGAATGATGAAATAAAAAAAACTATCATGCATAGGTTGAGTAACTAGACTTGTGTTTATATAGTGAAAACTAGACCCTTACTTCTAATGTTGATTTCACGGGGTATTCTAGTTTTTGTGTAAGTCTAGTTACTAATAGTGCTAAGGATGATATATTTGGTGCATTTGGATTGGTATCACGCTTCAAAGGTCCATCTCTTATATCTTAGCATCATTGCCCTCCCACATTTCCAATCCATGCATATGTGCAAGTTTTAATACAAACTCTTAGCACATATGTAGAGGGAGCTAATGCTACCAATTGGGGTTCATGAAACTTGTCCATATTCTTTTACACATGGTAAATATGCTTGGACAAGCAACATGGATTCAATTGAATTTCAATTCATATCTTTGCGAAAGGGTTGTCATTAATTACCAAAAAGGGAGAGATTGAAAGCTCTAGTTTGGTTTTGGTGAATTGATGAAAACCTAAGTGCTAACCTAGTTTATCTAAGTGATTATAAGATAGGTGGCACATTCCAAGTGGTGAAGCAAATGGTGATGATCATGATGATGGTGTGACCATGGTGATGATCAAGTGCTTGGACTTGGAAAAGAAGAAAGAGAAAAACAAAAAGCTCAAGGCAAATGTGATATCCATAGGAGCTTTTTTGTTTGGTGATCGAGACACTTAGCGAGTGTGATCATATTTAGGATCGATAGCCGTACTATTAAGAGGGGTGAAACTCGTATCCAAATGAGGTTATCAAAGTGCCACTAGATGTTCTAACTCATTGCATATGCATTTAGATCTAGTGGAGTGCTAACACCCTTGAAAATATTTGTGAAAATATGATAACATAGTGCACAAGGTGAAACACTTGGTAGTTGGTACATTTGAGCAAGGGTGGCAAAGTTGGTGAAGTGAATGAGGTGTTTGTCTCTGTGAAACAGTGACCGGACGCATGCCACGGCTGGACCTACGCGTCCGGTCAGTTTTTCTAGAGGAGGAGCGGACACAGCGATGTGTCTGGTCGTAGTGGACCTGACGCGTTAGGTCACCATTTTGCCACTCGGGGAGCTCTCTATAAATGACCTGACGCCGTGTAGTCGTGGACACCGGCGTATCCGGTCGTAGTGTGAAGGCGCGCGAGCTTGTGTTGATCTGTCGTGAGGCTGGCGCGTCCGATCTCGGGATCGGCGCGTCTGGTCCCTCCTTAACCGTGCGAACGTTTGAGTTGACCGTTGGGATCTCACGGTGGACGTTGAACGCCGGGGGATACGTGGACAGCTGGCAGCGACCAGACGCTGGGGCTGTGTGTCCGGTTAGCGCGACCAGTGTGTCTGGTCACCCCGAGAAGTGTGAGGTGAAGAGCCTAACGACTCTATTTCATCGGGGCTTCTATTTAAGCCCCATGGCTGGCTCAAGCTCATCCTCTTAGCCATTTGCATTGACATAGCAACCTTATGAGCTTAGTCAAAGTCCTCGCACTCATCTCCATCATTGATTCATCATCTTTGTGAGATTGGGAGTGAATCCAAGTGCATTGCTTGAGTGATTGCATCTAGAGGCACTTGGTGTTCGTGTTTCGCTGCGGGATTCGCTTGTTACTCTTGGTGGTTGCCGTCACCTAGATGACTTGGAGCTACGAGGATCGTCGAGCGGAGGTTGGTGATTGTCTCCGGCTCCGATCATGGTAATTGTGAGGGGTTCTTGATCTTTTCCCGGCGGAGAGCCAAATGGTACTCTAGTGAATTGCTCGTGGCTTGTGTGATCCTCATCTTGTGTTAGTTGTGCGGTACCCTATTGAGGGTTTGGCGTGTGATGCCAATTAGCGCATGAACCTCCAAGTGAGTGAATCGCCACAACGAGGACTAACTTGCCGGCAAGCAAGTGAACATCGGTAAAAAAATCTTGTGTCACCTTGTCCGAGGATTTCATTGGTTTTCTTATGATTGGTTGATTGGCTCCATCTTGTGATTGGCTCGTACCTCAACACGTCGGTATAATTATCACCATCCTCTCTTGTATTACATTCCTAGTGTGTAAGCTAAGTTCTTTAGTGTAATTAGTTTTGAGAGTTAGCTTGCGTATGGTCTAGTGGTTAGTGAGGCTCTTTAGTTAGTCTTTGAGAGTCCACTAACTTAGTGTAGTGACATAGCCTTTGTGTGGATAGAGACTATAGCAACTAGAATTGTGGTAGGTGACTTGCATTTTTAGTAGGCTAGCGCAATACTCGCTTCGCCGTTTATTTGACTAACCACATTGCTTAAGTGTTGTTGTAGAAATTTTTATAGGCTATTGACCTCCCTCTAGCTATTAGGACCTTTCAGTAGGGCTGGGGCTTACCTCTCCAAACTTGATGAGAAAAACTTCTCCCTTGAGGCTTCCACTACTTCCATGCTTATATCACTTCTATCGAGGGAGGAATCTGATCACCATGCAAAGTACCTGCCTGAAAAGTATTTGCCCTGTTCGCTTGGTTGACAAGCCATGACTGAAAGTACTGTTGGCTGATTTGTTGTGAGAGAAAAATACTGTTCGTTGGTTGAAAAAGTACGACTTATTGTTTCCTCAATGAAGCTAAGAAATGAGTGTTATGTCAGAAAATGAAGTCAGTTTTCAACTGTGCTGATCATCATTATGTGGCATGTGAATTTGTTGGAGTGACTATACTGGCTCATGTTTGTTTTTTTTTTTGGCCATGCTCTGTGGTATGCTTTGAATGGTGAAATTCTCTTGAGAAATATCTCTTGTTAGTGCACATCAGCATCAAGTTTATGAACAGGTAAAATGATCCTATGGCCAATCCTTGTTAGCTTTAGAAGGAATCAGTTTACAAATTAATGAGTAACACTGTAGTCTACCTTCTATTGCATAATATGTGAGGAAACCCTGCACTTCCAGCCATAAAGTCGATCACATGTACCTCTTAATCATTCATCTGATTCTATAATTTAAGCGTGGGTATTTTCCCCAACTGTTAGCAGTGGAAAATGCTTCTTATATTTTTCCTCACACAAGCTATGTTTACATGAACAGTTCTCTGTTGCTTTATTGTCTTGGTTTGTCACCTGTAAGATGCTCCCTAAGGATTTCACAGTATCCGCCTTTCCATATGATGAGTTGATAATGAGTGTAATTGTCCATAAGGCAGATCTCCGCAGTTCATTGGACATGAGGTTAGAATTTTTTTCTCTCTCCTCTCTGCAATCAGCTAATCTGCTAATGTTTGCAATATCATTTTCCGAAGGAAGCCTACCGATAAGCATTATGTTAAATGACTTGAATCCTCAACTGTGCTGATACATCTTCATGTGACATGTAAATTTTTTTGGAGTGATTATATCTGTCTCCTGATCAAATTTACTGACCATGATCTGTGGCCTCCTTTGTTTGAAGGAACTGTCTAGAGAAATGGTGTCCTGTCAGTGCGCTTCAGCATCAAGTTCACCAGGTGAAATATATCTTTTGTTCATCCCCAGTTATGTTTACAGGGAAAATCAATTTAAAAATCAGTGGGTATCACAACGTTCTCTGCTTATTGTTGCATTATTTTGTAAGAGATCCTGCAGTCCCGGTGAGATCAATGATCTGAACCTCTTGATCCTTGATGAAAGCTGTATATTTTCAGGTTTGTATTGTTCCCTCACCGTTACCAGCGTGTACCCTTTGTAATTCCATGGGGTTAAGAGATTAAGAACAAGCTCTAATAGTAACGTTACTATTTGTTTCATATAATACATTGCTTTAGAAGGTATTTCACCTCTTCTGGACGGTCTGCAAAACTGCAACGTATTGATGTTTCGTATTTATTATGCAATGTGGGCATTGCCTATTATAAGCATGCTGATCATTTGTTTTGTGTGCAGTTCTGAATCAAACATGGTTATTGATCAAAACATATTTGGCAAATCCGGAAAAGAAAATTTATCTGCTGATCTTCCTCTGGTGCTGCATTTAGAAACTGCAAAATTGTGAAGCAGCCATGGGGGACTAGCGAGGAGGGAGGCTAGGCTAGCTGGCCGGAGAACAGCCATCCTCCTCGGATGCGCGAACCGAGAGCTATCCGAGCCAACACTTGAAACAGCGTGATCCATAGCTCTGGCGCCACCGCCATTGATCCTCACCAACTCCGGGGACGTCGGCCCCCTCAACGAAGATGGCTTCCTTTCTGCAGGATGCATTTGACGGCCATGGCCGATGGCAACTCTGCGTGACAGCGTAACCACTGTCGTTGTCTATTGTCTGCCTCTGTTCTCAAGAACAAATGTTGCTCTCTTTCTCGTTCGATTGAAGTTGGAGGAAGCAGGCCTCTGTTCTTCCAAGGCTCACACTTGTTATCAGTGCAAATGATGAACAACTTGTACATGTTCACCGAAAGACTGAATCGCACTGCAGTTTTGTATTGCAAGACTTCGTTTTAAGTTGTAAGTCATTTTGACTTTTTGAAATGTGACTTGCTAAATTTTAGGTGCCTGAATTTTTAGGAATTTTGAGGCGACAATCTTATACAATCAACTAGTATATACAATTTTAAAAAAACATTTCACAAGAGACAATTTATAATTTTTTCTATAGTTAAACATTGACAAAATTATATGTTGGGAAGTGTTTTTAAATACATGGCATATATCTAGGTGTATTCTGCATTTTGCAATGTACTGTAGGAAGTAACTCCCCCTTTTTTTTAGTGGAGAAATGGCAATCCGATTCAAAGGCCTGCAACGGCCTGGGCTGTGGAAGTCTCTGCCGCCTCCGACTCCAAGGGCGCCAGTGGATGGTTGGATGCGGCTCGAGGGCTTTACAGCCTCGCCGTCCAACGGCCGCGATGCAGCACAAACACAAAAAGCGTGCCGCTGGCCTCGGCTGCCATCGATTCGCGCCGCGGCCGGCCGCCGCCTCCACCTCGCTCGTGCAGTTCGTGCTCGCGCTCGCAGACCGCGGCCGCCGCCGCAGCGTTTGATGTCAGCGAGGCTCCTGCCCCGCGTCACCCCGCTCCTCCCGCACCGCCCGAGACCGAGCCCGGCCATCCCCCCCGCCCTCGCGGCCTCGCTCGCGCGCGTGCTTGCCGCGCGCGACACCGACCCGACCTGGTCTCGCTCCCTCGCGGCGCTCCTCCCTTCCCCGCTCCCCGACGCGCGCCTCGCCGCCGCCGTCTCCGAGCTCGGGGACGCCGACCCGGACCTCGCGGCCGCGCTCCTCTCCTGGCACCGGGCCCACCACCGCCATGGCGGCGGCGGCGGGCCCACCCCGCTCGCCCACTCGGCGCTGCTCCGCCTCCTCGCGCGCGCCCGCCGCTTCGACGCCGCGGACGCCGCGCTCCGGTCCATGTCCCTCGCGGGGGGCACGCCCACGCGCGGGAGCCTCGGCGCGCTCGCCGCCGCCTACGCGGACGCCGGGATGGAAGCGAAGGCCGCCGAGGCGTGCGCGCGCGCCAGGGACCTGCACGGCGCGCTCCCCGACGCGCCGCACTGCAACCGCCTGCTCAGGCTCCTCGTGGAGCGCCGCCGGTGGGAGTGCGCCCGGAGGCTGTACGGCGAGATGCTCGCCCGGGACCGGGAGGGCGGCGCGGATGACTACAGCACCTGCGTCATGGTCCGCGGGCTGTGCCTGGAAGGGCGGGTGGAGGAGGGGAGGGGCCTCATTGAGGCCAGGTGGGGAGAAGGGTGCGTCCCGGACGCCGTGTTCTACAACGTGCTGATCGACGGGTACTGCCGGCGCGGGGACGTCGGGAGGGGGTTGCTGCTGTTGGGCGAGATGGAGACGAAGGGGATCATGCCAACTGTGGTGACATATGGTGCTATCATTCACTGGCTTGGGAGGAAAGGTGATTTGATGAAGATTGAGAGCTTGCTTGGGGAGATGAAGGCGAGAGGGCTGTCCCCCAACGTGCAGATTTACAACACTGTGATTTACGCATTGTGCAAATGCCGGTCGGCGTCACAGGCATTGGTTGTTCTGAACCAAATGGTTGCAAGCAGGTTTGACCCAGATGTCGTCACGTTCAATACTTTGATAGCAGCGTTTTGTCGGGAAGGGGATGTTGAAGAGGCCCTGAAACTTTTGAGGGAGGCCATTAGGAGGGAGTTGGAACCGAATCAGTTAAGCTATACTCCTTTGATTCATGGCTTCTGCGTCAGAGGAGAGGCGATGGTTGCATCTGATTTGCTTGTGGAAATGATTGGAAGAGGGCATACTCCGGACGTGGTTACGTTAGGAGCATTAATTCATGGCCTCGTTGTTTCTGGGCAGGTTAATGACGCTTTGATTGTCCGGGAGAAGATGATAGAGAGACAGGTGATGCCTGATGCTAACATATATAATGTGCTGATTAGTGGTCTATGCAAGAAACGGATGCTTTCTGCAGCTAAGAACCTTCTTGAAGAGATGCTTGAGCAAAAAGTCCAGCCTGATAAATTTGTGTATACTACTCTGATTGACGGATTCATTAGGAGTGACAAACTCAGTGATGCGAGGAAAATATTCGAGTTCATGGAAGAAAAAGGTGGCTGCCCTGATATTGTTGCCTACAATACTATGATAAAAGGATATTGTAAGTTTGGAATGATGAATGAGGCGGTTATGTGCATGAGCAGCATGAGAAAGGTTGGGTGTATCCCAGATGAGTTTACATATACTACACTTATCGATGGCTACGCTAAAAAGGGCGACATAAAAGCAGCTCTTAGGTTTTTATGTGATATGATGAAGCGAAGATGCAAGCCAAATGTTGTTACATACGCATCACTAATATGTGGATACTGCAACATCGGTGACACAGACAGTGCAGAAGATTTATTTGCAAGTATGCAGTCTGAGGGTCTATTTCCCAATGTTGTACACTACACAGTTCTAATCGGTAGTCTCTTTAAGAAAGATAAAGCAATCCAAGCTGCGGCGTACTTTGAACATATGCTGCTTAACCACTGCTCTCCTAATGATGCTACAATGCATTATTTAGTTAATGGGCTCACAAACTGTAGGTATGGTATGATCAACTCAAACTGCAGTGATACTGATCAGGCTCATAAGAAGAGTGCCCTTTTAGATGTATTCAAGGGATTGATTTCTGATGGATTGGACCCAAGGATTTCGGCATACAATGCTATAATCTTCAGCTTGTGTAGACATAATATGCTTGGGAAGGCAATGGACCTGAAAGATAAGATGTCTAACAAAGGCTGCTTGCCAGACCCTATAACCTTTCTTTCACTTCTTTATGGATTTTCTTCTGTTGGAAAATCAGGGAAATGGAGGAGTGCCTTACCTAATGATTTTCAGCAGGATGAATTTGAGATAATCTGCAAGCGCATGACATTATTCAATCAGCATGTAATTAGTCCAGTTAGAGATGAAGTCTCTAGGATTTTACAGCTATATGCTGAGGAGTTTCAGTTCCTACAACAACCAGAGCAGAGATTTGCTGGATCTTGACTCAGTGTCGTGGTTTACCTGGCTCTTGGGATCAGGGTGTAACTATAACTTGAATTTTGGCTTCAGCAACTGGATACCAAGCAGAACTGCAGAATAGCATGATTTAAATGCCAAGCAAAGTTGTTGATAGAGTGTTTCCTCAAGCACTCAATTTCAAGACTGGCAGTGCAATTAAAGGGCAGCCCCAGTGCACGTAGCTCCCGCTTGCGCAGGGTCAGGGGAAGGGTCTGACCACTTGGGTCTTTTGTACGCAGTCTTTCCCTGCATTTCTGCAAGAGGCTGTTTCCAGGACTTGAACCCGTGACCTCATGGTCACAAGGCAGCAGCTTTACCACTGCGCCAGTGCAATTAGCTAGACAAAATTTTCGCTGGAGATCGTCCTTGAAGGTAGCAATCACAATGTGCATAGTTTGTCTTTGGAGAACTTTTACAGTGCATTTTACAACCTCTTGTTTATTGCCAAAATGTTGTGACAACTGAACTCTAGTAATGTTTGCCACACATTTTGTGACAAATGAACCATAGTAAATTTGCTTGAAGGTGTGTTGAATTTTTCTTTTTAACAACAACCTGTTCATTTTCTGAAAAGAAATAACTTTCCAATCTGAGAGCCTCTTACCATATATTCACATTGGTTTTATTGGCTAATGTCATTGCAGCATATTTTTCATTATCTATGAGACTATGACTATAACTCATTATTTCATCTTCTCTGTTCATACCACTATATTTTGGATTGCTTATAACACACCAACTCATCAGCATTGATGCAGTACAGTGCAAGCAGCAGCGAGCATCATTGGGGTCAACACAGACCATGGCCACCCCTGCATATGAGTAATTTGGTGAGGAAACTAGTAATTTTAAAGCTTTTTGTTGGTGATAAATTGCAAGTGGCTATGTCTAACTTGGCTACTTCATCATTGGCCCCTCGCCTTGTCTGAGATTTAAAGCAAGCTGTGCCACTGAATGCAAGTAGAGGAATGCCACATATAACATCGTACTACCTACAAGATTTAGAGGTTTCTGAGGAAGGAAAGACTGTAACACTGATCTTTTTTTACCCCAACCCAATGGTACAGAGACTAAAGTTGGCTTTCTTTAGCTTGCCATAATTTGTCAACATTTTTTTTCTAATCGATTAAAATGTTATATAATTTTTTCTCTTGTATCTGGTTGTTGCCTTGTTGCTAAATTCATTTCTCAAGGGAAACTAGTTAACCTTTTTTTTTTAAAAAAAAAATCCTTTCAATGACTGTCACATGCATTGAGATGCAAAGTCACATAAGGATCTGTCATAAGGGAATCATGGTCGCAACTGTTAAAGCTCAACAACACTGAAATGCCTTGATGAACAAAACCTGAGCAACTATATGCTGCCCTGCATTTGATTCCTGCTTATTTTTCCTCTTTATATTAGAAGGTACGCTAATTCTTGGATTTTTTTTTTCAGGTAAGCAAATTAAATGAGCCACTCCCTCATAACAACACAGTCAGAACAAGGCACGGCAGCACTGTTGAACTTTCCCAACCTGTAATGTAGGACATTAGCCAAAATATAAGTTATTTGCATCTGCATATACTCCTGTACATAGTTGCTGACCATACCATACTGAGCTACTGACCGTGTTAGCACAAGAGGCCGCATGACAAAAACTGTTCTACGGATTATCATCAGTGGAAGTAGGAGCTATGTATCCCAAATATTCTGTTGATTTAGTACAAACCTGTCTATTGGAGACAAAAGGATCCTGACAAAATTAAGGCGTTTAAATACTTAAATTAAATGCAATTCTGATGTTTCTTCATTGCTGGCAACTTGAATCTTTACCACCGATGTAAGCATGTGCAATGCAATATTTGATATGTCTATTTGTCTATATGTTGTGCAGTGGAATTTTTTCCGGGAATACACATGTGCAGATGTGCGTATCATTATTGTTATTTCCAGAAAGATAGAAATATTTTCATTTGTAATTTATTTCCTCTTGAGAATAAGGCAGACACATCATTCTATTGGTTGTGTACCCTGACCTTAAGATAATGTGAGTGCTAAAATGTTCCGAACAGTATGACTTCCATGGCCCATGGATAGGCACATATATACATGCCAAGCTGTTTTGAGTCTTTGTGCTTGTTGTTATTGTTGACCAAGGGCGGTTGACATCTAAAATTTGTCGTGCCAAAGATTTAACAGGCCAAAAGTTGGGCAAAAATAATGTCATGGATTTGGTAAGCCAAATGTGAGAGTTTGGTAAGTTTTGGTAGCCGACTAGATAGTAGCTAAAATCATGATTTGCCAAATCATTAGCACGATAAATTTTAAAAGCAAACTAATCAGGCCCAAGATATGTCATACGATACGAGTATACGACGACCTTGCACTTACAGGATGAGGAGGTTCCGCGTTGACTTTGGCGTCTGATCTTATCGGGTAGATGAGAGTCAACAGTTGGAGGCGGCTCTTCACCCAGTTTTTTTCCCCCTCTCAGCTCAGGGGTCAGTGATCGTCGCACGGCACGACGACGCCATCTCGCACTGTCGCACACAAGTTTGACCTCTGCTACTCCGCTGCTGCATGCAGCCACGTAGAATTGACCTCCGCTACTCTGCTGCATGCAGCCACGTAGACGTAGGGGTTGGTGGTGCCTTTATCCCCCGTACAGTACAACTGAGGCTGCCTGCCTGCGTTACCTGCAGGGCTGCACACGGTTGCACCGTGCACGACTGTGCGTACACCAGAGGCCAGTAGACGACCGTGGACCAAGGCACGTAGGTCCGTCGTCCTCATCAAGTGAGTAGTGACGTGTCCTGATCCGACTTATATTCCTCGTCTCGCACCGTTTGGATCGGCCAAGTACGTCAACCATTGCATGCAGACTTCAATGCACCTATCTCCTGTATACATGCACGCATTTACGAGGACGCACGGATCGATGCATGGCGAGCTCGGCACCAACCACGGCATCTCCAAACCAGACCGGTTTCGGTTTGCAAGTGTGCAACCATGCAGGTTCAGTTCAGGCACACGACGACGTTCCACGACACACACCACTATATATAGACTGTCATTGCCTACACACTGCCGGTACCCACCACCATCGTCTTCATTCAGCTAGCTGTTGCACACTCACAAAGTCACAAGTCGATCTTTCGATCACAAAGCTTCACTCACAAGTCACAAGTGTTAGCTAGCTAGCTCACTAGCTAGACAAGTCGAGAGCCAACATGGACGTGCAGGTGCAGCGGAGCTTCGTGATACCCGCGCCGGCGTCGGAGCCATCGACGGAGGTGCCGCTGACGGTGTTCGACCTCGTGGCGCCCACCTACCACGTCACGGTGCTGTTCGCCTATGCCGCGCCCAACCCCACCAACGCGGCGCTCCTCGACGCGCTCGCCGCCACGCTCCCGCGCTTCCCGCTCCTCACCGCGCGCCTCGTCGCCGACGACGACCGCCGCCCGTTCTTCGTCTCGGGGAAGGGCGGCGCGGGCGCGCTCGTGGTCGAGGCCATGGTGGCGTCCGCGCTCTCAGACCACCTCCCGCTCGCGCCCGCGCCGGAGCTCGCGAGCCTGCACGTGCCGGTCGGCGGCGGCGGCGATGGCGACGCGTTGTTGCCGCTGCACCTGCTCATGCTCCAGATCAACCGCTTCGCGTGCGGGGGCCTCGTCATCGCCTCGTCCGCGCACCACCAGGCCGCCGACGGCTACTCCATGTCCACCTTCTTCCACGCGTGGGCCGACGCCGTCCGCGCCAGCAACAACGGCGCTACTACTACTAAGCCACCACTCGACTACGTCGGCGGCGGTCTCTGCTACCACCGGCGCCGTACGGGCCGAGCGCCATCGTGCCGCGCCGCCCGCCGCGGTGCGAGTTCGAGCACCGCGGCACCGAGTTCCTGCGCCCCGAGGACGCCGCCGCCGGCAGGCCCGTGCCGGTCCGGGTGGACCCTTCGGAGATCGCCAACGTGCTGCTGCACCTCCCAAGCGAGTTCGTGGCGGCGCTCAAGGAGAACGCCACCGCGCCGCAGATGAGCCGGCTGTACACGACCTTCGAGACCGTGTCCGCGCACCTGTGGTGGAAGATCACCGTGGCGCGCGGCCGGGCCGACGACGCGTCGCGCACGGCGCTCAACGCCGCGGTGAACGGCCGCGCGCGCCTCGGCGCCGACGACGCCGTGGCGGGGCTTCTTCGGCAACGTGGTCCTCACGGCGAGCGCCGCCGCCAGCGCCAGAGACCTGGCCCGGGCCACGCTCACCGACGCGGCGGCGCTGGTCCGCGCGGGCGTGTGCGCGCGCGACCGCCAGTACTTCCAGTCGTTCATCGACTTCGGGGAGCTGCACGGCGGCGAGGAGCTGGAGCCCACGGTCGGGGACGACGACAACGTGCTGCTCCCGGACGTCGCGTCCGAAAGTTGGCTGCACCTGGAGCTGCACCGCCTGGACTTTGGGTGCGGCGGCCGGCTCGCCGGGATCCTGCCGGCGAAAGTCCCGCTGGACGGGGTGGTGGTGCTGATACCCAGCCTGCGGAAAGGGGGCGGGGTGGACGTGTTCGTGGCACTGTGGGAGAAGCATGCGAAGGATACAAGAGTTCCAGACATATGCGGCGACCAACATTATTTACTGCTTATGCATCCGAGAAGGAATAAATTTTCCGAAAGTTAATAAAGTTTTCTTTAAAGAATATATACTCTCTCTATTCCAAAGTATAGTTTACTGACTCTATGTTAAATCAAAATTCCCAACATTTGATCAGAATTTATTAAAAAAATGCAAGAAGATCCAATTAGTAGTATTATTTTTTTATATAATAGAGGTTTTGATAGAGCATTTGTTTGGTCGGGTACTAGCAGGAGCTAAGCGTCTAATTTGTCTTCTTAGCTTAGAAAAATAGCCACAACATGGTAAAGCCTTCGATGTGTTTACGGTTGTGTTCCAACTTCTGTCCTGGCCCTACGGCGTCATGTGTTGTGCAATCAATCAATTCATGTTCTTCTAACGTACAACGAGTCAACGATACGCATCCATTACAGGGGAAAAGAAGACAACCATGGAGGAGGAAGCAAGAAATTGTTATTTCATATTTTGGCTAAGAGTTAAATCATTCATATCACTGGCGGATTAGGGCCGGTGATCCTAGGCTGGGCTGCCGGCCTCGTCGGCGTCCAATTCTACTATATAAATTTTGTGTGTAACTTGTATACTTAAGAGATTAAATTTAATCTATTGTTTAGCCACTAAACCATTAGGACTTATATAAAGTTTTATATCCACATATTCATATATTTTGTTTCTCGAATACGCATGAGATCTGCGCATCATTGCATTTAAGAAGGAAATAGTTTATGTTACAAATTTAGCCGGCCTACAGCCTGTTCGCTTGCTCGTAAACGATCATAAATTTTCAGCCGGGAACAGTATTTTTCTCTCACACCAAACCAGCCAGCAGTAAATAATCCACGATACGATACGGCCTCCCGAACAGGCTGCTAGCGGGTGGCAACAAATCGCTACATTTTGAAAAACACGACAACAGAAGGTGAAGACGGGATGCTGCTAGATTGCTACCGAACAGCCAACGCCCGCATCCCAGCCGCCCCGGCTTCGATCCAGCGATCTGCCTCCATCTTGATAATCTGCAGCATTTCAGCGATCATGGCGGTTGCGTCCCGGAAGCATCTTGCATTCCGTTCTTTCCATACTCGCCAAGAGACTAGCGCAAACAACGAGTCGAGGCCCTTCCGCTGTTGTCCATCAGAGAGCTTTCGCAGTTTCCTCCACCAGCTCAGTGTTGATTGTTTTCCTTGGGGAAGCTGGAAACCGATCGCCTGCAGGATGAAGTACCAGAGCTCCCTAGTGAATGGGCAGGAGGCGATGATGTGGTCAATTGTCTCCGGAGCTTGGTCACAGAGGTAGCAGCGATCTTGCATCATGTAACATCTCTGGTGTTACGAGCTGGCTTAGCATCTAGGTTAAGATTCCAGAGAATCTTGCCGAACGAGTTTTCAAATTTTAACCAGTTAAAACACACATGGAACGAAAAACTATTTCTGAAAACAAAAACAAGATATAACTTGTGTACAGTGTTTATGTAATGGTGAGCAATAGTGTAGATAAGAATACAACATTAATTTTTGGGAAGTGAGTATTGTTGGTTTTTGGGAGCTCAAAAATCGAATCCGAAATTCAAACTAGAACATTTCGTTGAATCGACGAGAAATTGAACTTATGTTTCAAATGCTATTTTTGGTGATTTATATTGAGTAAAATAGTAAAAAGGTGCTTAAATGTTTTTGCTCTTATGGGTTAGTATGAAGTATGGACTAATATGTGAAATGCTCATTGGTTGAAGATAATAAGGTTTAGACATTTTAAAAATTGTGGCAACAAGTGTTCATGGAGGTTGAGTCCAAATTGAACCCTTTCTTTCTAAGTCGGAAAAGAGTGTTAGACAATGCTATTTTGGCATTTGAATTCTAGTAAAATTTCTTAAACATCAGTTTATGTTTTGGTACGATTGGTTACGTCAAAGTGAGTATTTGGGCATGGTATAAGTTGTAGTGCTATTGGGTGGCACGTTGTTCTCTTAAAAATTGCCCTAACTTCGCTAGAACGCGTTGTGGCGAGGTTGTTGGCGCTCCGTTCATGAACCAGCGCCCAGCTTGACGAACCCACGTTGGCATCTCTATATTGTCATCGCTGGTCACCCTCCGGTCGTGCTTGTGGCCTGGTTACACAGTCCGTAGGGTCTACTAGGGTCTCGAACTCTTGCCTTAATATCAACCGAGCTCTAACAGGTGGGTTTCCGAGCTTCAAAATGTGTGCACGTCACCTGTTGCCACCTCTCGGTCCGGGTTCGCGGTCACCGCGCGCATGGGCGCTGTTGGCGCCGGACTCAGGCCATGCCCGGGCTGCTGCCGCTGGCCAATTCACGCGCTCAGTGGTGCCGCGTAGCGTCTACGGCCTGGCGTTGGCTGGTCGCGGCCTGGGTTTCGTTGCTACGTGCGCGTCGCGCTCGGGTGGCCGGCCGCGGTGTCGCGCGCGGGCGTGCCATGGTTGCGGTGGTCGTTGCTCGGCCAATGTTGCGCTGCTCCACCCTTTCGATTCACCTACCACCTCGTGCCTTTGGTGTATGCCACTACCGCCGTGTCTGGTTGTTGGCCTGGTCACAGTGGCGACGGGGTGTCTCACTGACTCGCCCCGCTAGCCGCCATAGGGGAGCCCTGCTCGAGCCCAACCGCCCCCAATTCAAGTGCGTCGCACCAAGCTCTTCCCTGCCTCGTCACCTGTGTGCACGTGCACGGGTTGCAGCTAACGATCGGAGCTGCCGTCTTAATCCGCTCGAGCTCACTTCCGTACCTCTCCACGATATGACCTTGGCAAGAGCACCGCGCCGCCGTCCATCGGTTCACCTAGCTCAGGGCTTCACAGTTCAATTCCTCACGCATGTATGTGGCATAGGAAGCCAACTAGGTGCTCCATCTTCCCCATCCCCGGCCAAGCACTATCGACCGCCAATTTAGCATTTTGCTCATCGCAGGTCGAAATGCCGCCGTGACCATGAACTTGGGGGTAAGGTATGTTGAAGCGGTAGCAATTCAATTGCTTGTAACCATGAGTTCGCCTTGACTCTCTCCATCTGGTGCTCATATATTTGTCTTGGCGTGGTACTGCGTGCGTCGGTGAGGTGACGACCGGTGTTGCCCTTCGGAGCGCCGCCACGCGGAGCGGTCGCATGTGGCCAGGATTCCCCCGACCTTCTCCGTCTCAACCGGTTGCGCGGCTGGCTTTGTGGTAAACCCTTGTTGCTCCCGTGCAAACTCTATCGTATCGTTAGCTCTTAGCCTCGTCGGAATAGGCCCGTCACCGCCGCGGATCGCCGCCCACAGTGGCAGCCCGTGACGGTGCGTCGTCGAGTCCCCAACCGTCACATATCCCTACGGGTTAGCCATAGATGGCGATCGACCCTTCATGACTGACGTATTGGGTCTGGTTTGCCCGGCGTAACCACCGTTGCCGCCGGTGTGCCGCGTCGTGCGCGGGCACGCCGAGGACTGTCCCATTGCAAGGACGGCAGGTTCCAAGGTTCTCGATGTAAAACACGCGTCTGCGGTAATAGTGCTTCACTATTTCGCGTAATTGTCTAAAAGCCCGAGCCCTCTTTTACAAAAGAGCCACGCACGCGGGCTCCCCCGCCTTGGGCCTTTGCTGGGACAATTGATGCGCGTGCCCGCGTCCCGCGTTGGGCTAAGTCGGGCTGCTGGGCTGAATGAGTGGTCGCCGACCCTTTTCTTTTTCTAAAGTATTTTCTAAATTAGATTCTAAGGTAACCTTGTAAATTCAATAGAAATTTGTGTAGTTGACCAAAAAATTGTGAAACCAATTTTGTTCAGCTCCTGAAATCATGATCTATCTGCTAGTGTATTTTGTTCACATAGTTTTATAGAATTTTCAAGAGTAACCCAATTAATTAGAAGCACTTAATATTGTTAAAACATCAATTTGTAGGAATTATTGTGAGTAATTGGTAGTAGTGTTGGCTCTGGGATTTTTACAGTAAATTCATAATATTATTAGGTGCTCACTGTAATTTTTGTAGCTTCATAGGATTTAGTTTGCTAAGGTAGTTAAATGAGTCATAGTACGAATACATGTATTTAATCGATAAAATGCCAAAACATTTTAGGGTTGTAGAACTTAAACATTTTTCGGAAACGAAGCCTTACTTGACAACGCAGATACGTAGCCTAGTACGTTTGTCAGTAGAGCTAGCTCATTAGCTTGCAAAGCGTAATCGTGTTTTTAGGGTTGTGGCTGCCGTTGATTATTTACGTCCCTACGTTACATCCACGAATATCATAATAGGGACAACGATGGATCATGGAGTCGATCGGAGTAACAGAAAAGATGGTGCTTGATGATCATGTCGCCACAATAGAGTGCTAATCCTTAGTTATATCTTGCCCAGGCAAGCCCCAGTGTATAACCTCTACTATTCTGCACTTTATTTTATGTCTGTGCATTAAGTTTTAAGGAATTGAATGAAACCCACTTGCATATACCCTTATCCTATGAGTCTTACTAGTATAGCAGGATCGTATAGATTCCTATGCTATAGGATCCGATAGGAATCGAGTGATTGTCTATCACTCATGAGAGATAGGAAAGATACTATTATTGTCATTGTTATACTACTATCACAATATATATATATATATATATATATATATATATATATATATATATATATATATATATATATCAAAATGATAATTGGAGACCGGGTGAAATGGTACTTGGATCTGGACTTGTTTAGGCATTCGAGTGAGGCTCAGATTGCACTTGTTTCGCCTGTGTCGATTGAGGACCGTCTGTTGCTGTGAATGGTAGTCAGGTCACAGACTTATTATCTTGAACATATACTTGCTTATGGGGCGGGGAGACTTATCACTCTCTTGTCATGGGTTCCGGCTTTTTTGGACCGACTTTTAGGGGTGGGTATTAGGTGGAGGTCTAAGCACAATACTGAGATCGGGTCTCTGGTGTTGGAGGCTTGGAGGCCAAGTTTGAACGGGGATCTGGACCCCTTGATAGGAGTGGGACGAGTTGGTTCTGTTTGTGCCTGTGGTACAAGCGAGGCGTGTGTTTCGGGGTACCCAGCTGGGATACATTTATTCGCGAATCGTCGTTTTTTGAGACGGTACCGACTTGGCTATGGTCTAACACCGTAGTAAGAACTGGGATTTGGAAGGTGATAAAATAATTCTGATTGCTTACCACTTGCTTGAAAGTAGCATAGGAGCTTACCTATAATGATTAGCTAATTAACTACAAACAACTGCTGAAAACTTGGAACATAAGGAAGCACTATTAATAATGCTTCCTGTAAAGGCAATAAAACAGCAAGCCAAATAGCCTTGCATATCCTTGGAGTCTCTTATTTTCTCCTATCGGGTAAGTCTTGCTGAGTACAATTGAGTATTCAGGGTTTTATTCCTCCTATTGCAGGTGACAGGTACAGTTGAGCTACACTTGTGTGTGGAAACCTCCTGGTGGGCTTAGTGGGGATTTTCTGACGTTGCTGACGTAGGTGTTTATTTAAAAATTTTATGAAAATGTTTTACAAAGGAAAAAATTACAACCTGTTATCATCTCCTTGTATTTAAAGGTTCCTCGTAAAGCTCTTAAAATTGTAGTTTATGAATTTTATTTTCGCTGAAACTCTGATCACATATACAATTTCGCTATTGTTTTATGTAATATAAGAAATGGCGAAAAGATGTAAACTTTATACTCTCATTTATGATCCTGACGAAAAAATGTGGAGTTTTGAGTTCATCCACGGGGTGTGTTCGACAGAATTGCAATAGTTTAGTGTTCTCGCTTGAGTACTCGGTGTCTAATAAAAGACAAGTATTCTTGAAAGAGCGTTAAATTAGACGGTTGTGCCACGCATCGAGCCCGCGACGAGCTCTCCAGTCCGCCATAGTAATATCTTGACTCGGAGTGGAGCCCAATGCAAGTCTTCCAAATTAGCCGGTGACCTCTGAACGTAATTGCGTCGCTATGAAGCATGGCGTATGCAGACTTGGCCGAGTATGTACCATCAGGTGTCCATCGCCAAACTAGCCTGTCCGGCTGATCGCTCAGGTTGATCTGTTCCAGGATGTTCGATAGCTCCAGGTACTCCTCAATAGCGGATTGGGAAAGACCGCCGGAGATGACGCGCGCCCATTGTCAGTTAGTTAGCGCCTCCCTTACTTATTGCCGTTGCCGGACTTGGTTTGGGACTAGCTGGTAAAGGTATGGAGCGAGGTCGCTAATGCCATCCCCCTCGATCCACTTGTCTTCCCAGAACAAGGCCGTTCGACCATCTCCGATCATGAAGTAGGTTGAAGCCCGGAAGAAGGCCTTAACCTCGGGGGCTGTTTTGATCGGCAGTGAGCTCCACGCCCGATCTTGATCTGTCTTTTCTAACCAGAGCCATCGAGTTTGCAGTGCGTACCCCTGTAGCTTCAAGTCGCTGACGCCCAGACCGTCTAGCTCTGTTGGCTTGCAAACCGTCAGCCAGGCTACCATACATTTCCCACGGACAGAAGCGTCACTGCCAACCCAAAGACACTTCCGGCATATGGCATCAATTTCCTTCCTTGCCCAGGTTGGAAGGTTTTCTGCCATCATTGCATATATTGGGACTGCGCGCAGCACTGATTTGATCCATACAAGACGTCCACTTCTTGCCATGAGTGAACCATGACAGGGGTAGCTTCCTTGCCACTGCCTCAACGACTGACTGAAACTGCGCTTTTGGAATTGGCCTGATGCTCAGAGGGAGGCCGAGATATTTGAGTGGGAACGGCTGCACTTTACATCCGAGTATGTTGATTATCTCTTCCAAGGCGTCTTCACCACCATAGATTGGAGTAATGGAGCATTTGGCCAGGTTGGTCTTTAGGCCGGAGGCTTCCCCGAAAATGGACAGAATCTCTTTCACCGCTTTGCCTCCTGGACGATTGACCGGATGAAGAGGATCACGTCATCAGCGTAGATGCTGCACTGGTATTTGATCTCCGGCAGCTCTACTCTTCTGAGTACCCCATCTCTGCATGCTTGAGGAAGAGCCTATGCAGGATGTCCATAGCGATAACGAAGAGCAGGGGCAACAGGGAGTCTCCTTTGGCGTACCCCTCTGAGATGTGCTATTGGAGGCCCCTGATGTCCATCTGGGCGAAGCCGTGCTTAGTAGGGTCGCTATCCACCTCCGCCAAGTAGCGCCAAAGCCAATATTCATATATTTTAGCGAGTAGGACATCTGAATAGGAGTAAAGGCTAATTGAAGCGAAATTAGGCCTCCACTCCTTTGTCCTATCAACATTTTAGCTAGTGACTAGTGTTCTTCTTGTCCATCAAGATAACGCCATAAACAATCTACCGACGGTAGAGCATCTCCAAGAGTTTTCTATTTTTTTCTCCTAAAAACTTGTAGTTTGGTAACTCCTAAAAAGATTGGGGGAGGAAAAAAGAAGGTCATCTCCAAAAATTTCTAATAAATGACATCTAAAAACATCTACGTACATCGCACAAGCCAGTGAGCAGTGAGTGAGTGTGTCAGAGATTGATCGGAGCAAGCAAGGAAGCAAGCAAGTGTGCCGGTGGGGTACCTGAACGCCGGACCAGCCCTTGGCGACGTCGTCGGCCTGGCTGTCAGACTCGTTGGCCCATGCCCACAAAGACGCGCCGCCTGCGTGCGCGCGTCGAAGAAGGTCTTGGGCCGCGTGCACGTGGTCAGTAGTCCGGCCCCGCCGCCAGCGCGCACGCGTCGTCGTCGCCGCTCGGGCTCACCGCACGAACGCTTCACCACGCCGTCGTCTTACGCCCCACCATGTAGTAGTCCCGGGCGTGTCCATCACGCCAGCACGTCGCAGCCGCACTTCGCCGCGCTTTCGCCCGCGCGTCGAGCCCGACGTTATCACCGCGCCAAGCACCGGAACAGTCCCGGCACTCCACCATGCCATGGCGGCGCGTGAGGCTTGCAGCGGCGCGGTGGTGGCGCGCTCCCAGCGGAGGAAGTCCGCGCTCTGGTACACGAGCGTGGATGCCACGCCGCGGACCTCGGCGGACACCGCGACACGCCACAGCTCGTCGTCGCCGAGGGAAGGATACGCGGAGTCGGAGGTGCGCGCAAAGTTACGCGGATTGGCTCGGCTTTTTCGAAGTGCCTAAATTTTAGGAGTGAAGATTAGGAGTTGTTGGAGAGGGGTTTTTCTCCATCTTTCTAAAAAAATAAAAATCAAGAGAGGATTTAGAGAACTTTTAGAGATGCTCTAAAACACAGACTACACTAGGTGACCGCGAAACGCCATGGTCACACGGAGGTGGATGGCGCATCCCTTGAACTACCTTAGTTTGATAGGCTTTTGAGTGAACTTTACTCCCTCGGAGTGTCACTATTAGTAGATAGTTTTGTACTTTTGGTTGCTATTTTTTTATGCTAAATTTGCTCGGGACACATTTGTTCTTATGGAATTATTATACTTGATCTTAAACTCTATGGGTAATTCTTTCTAGTCTAGCTAGTCTCGTCGACTTAATTTTGGTAAACCTATGCTTGCAGGGATTACATGTCGTAACCTTCTCTTCTCCGTAGTAAGGCCCCGTTTAGATCCAATTTTTTTTGTTTGGCCTACTGTAGCATTTTCGTTTGTATTTGGCAATTAGTGTCTAATTATGGACTAATTAGGTTCGAAAGTTTCGTCTCGTGATTTCTCACCCAACTGTGTAATTAGTTTTTTTTTCGTCTACATTTAGTACTCCATGTATCTACCGCAAAATTTGATGTGATGGATACTGCGCAAATTTTTTTGGGTTTTGGGAACTAAACTGACCCTAAAACGTGTTTGCACGGGCGCGGAGGGAGAAAAAAAAGACAGCCTACTCGCACCGGTTTGGTTTATGAACCGTTGGACTCGAACCCGACTAGCATCGACTCAGCCGCCACCTCGCCAGTCCTCCCCTCACCTTCTTGCGCCGGAAGAAGGAAACGCCGGCGATTCCAACCCCAGCCAGGCGGAGATGGCGGAGCCATCGGCCTCCTCCGCGGCCGCCACCGCCGCCGCGGAGCAGACGGACGCGGAGAGGATGGATGCCCTGGACCGGATGCTCATGCGGCTGGCCCTCGCCGACGACGCGCGCCTCGCGCCGGTGCTCGCCCGCGTCCTCCCCTACGCCGTCACCTCGCTGGCCTCCCCCGCGCCGGCCGTCCGAAAGCTCGTAAGCGCACCGCTCTTGTCCCCTCTCCTCCAGTCCTTACCCGATCCGAATTTCAGGGAGAGACATTCGTGCCGCTCGTCCTATTCCCCTCAGTTGGTTTAGTTGGTTCCTTCGTGATGTTATGTATTGGATATTGCTCATGGGGTGACATGTGAGAGAGAAGTTTTAGGTTCGGGCGTGGCACAACTGAGAGCGTTGTACCTATTATGTCTGCGGCAGTTGCTTCTATTAGTTTCTTCAGAGGGAAATTGCTTGTATTATTAGTGGCTGGCTCATACAATTACACGATTAACACATTCTCTGTAGTCTTAGCTGTTTATTTTGTACTAGGACTACTAAAAAAAAAATACTTGGCCTCCTTTCACGTGGTGCCCTGCTACTAGCCTACTAGTAGTCACTAGTCAGTACTATATTTTTTTGGTTTAAGTTTTGTATGGGCCTTTCTAACGTTATGTGGTTTTATTTTTGGGTTTCATTAGGTTATGGAAATTCTTAGTCACATTAACAAAAGGGTGAAGCACAGGCCTGAGATTTCATTGCCAATGCTGGAGTTATGGAAGATCTATACTGAATCTACTTCCGCAACAATGGTCCGAAACTTTTGTATCATATATATTGAGATGGCGTTTGAGCGCCTGCCAACCGAGGTACTCTCTTTTCCTTTGCTAGTCTCTAGTTTTCTCTAGTGCTGCTTCACCATTTCTGCAAAGTTGACTGTGTCAACTTACCATTCTGTAACAGGAGAAAGGGAACATCGCACCTGATCTTTTAATCAATATATCAAATGTTCCAGCCCAGCATCAAGGGATCATCTTGAGACTTGTAACAAAGGTCACCCTTTTATTGAATGTCTTGTAAAGTGCTGTTTGTATCATCCTTTTTTTCCTTTGCGTCTCTACATTCTGTAGCACTCGCATGTTTTTTCCTTACAAAAATTGCATCTATATTAGTCAGGCTATTGGCGAATATAACACCCATAAGGCGGACGAGACTATTGCGTCAAAATATCAAGTAATAACTGAAACCAAGGATGGTCTAGTATTTGCTGAATTCTGTTTTCACACATTATTGTATCAAGCACCACCTCAAGGGTACGTATTCCTTGCTAAATTAGGTAAAACCATAGAACACAATTTGAGCGTCGGACATTTGACTGCTATTGAATTGTACAGTACTGGATGCCCAGCAGGACTGTCAGTTGCCCAATCAGAACGTGTCACCAGAAAACAACCCCTAAAAATCGACGTACTTGCATCAAGAAAGGTAATTAAAAATGTGTAATCATGTCTGCACAACAGCACAAGTGCACATACATATCTTAGTTGTTACTACCTGCACAATGCGCTTGGTCTTCTCATGGTTGAATTTCTTGTTCAATCTCTTCAGCTAGGAATCTTGAATGTCATTGAAGCTATGAACTTCGCACCTGAGATTGTGTACCCTCTTTATTTATCTGCTTCTTCAGATAGGTATTCTATTTTAGAATTTTGTCTAAAATATGTTGGAATTTTACGTGGACCGATAATCATGCTAACCACTATCTTAGTACAGCCAAGAGCCAATTTCTAAGAAAGGAGAAGAGTTCTTAAAGCGCAAAGCTTCAACAGTAAATTTAGAAGATCCGAACCTTATCAAGAGACTGTTCACATTGTTCAATGGTATGTACTTTGCATTTTCTTGGGTTTTGATCAATGCAGTTTAAATTTCAATTAGAGTACTGTCACTATGCTCGTCTCTTGCTATCTATGTGTTGTGTTATAGTCTGAATACTTAGATGCGTTTCTATCAATTGGTGTTGTTTTAATTGTGGTTTCATTTCTTTTTACGTGTTGGTTTTTATGGTCCATTGGAGAGAATGCATATGTGAGTGGATGATTGCAAACCTGTTCTCATTATTATGCAGCCCTTCTTGAACTCCCAAACCCACCTTTCACAAGTACCCATATAGATGACTACATATGTCCACACAATTGGCTGCCCACTGACATGGTTGAATGCCAGCAGGCTGAACACATGCGTAGTTGAATGCTGTGCACACTTGTGTGGGCACTTCTTATTCTTCTTTGCCATTAAGAAATTGATAGTTCCATTGCATGTGACCCCTTTGTGTTTTTATCTGTCACTTTGTATCTAAATATTTTGTGGTAAGTCTTGCTCCATGATAATGTTCTCTTGTGAGACAGGTACTGTGGGTGCAGAAAATATAGCTGCAGAGCTGAAAGTTTCCCCAGCACATGCTTCGTTGCGTATGCGGCTTATGAGTGTTTTCTGCCGATCAGTTGCTGCAGCAAATGCATTTCCACACACACTTCAATGCATCTTCAGCTGCATCTACGGTATTCTGTTTTGTACCCCACCTCTTTTTAGTTTGCGTTTAATTGGTCTTATCCCTTCTGATGCCTAATTGTTACATTGTAACTTTTGTCTTACTGAACATAGATGTGTATTGAAGATGAAGCTGATTTTTTTTTGGTTGATGTTTCACTGTGTTTTTGTTTTTTACCCTAGTCATTGGAATAAACTGCGACATCTTACACAACACTACTTTAATCAAGGGTCATGGTCAACTGAGATTCAGACATTTTATTAATTCTGCTCAAGGATCATGCTCATTACGAATTACCGGGGAATTAAGTTGATGAGCCATACTATGAAGCTATGGGAGAGAGTTATCGAGCATCGCTTGAGAGCAATAACGCGGGTCTCTATGAACCAATTTGGTTTCATGCCTGGAAGGTCAACCATGGAAGCCATTTTCTTAATAAGACAAGTTATTGAGCGGTATAGGGAAAAGAAGAAGGACCTACACATGGTTTTTATTGACTTAGAGAAGGTTTATGATAAAATACCAAGGAATGTTATGTGGTGGGCTTTGGACAAACATAAAGTCCCAACGAAGTACGTCGGGCTCATTAAGGACATGTACAACAATGTTGTGACTAGAGTTCGAACAAGTGATGGAGATACGGATGACTTCCCGATTAGGATAGGACTACATCAAGGGTCAGCTTTGAGCCCTTATTTGTTTGCTTTAGTGATGGATGAGGTCACAAGGGACATACAAGGGGACATCCCTTGGTGTATGCTTTTCGCGGACGATGTAGTGCTAGTTGATGAAAGCCGGACAGGAGTGAATCAGAAACTGGAGTTATGGCGGGAGACTTTGGAGTCCAAAGGTTTTAGACTCAGTAGAACTAAAACTGAGTATATGAGATGTGACTTCGGCACTACTACTCGGGAGGAGGAAGATGTTAGTTTGGAAGGTCAAGTAGTGCCTAGGAAGGATACCTTTCGATATTTAGGATCAATGCTACAGAGTGACGGGGATATTGATGAAGATGTTAGCCACGTAATCAAAGCGGTGGTGGATGAAGTGGCGGCAAGCGCCTGGTGTCCTATGTGACAAAAGGGTAGCACAGAAGCTAAAAGGCAAGTTTTATAGGACGGCGATTAGACCTGCTATGTTTGTATGGTGCGTAATGTTGGCCTCACTGAAAAGACGACATGTTCAACAGCTAAGTGTCGCGGAAATGCGTATGTTGCGTTGGATTTGCGGTCATACAAGAAGGGATCGAGTTCGGAACGATGATATACGTGATAGATTAGGGGTAGCGCCAATTGAAGAAAAGCTTGTCCAACACCGGTTGAGATGGTTTGGACATGTGCAACGGAGACCTCCAGAGGCACCGGTGCGTAGTGGAATCCTAAGCCAGGATAGTAACGTGAAGAGAGGCAGAGGAAGACCGAAGTTGACTTGGGTAGAGGCAATAAAAGGAGACTTGAAAGGATGGAATATACCCAAAGACTTAGCCTTAGATAGGAGTGCTTGGAAGACAGCTATTCACGTGCCTGAACCTTGATTGCTTCTGACGGGTTTCAACTCTAGCCTACCCCAACTTGTTTGGGACTTAAAGGCTTTGTTGTTGTTGTTGTTGTTGTAAGGATCATGCTCATCGTGGTTCCAGAAAGCATTTCCGTTGGCCTCGATGAGTTAGTGTTTGGTCTTTGTTGTTCTTAATGAGATTATGCACTGGCATTTCGAACTCATATTTCTGTGAACCTATTATTACTAATAACTCTGTCTCCCCATTCTTACATTTCATTGTTGGTAGAACCATCCTTTTGCTGTTTCGATAAGATAATAACTTGTTGGTAGAACCATCCTTATGCTGTTTCGATGAGGTAATGACTTAACTTCACCATTTCGGTATGTTACTAAATCTGTCTTATCTTTCATTGTGTTTCGCCTGTAGGAAGTGGAACTACTTCAAGGCTGAAGCAGTTAGGAATGGAGTTCACTGTCTGGGTTTTCAAACATGTATGTATGTGCACTTCGCATGTTCTAACAAGGAGTAGCTTAACTTCTAGACTTAGTGACTTCTGTTGCTTTTAATTTGGCCACCTATGGTAATTCTTTTGCTCCATTTTTAAACTAATGTAATTTATGATGTAATTGTTAATTTAGGCAGTAACTGACCAGCTAAAGTTAATCGGTCCAGTTATACTTAGTGGAATATTGCGCTCCCTTGATGGTTCTTCAACTGCAGAAACAGGTCTTTCAACTATTTATCAGCTTTATCTATTCAGATCTAAATGTGGTTTATCTTTGATTTTTTATGGTTTGTTGAGATAATTGTTGATGGCCAAATTTCCAATATTGAAATGATTGAAAAACATTGAACATGTATTGATTTTCTTCTCCTCCAGATTCTACCGGTAGAGATACCAAAATATTTGCCTACCAGGCTATTGGTTTGCTTGCCTCTCGCATGCCAAATTTATTCAGGCATGATATTTTCTTAAAACTTTCTTGGCTCTTGTTTCATTTATGTTATATTAAGGAATGACATTTCTACCTCTATTACATTGCAGTGATAAAACTGACATGGCTATACGACTCTTTACTGCTTTGAGATTGGAGGATCAATCTCTTCGTTTGACAATTCAAGAGGCGGCTACTTCCCTTGCTACAGCATATAAGGTAACTCTGGAGAGCATGTTGCTTTCTACAAAGTGTGCTTCACAAAGATGATTTTAAATTGTAACTAGTTGATCATTTATACAGTATTTTTTTTTGGTTTAAATGGTTGATGCAACTTGTAGATGCTAGATTATTGTAAATGGTTGATGCAAATAAGTCCATATTAAAACCTTTTGGAGGCAAGGAGACTTCAAAATATGTCTAGGCAGTTTCCATTTTTGAACTTCTGATCTACTCTCAGAGACCTTACCTAGTTACCTTAATAATTAATATTGTTACTTTGATAATACTTAGGTCCTGTTTCGATGTTGTAGTTTTTAGAGACCAGAGATATGCAAAACCACTGTTTTGCAAAAAGATGTCTAGAGTAGAGTTTCTATAACTCCAAAAGGCTACAGTTTTAGCAGTATCATGTTTTTCAAAACTACAAGGTTTGTTGTATGCAAACACCTCAAAGTTTTCTGAAACTAATGTATTTCGTAAAACCATGGTATTTTTTTCGTCTAAAACTCCAAAAATACTTTGCATCCAAGCCTTAGGGTTCACAATTACATATCAACCCAGTGGCATTTCATGTGTGTTGGCAACCCTTTATGCTATTGCTCGCAAGTAATAAGTGAGCTTCAATACATTAGAATGTAATTGATGCTTATCTAGCAGGATAAGTGTTTCACAAAAAAAGGATATTTTAGTGTGCACATAAGATAGAAACAACATAAAACACAGATTTTCTATCATCCAGAACAGAACCAATAGCAATTGGGTACTGTGTTTTCATTTTGCAACATTTTTGCATAGCTTTGTTCTATTTGCTGCATCATGACTTTACCATGATATCTATGCATCCAATTTTTCTCTAGCTTTAATTAGAGAATTGTCAGTTAAGTTTATTCTCTTTTTTCTTGACCTTAATATCAGCGTGCTGCAACGATAGTACTGAAGGATCTTGAGGCGCTTCTTCTGGAAAATTGTGAAGCGGTAAAGTTGTTCTTAACATCATAGGTTCTCAAACCACTATTGTGCTAATCCTTTGTTCTCAACATTTATATATGGTTTCATCGTTGGTGATAGTTTTGAATGCAAATAAATTTTAGTACGAGGGCCGCAAGTTCAAAACCTAAGTCCATGCTTTAGGAACTTGAAGGCAGGCCCATGCTCCATTTGCTAAACAATAGTGCAATTATTCAAAACAATCTGTAAAGCTCATTACCTGATGTATCAGGTGAATATTGCAAAATAACCAAGTAAATTTATCCAGGGTTATTGACCAGTTCATGTGAATAGAAAAACACCTTCTCTTCACCAAATCAGTTTGATTTTCTGAATATGATATTTCGATTTAGATTTATTCCAGCCACTAGTACTATTAAAGTATTATGCAAAAGAAGTTAAAAGTTCAAACAGCTGGTCTCAGAACAAATTTCTGACCAAGTTTTTACTTCAAATAACCATGCCAAATTTTTAGTATTAGGAGAGGTTTAAGATTTTAGTTTTTAGTCTGAGATATGCTCATAGCCACCTAGGCAAGAAGTCAGATTTTTTATCCTTCAACTATGGCTCAAATTCTCAGTTTAGATCTCATCTTTGGAGTCGAAACATAACTTTTTCCCACCCTTTTCTTAGATCACAAGTGCATTCGTATCTCATGTACAGCCTTGAGAACTTATCGCTGATGGCTTACTTTGTCATACTTTCTATCTGCGGCAGTTTTTATGGGGTGGCTATTTTTCTTGTGGTTTTGGTGATACTTGAAACTCCTATGGAGTAGACATGGGCTTCCAGCAACACCTGTTTTTATTATATGTAGACTAATTATTCCCAAATTGCAATATCTTATCATCTCTAAGGGCCTAACCAAAGGATTTCTATGCTCTTATTTTAAATTTTGCATAATTGCTTGATCTTACACATTTTTGTTATATATTTTTTTGAATTTTTTTCTCAATAAAGGAGCAAAGTGAGGTTCGCTTTTCTGCTATAAGATGGGCAACAACATTATACGATACATGGCACTGTTCAAGCCGGTACATTTGCATGATTGGGGCTTCAGATGTTAAACTGGACATAAGGTTGGTTACAAAAGATATTGGATATACATTATTTTGGCATAATGCTTTGATGTTGTGGTTGCTTTTCTGTACTGTTATAGTAGCGCGGTCACAGGTAGCTCCATATACTTTGTAGTCCACATCACTTGGGAAATATATATATTTTTAGAAGTTTCCAAACATCAAATGTCCCAACATTGTTGATGCTTTTAGTATTCGTTATAACTTTTTTCTAGCTATGTATCCATGTAATTAACCATAAGGTTCACTCATTTTGTAAAAGTTGCCCTATTGCTATGCATGCTTAACTTTATATCCTGCAGAGTGCAGGCCATATTGGCATTCTTCTCTTTTCCTATACAAGTATACAGTATTCATGCGATTAGCATTTTTATTTTTTTATTTTTTTTGGAATTGCAAGTTGAATATAAAGACTTCATTGTCATTTGTATGAGGTGACGCTGTATATTATCATAGACTTGTAGTTATACTTGTCACTTATGAGTCAGTAAAACCATTAGATTGATTTCAGATTGTAAAATCTGCTAGATCAATAACTGTTCACCTGACTCAATTTCATAAACCCTTTTTGCTACACTCGACAAATGTTTCTCATGTCCTTTAGATGGATGAAAGTAGCAACGTCCTTCAGTTCTGACATTTTCAAATGACTAGAGAATAATTGGTGATCTTGCTTTGGCATTTGGTACAATACATTTTTGTGAACAAGAAACCATTATGATGCTGATACTTCAGCAGATTTTATCAATGCATGCCTTTTTTAACTTGTACATGTTTAGCCATCTATGTATCCTTCTCTTATTAGTTTTGTTGTCACAGGGAAATGGCTCTAGCTGGTCTAAATCTTATGAATGATGGGAGGCAATCATCTGCAGGGTCTGGTGATTTCAGCTATCCTGATGTAAAGGAGATGATAAATTATATCTGCTGTCAGCGACCTCAGTTGCTGCATTCTGATGAGCAGAGAAATGGAAAATTACTTTTCCCTTCAAAAACATTTGTTTCATTGATCAAGTTTCTGATGAAGTGCTTTGAGTCTAGTGATAGCTCAAATCTTTTGCAAGATCCATCTGATTCTGCTGTAGCAAAAATGTGTGTCATCTTAGAACATGCCATGTCATATGAAGGGTCTAGTGAACTGCATGCGCTGGCCTTGAAGTCATTGGTTGAACTTTCTTCTCGTGAGCCAAAGGTTTCCATTTGGTGCCGTTTATTAAAATAAACTTCATGTTTTCCTTTTCCTCAGTTTTTTTTTTTAAACTTGCACTTTATACTTGCAGTTGGTGTCATTGCGGTATGCAGAACGCATAAATTGGCTAAGAACTCTTTTGGGTCATGTTGATTCTGATGCTCGTGAAGCTGCGTCACGCCTGCTTGGTATTGCTTCTTCAGCTCTTTCAACCTCTTCTGCACCAAGTCTTCTGTCTGAGCTCACTTCAACACTGAGTCAAAGCCGTCCATCAAGGTATGAAAAATGAAAACTTTAAGACTGACATGTCCTTTGTGTTGCCACACAACTTCTGATTCATGTGACTATTTGATGAATTTGGCCAGATTTGAAAATTACCATGGAGTTCTGTGTGCGATCGGGTACCTAACAGCTGGTGCTTTGAAGCAATCTTATGTACGCTCATTTTATTCATCTCCTAACTTTGTAGCTTGTTTACTGATTTCATTCTCTGATGTGTCTTTATCTGAAATTTGGCATGGTCTCTTAGATTGCTCTGCCTTGAAACTGCATCTTGAATATACTTATCATATTTGCTAGAGTGACTTGATATTGATACTGTTAGAATTATGGTCCATGAGAACCTGTATGTTACTCTGGTATTAGTAGTTGGAGAGAGAAATCGAGTAACATGTGGCGGAATGTATGTTTATCTAATATGGGGAAGGAAGAGAGTAACACTTTTCTTATTACAAGTCAAAATACTTTATATTGGGAGATTAAAAGGAAGTATGAAGAACACATTTCTGATTTATTTGTGTCACATCAATATTTGATTATTTTCTCAAAACAACAGAAGTACAGAACATTGCTAGATTTCTTTTTAAAAAAATTTCTCTCATATTCTTCATCTACACTTTGTTGAGCATCAATGCTTGGTTGTGCAAGTCAATAGATAGCTTTGCTAAACATTACTTCCTCCTTTCCAAATTATAAGACGTTTTGGCTTTTCTAGATTCTAGATACGTTGTTTTTTATATGTATTTAGACATAGTGTATAGCAAAGCTACATATTTAGGAAAGCCAAAACGTCTTATAATTTGGAATGGAGGGAGTATAGCACTCCTAGAAAGGGTTGTTGGAATCCCGCTGGTCTGCACAGGTGAGCAGCAGCTCACTCACACACACACACACACACACACACACACACACACACTTTGGGCTGGTGGTAGAAGAAGAAGTTGAGCACAGCACACTCACGCACAGCAAGTGCAGCAACTGAACTGAACTAGGACTGCTGCTGCACTACACTTGCTTGCAGATGTTTCTGGACAGCAGCAGATTATCTTACAAGGGTGGCCTATTAGTGTTGGAAGCAAGGGCTATAACTGCACAACTGTAGAAGAAATATCTGCACCATTACCCCCACAAGTAACTAGCCCCTAGCGTTAGTGAGCCAAAACTATAACTTTTTTTTTCTTGAACATGCAGGAGAGCTGCATAAAATTATATTAAGAAGAGAGAAGGAGTTTGAACTTTGGAGAAATCTTAACACACACCCACTCACTCCTAGGCTTATGAAAACAGATGCGCTAGTGCTAGATTGGAGCCAAAACTATAACTGGACCTGTCTGATAGATGTCTAATTTTTATGTTTTGGATACTTGTGCCCACTTCACAAGTTTGACTGCCTATGATGCAATTAATTTGGCTACCATCATGTGGCTTAGAAAACTTTCTTCCTAACACATTATTTTTATGAATGCAACTAATTTGTATGTTTTTCACTTGAAGTTTTTTAATTTTGTTGTATTTGGAGTGCATATGCAGATATCTGAGGATATGGTAAAAAATGTAGTTGATATTCTTGTAAAAGTAGTTATCTCTGAAGGTTCGACATTAGCATCTGTTGCAATGGAATCTCTTGGTCACATTGGTCTGCGTTGTGCATTGCCTTCCATCAACCAAAACTCTTCTACAGGTTAAACTTGTTAATCAAACCTATACTGCTTATGAGTTGTGCTATTCACCATCTATGATGCTATTTATTTTAATTATTTTTGCCTTCAGGTACACTATTAAGCGTTCTCCGTGAGAGGCTGACTAAGCTTCTTTCTGAAAATGACACTAAAGCTCAACAGAAAATTCTTGTATCATTGGGGCACATATCTTGGAATGAGATGTCCTTTCCTCACCTGAATGATGCATTAGACTTGATTTTTAGCCTTTCACGTTCTAAGGTAGTGGCACAAAAATCCAAACTTTGCAGCTAAAATATTACCACTATTCTTTGGAATAAATAATAACATTCTTAAATTATGCTTGTTCAGGTGGAAGATGTACTTTTTGCTGCGGGGGAGGCTTTATCTTTCATATGGGGAGAAGTTCCTGTGACAGCAGATGTGATACTGGAGACGAACTTTGTTTCCCTTTCCCAGGCCACAAACTATCTTACCGGTGATGCATCTCTAGTCTCGAGTAACTCCTATGAAAAAAGTGCTTGTGAAGAAGCACACTCAGTTGCACGAGACGAAATTATTAAAAAGTTGTTTGAAACACTAATTTATAGCAGTAGAAAAGAAGAACGCTGTGCAGGTACTGTCTGGTTGGTCTCACTGACGATGTACTGTGGCCGACATAAAAAAATCCTAGAACTACTTCCGCAAATCCAGGTTTGTCAACCAAGAATAAGATACCTAGATTATTAAGGTGACCTTTGTACATTTTTAAACTTTCTCTAAACTGCCTCAGTGCATTAGAATCTGTAATCATTATACTGTGATGTCCATATGGTATTTTAGTGCCAGTAATCTACAGTGATTTAGGCATGGAAGCTAACTTTGAGTAGAAGTACATTATATGTGTACCCCACTTAAAAACTGAACTAGCTTTCGATTCATTTTGGGAGTTCTTACTAGGGTTTATGTGCCAATCTATGACTGTATTTCAAATTTGCGCTTTCGTGTGGTGCCAAAAAATAGACATAGGGTATCTCACCTTTTGATTGAAGTGAGCTGAACTGCTTATGCATATACTGGTGAAATATACTTCTTTTCTTCAGCTAGCACAGTTGTTGCTTGGAGGATATAGGTCACCTTTAGTTTTAGTTTAGTCTAATATTTGATTGCTTTATTTGTTCAGATAGTCATTTAATGTTCCCACCAGAGTTCTTCCTTCTTTATTGACAAATGTAAATTTCATTTCTTTCGCAGGAAGCCCTTTCACATCTTCTTGGTGATCCAAATGAGCTTACGCAAGATTTGGCATCTCAAGGCATGAGTATTGTGTATGAGCTTGGTGATGCATCTATGAAAGAGGAGCTGGTTCATGCTCTGGTGAACACACTGACTGGCGCTGCAAGAAAGAAAAAAGCCATTAAGGTTCATGATTTTTCTCAATTATATATTTTTTCCTTAGTTGATAATGTTTCATCCGAAGGTAATTATGTTTTATGCACTTGCATTAGTTGATGGAGGATTCCGAGGTCTTTCAAGAAGGCACAATTGGCAATAATCCTACTGGAGGGAAACTTAGCACGTACAAGGAGCTGTGCAGTCTTGCCAATGAGATGGGGCAACCTGACCTGATATACAAGTTCATGGATCTAGCTAATTATCAGGCTGCTCTCAATTCTAAAAGGGGTGCTGCTTTTGGATTTTCCAAGATAGCCAAACAAGCTGGCGAGGCACTTCAACCTTATCTGCATACCTTAATTCCTAGGCTTGTCCGTTACCAACACGACCCTGATAAAAACATCCAGGTATCTAAGTTTGCACACTCATCACCATATGTGCCATTTTCTATGTTTCCTTTTTGTTGGACTGAAATTAAACTATTTGGTTGACAAATGTACTCTTGTAAAACTACTTATAACCATGTAATATAGTCAGTATGATGTTGCCATTCTTTTCATATGAGAAAGTAAGAAGCTGATGTGCTAAGCAAGTAATGCATCAAACAGCTCGACTAGTTAAGCATAACTTGACATTGATTTCCTTAGTTTAGTACATTTAAGTTATGCTGGTTTATTAAGGCACTATGATGACTTTCAGCATTATAACTAAACACTCTGTTTCCACATTGTGTTAGTTATGCTATACTGTTGTATACTTTTCTATCCTGTAATCAGATTGCAGATAAGATTTCCTCATGTTTTTCTTGTTGTTGAGAAAATTTATATTAAATTTATTTAAACACTGCATGAATTTTGCATTATAACTCATTGAGATTAGCTTTATACCACAATAATAGTTTTCTAGTAGTCAATGTACTCCCATGCACAATCATAGTTCCAGAAATCATTATTTTCAAGTATCCTTTACTGTGAGTAGCAAGGTTTTGGTATAATGAACATCCATGCAACTAGTGCTTGAAATTAAGTAAAACGTGGCCTTGGAACTCGGATCAGAAAAATAGATCAAACATATCTACTGATGAGTAACTGATATACATGTCAGCAGTCCTCTTATCCTTAAGAGGGTCCCTCTCAGCAATCAGTTATTGCACTGTTTTCTGGTTGTCATTGATATACATCAATAGGTTATCTTATTGCATTCATATTTCTTAATAAGCTCATAGAGCCTTTCTTCGGAGCTAATAGTTCCAGCTGCACCTTTTAGGATTCAATGGTACACATCTGGAAGTTAATTGTTTCAGATCCGAAAAAAGCAATAGATGAACATTATGATGCCATAGTAGAGGATCTATTGGTTCAATCTGGATCGAGGCTTTGGCGCTCACGAGAAGCATCCTGTCTTGCACTTGCAGACATCATCCAAGGTCGAAGATATAGTCAGGTAACATTCATGGTGTTATGGAAATTCTGAATAGCTCAATATTTCATTTGACATGAGCTATATTAAAGTGTTTGTATGAATCTGACTTTGAATTTCTTTTCAGAACAATTACAACTCACCTTTTTATTTGTTCTTTAGGTTTGTAAACATTTGAGAAAAATATGGACAACCACCTTCCGTGCAATGGATGACATAAAGGAAACTGTGCGAACTGCTGGTGACAGTTTGTGCCGAGCCGTAAGCTCTCATTGACAATTAGGCTCTGTGATATATCACTAACTTCTACTTCTGATGCAAACGAAACAATGAACATTGTGCTGCCATACTTGCTTTCTGAGGGCATACTCAGTAAAGTTCCAAGTGTTCAAAAAGCTGCTATTAGTTTGGTCATGAAGCTTGCTAAGGTATATTGATGGTAAACTTTAACAAGTTTAGTTGCAATATCTGCCATAATGAGTTATATTGAAACCATGCGATATTTCACCAAATTCGATGAATTTTTTCTCTGACAATTGTGTTTCAACTCTAACATACTGACCACTGAGTGAACAATAGATCATAGAACTTTATCTCTATTCATATCCTAATCAAACATTGAAGTTCCTCAAGGTGGTATCGAAGAGAAACTTTCTATTACCTCTACTTTCTAAGCAATTTCATATGTTTATTCTTTTTTTTTGAAACAAAAGGCAGGAGCTCTGCCGCTCAATTGAGCCGAAAGAATATTATGTACAAGAAGGTTAGCCGGACGAGATTCCAGAAAGGCACCCGAAGGGCAAACCACCCCACGCGACGTAGCTGAGCACAAACACGACACACTGCCATGGGTCATCGTTGCCGAGCATGGAAGCCAAGCTGCCAGCAGCTCCGACTTCCCATGGCAGGCTACCCACTAGTCACCCCCGGACGGGTCTGGAGCTAATGGCCGCCACCGGTCATCGTTGCCAAGCTCAAACACCGAAGAGCAGCTCCGACTTCCAAACGCAAGCCATCGCCCCGCATCGAAACCGCGACAATAATTCAAATGCGACGCCTTCAGGAAGGGAGTGACGCCAATGGTGTCACCGTCGCACGTCCAAAGTGGACTGAGTTTTCACCCTTGTGCTAGTGGGGAAATACGACGGCCCCCAACAGGGAAGCGGCGCCCAACGGCGTCGCCGTCGCCAAGGCTTTCGCCCAAGAACCCTCTAGCACACTCGCCGGGTCACGAAGTCGGACCCGTGCCAGCCTTTACCGCCATCGCCGTTGTCCCGGCGCCCCATGGAAGCCCCTTAAGAGGGGCATCGACGCGCCGGTTGCACGTAGCAGCCGCACAGCTGCGTCGGCCGCCACCCCCTCCGACCGGGCCACGCAGAGCCGGACCTGACTCTGCCGCTCGCGTCACACCGCCGCACGTCGAGGCCGCATTTGACGGCACCTGCCGATGTCGCTGCCGTCATCACCGCCAGTGTGCCCCACCATGTCGGGCTCCGCCCCATGTCCTGGGGCCGCCGAATCTAGACGCCAGGACCCGAATCCGGCGCCCCCTGCCGACTCCAACGCCTCCGTCTTGACCATAGCTGCAGACACTGTTCACCTTGGTCGCCAGAGGTCGCTGCCCCGGGCACAACCAGCCCCTGAGCCGCAGCAGCCAAGGCCATGAGGGGAGGGACGGCAGAGAAGAAAGCACCGCCCCCAGCGCATGCATGGGCCCCGGCCACCGCCGTCGCCGCCGCAACCGCCGCCGGCAGCCAAGACAGATCCGGCAGCCTGGGGTCCGAATCTGGCCCCTCGGGCACCGGATCTGGCCGACTGGGCCCCGGACCGGTGGCCTTAGCCAGCGCCGCCGCCGCCATCAAGAGAGGAGAAGGGGAACGCGCGGAGAAGAAGAAGACCTCGCCGCCGTCCCCCGCGCCTGCACGGACACCAGCCGGCGCTGCAGCAGCCGCGGCAGCCACCTCGTCAACCTCCACGCCAGTCGTACGGGGCCGGACCGCCGGCCTGCTGCAGGTGCGCCGCCAACACGAGGAGGGAGAGCCCCGCCGCCACCATCACAGCCGGCCGGGTGGCCATGCCGGCAGCCAGCTTCGGCGGCGGCGCGGCGGGCGAGGAGGAGAGGGGTGAGAGGGAGGCGGCGCGGCAGGGCTGCCCGAGTCGCCCCGCGTGGGGGAGCGACGCGGGCGTCAGTGGTGGAATGTTCGTCAATTTGCAATTTCTCCAGTTCCTTGTTTGGATGCCAATAGCCTAATGCAGCATTAGCCTTGTTATATGAACATTATTTGAAAACACGAACAGGATTGTCATTTTTATGTGGTTGGCACTTGGCCGAATGCCTCAAGAGTATTCTAACTTCTTTCTTAAAGTAAAGGAACAGAATTCCTAGAATTTGTTAAGTAATGTTACGAAAGGAAACGAATCAAAAGGAAAGAAACATGAAAGGTTCTTATTACTATGGGCAAAATAAAATTACTACTTTGCCTATGCAGACTACAGCTTCTAGTTCCTCTGCTTATGTAGATGCCATCACCAAAATAATTAACTAAAGAGATGTCTTAAGCTCATGGCTTCCTGATGTCTTCAGGGTGCTGGTCCTGCCCTTCGTCCTCATCTGCCGGAACTTGTTAGTTGTATGCTTGAATGTTTGTCAAGTCTGGAGGATCAAAGGTTGAATTATGTTGAGGTATGCTAATTTTCCCCACTTCTATAAGGACTGATGATGATGATGTTGCACGTGTATATCTGACAGATGCGATATTTTACTCACTCCTGCCTTTGGATCAAAGATGCATGCAGGGAATGTTGGCATCAAAACTGATAAGCTTGAAAGCTTGCGTATAGCTGTGGCTAAAGATTCTCCAATGTGGGAAACTCTTGATATCTGTATAAAAATTGTTGATAAGAATTCACTTGATCTATTGGTTCCTCGCTTGGCTCAAATGGTTAGATCAGCTGTTGGCTTAAATACAAGGTTAGGATTGCCTGTACAATCTTATTCATTATATCCTCAAATGCTTCATTTCTCACTACTTCAATGTTCCTTTCTGTCTGATTCCAGGGTTGGTGTTGCTAGCTTCATAACCTTGTTGGTGCAGAGGGTCATGGTTGACATCAAACCATTCACAACAATATTACTGAAGTTATTGTATACTGCTGTTCTGGAGGAAAGGAGTTCTGCCGCTAAAAAGGCTTTCGCGTCCTCTTGTGCAACTGTTTTGAAATACGCTAGTCTTCCCCAGGCTCAGAAGCTTATTGAAGATACTACCTCTCTGCATTCAGGTGGGAAAAACGATCAGTTATCTGGTGCAATTCTTATTAAAGCCTACTTGAGCAATGCAGCGGATATTCTTGGTGGATATAATGCGGTGGTTATCCCTGTAATTTTTGTGTCGAGGTATGTGAAGGACACATTTATCTACCTTGCATTTTCTTGACTCCTAGTATTTCAAATATTCATAATGCCTTCAGTTTAGTTGAAATACAGAAACCTTTCCATGTGTATAAACAAAACTTTGTTTCAGGTTTGATGATGATAAAGACACCAGTGCTTTATATGAAGAACTTTGGGAGGATATTCCTACTAGTGAAAGAGTAACCCTAACACTATATTTACCAGAAATTGTATCTCTTTTATGTGATGGCATGTCATTGTCATCATGGGCTGGTAAAAGAAAGGTACAGTCCTATTTCATAATTTGCTTGTCCATATGCATATCAGATAATAATAGTTAAAAGTTCTGTACCTTGTAATATACTTACTGTACAGCCTTCTCCTTCCAGTCAGCCAAGGCTATAAAGAAGCTATGTGATATTCTTGGAGAACCCCTATCAGCACACTACCAGAATATTCTCAAATCACTTTTGAAAGAATTGCCAGGTCGATTCTGGGAGGTAATTCACACTATCATTCATTTGTTCATGGAATGATAAGTGGATTATCTGCTTATACATTGTTTTGGAAATTTATCCATGTCTTGGTTGTTGGTACATAATTAATTTTGTTCCCTTACATTTTTCAACAGGGAAAAGATGCTATTCTGGACGCATTGGCTTCATTGTGTTCTTGCTGTCATGTTGCTATAACTGCAGAAGACTCCAGCTTTCCAAGTGTTATACTAAATGCTGTGTGTGCTGCGTGCAGTAGGAAATCAAAATTGTACCGTGAAGCAGCTTTCTTGTGTCTACACAAAGTATTTTTCTTCAATTCTCATTTGCTTTTCGGAACCCATTTTCACTAGCAGATGCTGTAGTGTTATTTTTTGTTGGCCAGCGTTTTCTTTAGTGGACCAAAATTTTCTTTAATAAAACAAATTTTAACTGTTGCATAAATGTACCTTTTAGCATCATGCTAAAGATTTACTAGATTTTTTCTTGAGGGTGTTAACTTAAGGTTTGCAATGATATAGCCTTTTAGATACTATTTCAAAATTTTAGAATTGGTACCATTTACCTAGGGTTATTCTTTTTCATCATTTTTCAGGTGATTGTGGCATTCAGAGATCCAGGATTTTTCAATAGTGTGTTTCCAATGTTGTACGAGGTTTCTAACCAATCTGTCATTTCGAAGACAAAAGGCTCTGCTGGTGCGGGTGAGTCATTATTTTGAATATTTCATTCAGTTAATGACTATTCTTAACAAAAACCTTTTGTAATTGAATACAAGAATATGAATATCTGATGCTCTCTTTTATATGTTAGCTATTTTGTAGGATAACATATTTTTTAGTTCTGAGGACCTTTTCAAGAATAGCTTGAAGCTTGATGAGGCACTTCCAGATTAATACATTGATACCCTTCGTGTAGCAACATTTCATTTACAGAGAGGCTTAGGATATAATTTTCAAATTTTGCTCTAGTATGGAATATGATCATTCTAATTTGCCGAATTTGTTATCACTGATTGTCTTTCTGAATCAATAAGCGAAGCCTCAACTAATCCTGACTTGATCTTACTGCTATGCAATCATCTTATATAATCTATCTCTATTGTATCTCCAAATACTTCTTTCACTCCTTTAAAATTTATGTATGGGTTATTTTCTGCAGAACTAGATGAAAGTGAATGTGCTTCTTTTTCTCTGGATAAAGTGCTCAATTGTGCAACATCTTGCATCAGTGTCGCTTTTCCACAGGATATTATCAACCAAAAGAAGAATGTTTTAGAACTAATATTGAATTCTCTCTCACCTGAGGAGAGTTGGCAAGGTATGATATATGGGATCCGTAATATAATTCTAAACATCTTTTGGATGCTTCTGTCTCATGGTTGCAAATCATCATAGCAACGCTCATATTATTTTTTTCATGAACAGTTAAACTATCATCCTTCTTGTGTATCAAAGAGTTGTGCCTGAAATTTCACAGTTCTGGTGATAGTAGCACATGGCCTCAAGACACAGCTTGCTTGGTTCAGGAGGTATATCCTGTAGTTTGTTTGTCTCTATATTCAGCTTCAGGTTGCCGTTGGTTTTCATTGCTTCTGACATATCTTTTCTGTTTAATTTTTTCAGTTATTTCATTTGGTATCACCAAAATTAGTAGACTCCATAAGATTAGTAAAGATTGCTCAGGTAATTTTCTCTATGTCTAGTCCTCCCTAGCTGATGTTGAAATATATTTGCCTATTTTTTGTTACCATCTCATAACACCTTTACCCGTAGATAATACGTTGTCTTCCTGCTAATGGATAATAATTAACACTCACTTTAGTTTAAAATATGTGCCTATAACATGTCTTTTTTTTATGGAATAAAGCATGTAAACATTGTAATATTGCACTTGACAGTTTAAAGCATGGTTTAATAGCATTGCCCCTTGATTTAGCAGTGTGTATACTTGTCTATGATTCCATTAATGATGATAAGAAAACTTGCTGTTTTCTGTCAAATTTAGTTGTCATGTGTCAAACAAGTAACTTCAAACCAATTATTGGAAAACTGCATAAGTGCTTTATGTAAGGAGCAAGATTATGTTTTCAGATAAATCACTCAGGTGACCATTAGGGTCCACTCTATTTCTTTAAGATTCAAATACGCATTTGTCTCATTGTTTAACTACCTTTTTTAATCTTCTCAGTTCTTAATTAAATGCCCCTGGCATATAATAATTAATACGCATTTGTCTCATTGGTTTTCCTGTTCGCTGGTCAGATGTCATGGCTGCTACCAGTGAAATTACTGGAATAAGTGCTGGCCAACAGAACCCTAGTGTTCCTGTTTCACAATACTTACATCATTCATTCTCATACACACGAATGGTGCAAAGGTTGTCTGGAATTGCCATAAGTAGTCCACAATATGAGGTTACATCCATGTAAATACTAATAGTAAAACAGACCCATGGCTGTTTCTTAACCAGTGGTTTTAGAAGCTGTTGTTGAGTTTGCCATTAGCCTTTAGTATCCAGACCAAACCTTATTCCTCATGAGTCACGAGTTATCACCTATTTGCAGGTTCACATTGCTGCATCGGAGTGCCTTCTTGATTTGAGCAAACTGTACAGAGACTTCCCATTGTTGGACAGAACAGAGGCCAAGTTCGAGGATGAACTTGCAGAGCTCTGCGAGTCTGAAAAAAGTGAACAAGCAAAGGCAATTCTGAAGGAATGCCTGGCCATTCTTAAAACTCTTCCTGGAGTAACCATGACGACGGATTAAAAACCAGCACAGGGAACATGTAAAGTTCCGTGGTGATTGTAAATTGATTCCGATATATGCATATAGTACAGAATATATGGCGAAGTTCTCCCTCCATTTTATGTCAGGGCAGGGCAAGAATAGGCACATGCTTCGATTAGTTTGCTCATTTGTTGCCTAGATCCTTAGCTGTGATATTCTGATACATGTGCGTGTAAGAAACACGAGATTGTCAGGCAGCAATAAACTGTTGCTGCAGCATTTCGCAGTTGTGCCGTCCATCCAATATAGAATAACGGTAAGGTACCAAAGATCAGATTTTTGAAAATTTTACTTCCCGTCGGCACAAAACCAGCGAGGCCCCCTTATTGCAACTGGTGAAGTATGTAGACTGTTCCAAAACTTTATCAGTGCATTTTGTTCCGTGTACTCGTTTCTGCAAACACAATTTGCGTCCAGGAAAACGCAGATTATTCAGAATCATCCAACGGCAGGCACAAATAGGGGCGTACCCAGTGCAGAGAGCTCTTGCTCTGTGCGGGGTCTGGGAAATGGTGTCGGTGGTAAGCCTTACCTTTATCTATGTAATGCGAGAAGACTTAACCTAGGACCTTCCGATCACAGGCGGTAAGACTCTACCGCTTATACCAGGTCCGCCCGTCCATCGGCAGGTACAAATGTGTGAATCAAATGTTTTTAGAGTATGTTCACCAAATTGCAAACTAAAGTAAAACTTTAGGACGATCATATGACTCGTCTGTATATATAAGTAAAAAAAAAACGTGTGATAACACAAACTGATACATTTCTCTTCGGAGTGCTTGAAAAAGGTTTTCAGGGACTCAGGTGGTTAGCTTGCGCAGAGCAGTCGCAGTCTTGGAACCCAGTGGCCTGCCCAATTCCTTGGAAATGTAATCACAAGCCTCCATGAGCTTGTTGAGGTCGACGTTGGTCTTTATACCCAGGCAAACAGGGAAAAATACATCCTAATTAATTACTCCTTAGTATGCTAAATTCTGTCTAAAACGACTTTATTTTTTAGTATGGAGAGAGTAATATTTCAAACAAATCTGAGCCATTGATTTTTAAAAATTTTAAATTAATTAATTGATTAATTAATATGAGAAAAGAAAAAAAAGTATTCTCAAATCCCCCTTATCACGGCATGCATAAGTGGACGTGCAGCTATAAAATCCCCCTCATCACGGCATGCACAAGTGGACGCCGTGAAGCCATTGATTTCTCAAATTCTCCCAACTCTATTAATTATGTATAATACAACTATCACTCCTATTGTATGATGCATATGAATCTGTATTTTTTTTAAAAAAAAATTGTTCATTTTGCATACAGTGTGATGCTAACGTACATGTTTTTTCTTTAAAAGTGATCAAAAACTTTTGGCAGATACATAGTCACATTAAAGCTGTACACCGATCACGTTATATAATCAATTAAAAAAACTCTTATATGTGCTGTCACGTATGTAGATTTAGGAATAAGAACTTACATACAAGCATAAAAAATGGTCACGGTCATGTACGAACATGGATTTGGCAACGAGACATTTACGGTCACGTATACGTGATTCGAGAATGAAATTACATGCACGAAATAATGCTCACGGCAGCTATGGCTAATTAAATTATTCCATGTCTAAAGTTACAAAATAAAAAAGGGATTTGCTAAATTTCAGGTGCCTGAATTTTAGTTTTTTTCAGGCGATGGTTATTGCATATATTTTATACTAAAATTGCAGTTTTAGTTCTTTGCAATTTCTGTAGACACAATCTGTGATTTTTGGTTCCGAGAATGAAAAACCTGCTAGACAAAACCACAAACGTGACAAAATCTGATATGTGTTGGCACAAGATAATTCAACAATTTACAATTATTTCTATAGTCAGACAAGGACAAAAATTTAATATGACACAAAGACAAATAATAAATCATAAAAGTAATAATTTACTTGTACTAATTGGTAGTACAAGAGTGTTGTCTGAAATCATCTTAAAATTTAGGCACCTGAAATATATGAGAAGTGATAAAAAAATTACTATATCTAATATATCACACATGCATCAATTAGATCTAGAAAATAAATTTTGTATCTAAAACTTTCCTTATGTATTCTATTTTACCAAATTTAAAATCAAATAAATATATATTTCATCTATTATCTCCTAGGAAGTAATAGATGATTCTAACCGTCTGATCTAATTAAATGAACGGCTCATAATCAATAGAGGGTACCATAGCAAAGCCCACCTGTGTTTGGCAGTTTAGAAATCAGAACTCACTGGTGTTATGGTTTCGGAGGAGCTTAAGGAGCCTCCTGCCGAGCTGCCAGGCGTAAATGGGTCGGTCTGTCTCCTTGTTTGCTGTTGAACTTTTTGAATCTGGCAATGGGCTTTCCTAGTTAAGTTAAGCCTTGGTTTTCTTTGTCTTTTGGTCTGTGGATATCTTTAGAGCATGTACAATCCACAGACAGCACGGCATGTTGTCGGTAAGTTTTTGAAATCCACGCATATATAGCTAAATAGATAGATCATACAATGGTTCGTCTATTTCACTGTCTACAAGTTGTTTAATAGTTGCATGTAGTCACGATCAAGTATGAATATGATCCTTGTACATCGGTTTGTTGTTAGTTGATACAAAACAAATCAAGCATAATTAAGTTAAATATGATTATAATATTTTTTAGACTAGTAATTCTGGCACCATGATCAAACATAAATATTATAGACAAAGCATCATTATAAATAGTATATTAATATATTTATATAAAAATTCACACTGATACGAATAACAAACAATTTCTATAAAAATATACCGAAGGCTACAAAAACAAAATATATAACAAATATTCAAAGTGTAACATATGTTTTTATCACTTCTAGAATATAATCTGATCAAAAGGAACCTAAATAAACTTGAATCATGATTTTTGGATTTGATTTCGATTTTAAATGGATTTTATAAGGTTGAACCCATTTGCACATTCTTCAGATAAGGGAAGAAGCTAATAAGGATTTCACGGACGTAGCATGCACACGGGATCAACGCGTGCAGGTCGATTTCTCGGAGCACGGGCCGGAGCCGTCGACCAGTGAGAGGACAATCCTGCCTCGGCTGTTGCGCGTGAAGGGGCTCTTTGCAAATGCTCTGTCATACAGACGGCTCATTAAACAGCGTTGTACGTGCCCTTATATATACTGCATTTGTCCCGAAAAGAACGCAATACGTGTCATGAAAAGTGGTTCACGTTTGATTAAGTTTTTAGTAAATAATATTCATAGTTATATATTTAAATTAACTTATTATAAAAATATATTTCGTAATTAATCTGATGGTATTTATTTGGTATCATAAATATAAATACTTTTTTTATTTATAATTGGTGTACTAAAACGTGACACTGTACTATAATTATATTCTTTTGAGGACGAAAGTAATATATAGGAAATACGAAAAAGGTTATTTGTCTAGAAAAAGGCTGGCCGAGTAAGAACAGCGATGCTCTATCTCTATGTATTACTATATTGCAGCGATCTTGAAAGGAAGGGGAAAAATACATTGGTGTGTGTTGAAGCAGAGGTACGGTATGGTGATCTATTTGTGGATGCTGCTCATGTACGTATAGGGCTTCGACGATAATACTATTTGTGTCTGCAGTCGGGTTGGATCAATGCCGGGTAGAGACTAGACCCAGCAATGACCCGCATCCTATCCCTGCCGAGTGCCCGAGTCTAGCCTTGACCTGACAGTGGTATCTTCCTATCACTACTGGGTTTTGGAACCGTTAGTGATAGGCAAGCCCAACACTATCAATTACCCGTTGCCTAGTGTGATTGCGAAAGTGGTGCCGGGTTTGCACCTAGCAGCGATCCACGGATCTGAGCTAGTGAAATATGAGATGGCAATATTCGTCCACATATGATATGATTTTAACGGACAAATTATTCCATGTATTTATCTATTCTATCATACTAGTGTTAATGAAATTATTTTTTCAAGAGAACCCAACCCGTTAACTGCCGGTCTATGTATTAATAGAGAAGATGAAAATGCAATAATAAACACCGTACCATTATTACATCACAATGACCACCAACACCAACACCAACACAAAACCCCGAACATAAACACAAAAACTACCACAACAACTTCCAACCCTGCACCAAACGTCCAAACCTGTAGCAACAACCATTGTGGGAAGGAGTTCTCTAATTAAAGTGATGCCTCCATGGAGGATACGTCATCCTCGGACACCGCCAATGCCAAACAGAAAATCTGTGCATGGTTTTCCAACCGAGAGCCCTCGAGCAAAAGAGAGATAGACTTCACAACAAGCCTCCAATGAGGAAAGAGGCGTCAAAGACGTCTCCATTCAGCTTCAGCATGGCAATCACATATATGTGGAATTACTTTTGAAACTTATATATCCTGCCTGTACACACTGTATATGAAACTGAAGATACAATTATTATATATATACATGGGATGAACGATGGCCGCGCGACCCTTGCCCGCTAATTTAAGGCTAGCTAGACAATGGCACATACGACATGCATGTACATGGGGCACAGCTCAAGCATCAGGGTCTGGAATGAAAGGACCAATGCAAGGACATACATGAGAGCGAGAAGATGCGTGATGAACTCCCCACCAGTGCTTAGATGCTCATAGTGGGAAGCCGCTCCACACCGAGGCGCGGTGTAGTATGCCATCTCTGCCCACACCGAAGCGATAAGCTCCCAGCGCTCTGTTTCATCGCTGATGCTAATAATGAGCTCCTGGGCCAACTCACTTGCACGCGGCAGCAGAAACAGTGCTCTCTGCAGGAATTTCTGCACGCGTGATCTTGTCAGTTCTTGATGCTGTTCCTGCTGGTTCTTCGTTCTGTCGAAAAGCTTCCTAACAAAGTCATTGATCTCTATCTTCTTCTCGCCAGCTAAGGTTGCCCTAATCGCGTGATGATCTATGTCATGTACTAACTGGGACTTGGTAGTGAGCATCACACGGCACTTGAAGATAAGGTACATGATATAGTTTGACAGCTCTCTGCTGATCTTCTTATGCTTCTTGGTGAGTTGTCGATCATCAGGGCTAGTATTGCTGGCGGCGTTGTCTGTGGAGTCGGACTGGTAGTAGCATATGTCTGTTGCAATGTGCCAGATGAGCACGCTTGTTGGGAAATCAGTAATGCCGTCGCTGGTTGTCTTGACTAGTGCTTTTCTTGGCCTTTCAGAATCTGGAATTCCATGTTTGTCCATCCACCCCTGAATTGCCCACCGGCCACGGAAGCTGGCAATGTTCCATTGTTTTCTTGTCCCGAAGCCTAGTAGCTTGTCGAGGATGAACTCCTTGATCGGTGACGGTGATCCCTTGTCGCCGTCATCTTTACTGATCATGGGGGTGTGTGTTACCTCAGGTAACCCAACGTGCCTATTGATTATGCTGTATTGGCCGAGCTTTTCGGACAAATGCTTCTTGTTGCACCATGCGGAAGGTACCTGATAGTAGCTGGGAAAAGTGGAGATGGTGGCAGATACATCTAGGGCTATTGCTCCTATCAGCAATATGTAGGACACGGTGATATCAGCTGGGCTGGTATGGAGTTGGTCTTGGTGCCCCTTTTGGGCGGCCCAGAAGAGCACCAGGGCTATTGGGGCTGAAGCAAACTGGAAGAGGAGCCGAGGAGGTATAGCAGAGAAATAATATAGCAGACAACGGAGAACAAGGAAGAAGCACTACAAGGATGTGCTAACTCCTCGTAAATCTCGCGATGAGAATCAATGTATAAGAACTTTCGAAATGGGATTTTGGTGTAGAGGAGGGTTTGGTAGACATGTACCAGAAGAGCTCCCACATGCTCGTAGACCCTGCATCGGCCTGGACTAGCTAGAAACTGCTGGAGTATGCTTTGTAGATGGTCTTCCCCAACCGATTCGACCAGTAACTCGCTCCTCCAATTGTTGGGAACATCACCTGACAGGAGGTCACTGATGATATAACCATATTGTTTGTATTTTCGTAGTCCACTGGAACCTCCTTTCGATATATTATCAAGTGTTTCCCTCAATTTTGGTTTAGCCAATTTATAATGAGTGCTCGACACAATATTAACTTCTTGTAAGTAGTATACTGACAAATGATTCAGGGCTCGGAAGCTAAGTTTGGCTGGGCTCGAAGAATAAGGGCACCCGGTACGCTTAGCGTACCTGAAGCACCCAGAGACGAAGATGAGCACCACGGCGGCCCTGAGCTGGACGTCCGGCCAGGACGCCTTCGCCACCACATACCCGGCGACCGCCACCTGGGTGACCAAGCTCAGCAGGTGACGCTTCCACAGCTCGTTGTCCTGCTTCGAGAAGGCCGTGATGGTGTCCTGCACGCCCAGGTGGACGAGCACGAACGGGGCAGGCCAGAAGGACATGAGCTGGTGCCGCGGCTGGCCTGCACGGACGGCGAGGTGGCCCAGCACGAAGATGGCCACGGAGTCGGCCGCCAGGTAGGCCAGCCACAGGACGGTGCGCAGGACGCGCGACGAGCTGCGCCGCCGCATGTCCGCGAAGATGAACAGGAAGGCTTGCAGCGAGAGGCTCACCAGGATCAGGCAGTGGATCTCCCATGTGTTCCACAGCTCTTGGACAGCAGGCACCAAGCTGCATGGTCATCCAGGAGTTGATTTCATCAGTCACCACGCGTACGTGTGCATGTTAATTAAGCTCGCAAGCAATCTCCAAGCAACAAACCAAATAAAAAGAACATTTTTTAGATAATGGAACAAAGTTCCAGCATGTACCAACCTAAGATGGCACACATCTGAACCAAATAAAGCACAACAAATTTAAGATAGGTTAACTTAGGACGGCAAAACTAAACATCAAGTTTTTTTTTTGGAATGGATGAAGTAATTTGTAACCAATATCATATGTAATTATTTTGTTGAGGCGGCTGACGTACTCCCCCCGCCTCTAACTCCATGCCAACGATTTCTATAGGTGGCTGACCCAACCACCCTATTACAACAAGATTTTTAGAGGCGGCGGGGAACATGGACCGCCTCTAAAAATGGATTTCATGATGGTACTGCCTCTATAAATGCATTTTCAAAGGTTTCTTGTTTAGTGTGGCCCGACGGAGGGCTCTATAGGTGCAGCTATATTCCTAGCCATCTTTGTCCAAAAATGCTACTAAAACTCGTTTTTATAATAGTGAATGGTGATATGGCACGTAATTTATGGAGGGAGAAAAGAATTGGGCTTCATCAGGAGGAAACCTGGTGACATGGTTACCAAGGCTATGAAACCAGGATAAAACTCCACTGAGAGCAGGGTAATTTGTTTCATCTCCATCAGGAAATAATTAAAAGCCTTTGGCTAGTCTATAAAACTGTGAAATGAAATTATTGTGCATTGAGAGAGATTGTTTCATTTATCAACCTAAATCTATAAAGATGATGTGATATTTTTAGAAACTGTGTAATGAAACATCACATTGAGGGTCTAAGACCTTTGTTAATCAATTTATAGAGGTGGTACGGCCGGCCTCATGTGCAAATAACCTATTAACAGAGGCTATATTTAGCAAAGACGGTCAAGACGTTTGCCTATGTAAATCCAAAACGCTCGAATGTGAAAACCCTTATTGTAGTAGTGAATTATACCGCAAGATAAAAGTTGAAGGGTCTGTCTTTTTTAATTGTAGTAGTAAAATATAATTTTAGAAGTATTATACTTCGAATTGAATGAACTTATACACTCCTCGTCGGTTAATAAACGGTGCAATCGCATGGGACATTGCTTTGTAGAGCTAATCATACACTCGCGAGTTTTCTTCAAACTGCTTATTGAGTTAAATACAGACACGAGTGAGCCTATTACGCATATAGATGTACAACATAAAAAGCATACCAATGTAAATGGTATATATATGCCTTACGATGCATCCTAATGATATATCGAGAAATGATTAAGGACATGTTACATTCAAATCACAATAAACATATAAAAGAAGTAATTAATATGGAACTCTATAGCCAAGAGTCGTATGCTATAACATATTTACATAAATTAATTAAAAGCAAGAAGTTGCATCTCGTTTTACCTGTTTTTCCCCGTCAGATTGCCCATGCCAAAGGCCTCCTCATTTGTCTTTAGTGGCCTCATTTCAGTCAGGAGAGATACACAACATATGAATGATGTTGCCTTGCTGCAGTCGTACTTAAATACTAGTAATTTGCGCACGCCATGCGCGCTGTGATAACACCTTTACGATTTCATCAATGAGATTGCAAACCGAGAGATGTCTGGGATTAGAACCATTAGACGTTAGTAGCATAACTTCTAACATAGCCAAGGTAAATGTTCAAAGGCACAAGCTTAGTACACACTGATACATTGATCCTAAGGTAGTACATTAGACGTACATGATCACAATAGCCATCACATGCGGGAGAGAAATAGCAGTTCCTAGGGGATGCTATCGAGCCATGGCGGCGTGGTGCTTTTCCAGTTTCGGTTGGATATGTCAGCACCGTCAGACTCACAGGTTGGAGTGGGCGAGAAGGCTGCTTAAATCAACACAACAGATGCTACTTTTTTAGCTACATAAGAATCTGATATGTACTACTGTAAATGAAAATGCATTAGGAGCTATATAGCTTGGTTCGGAGCTGTACTTTTGGTTTCAAAGCAAGGACTGTAGCTTGTAATTTCGTTGTCAGTGTTTGAACGGTGGTGGATCAAACCGACGCCATAATAGCTTGGCCACTGGCATGCCTGATGAGCTGTATATTAGAGAGAATAGTGTCTAGGCATGTGATGAGGGCGTAGCCGATAGTGTATGCGGGCTAAGTGGCTAACTAAAAGAACAGAGCAACACTCTAAGGTATGGTGTATAGGGTCTGAGTGACATCACCTTCGTGCTATTGTCTGTAGGATTCATCAAGAGCCTATCTATCCACGTTGAATTCGTCCGCTGTTAGAAATTCAAGGAAAAGCATGCATTGAATCAACGTAAAGAAAGCATGCATTGGAGCTAAGTATTAGGAACTATGGTATGCATCATCTACATGAATATTGTGATGTTACATGTGTCCAAAAAACACATACAGCCAGAATTATCAGATGTTTTGTCGCCATCCTTGAAGTCTTGTGGTGCTTCAGAAAGGTGCGTGGAGCGTGATAATTGGCATCCTAGGCATCACAAGATGTCTAATTAAACCACTAAAAGAATAGTATACCGTAAAGGCAAGCAGAAATCAAAACATCATAAAATTGACATTCTAGGCATCATATAATGAAATATATTGTCAGTAAAGGGAACAAATGGCTCACATAGGCTGCAAACATAATAAGTTTGACTTTAAAACATTTTTAAAGGAAAAACACAGTTTCAATCTACACAGTAGAGAGGTATATAAAAATTTGGAAATCAGGCTACAAAATGTATGCAAGGACATCGAATAGAAGATAAAGCAATAATTTGTATAATAAACTGAGAACGTAACACTAAAGACTTTACAACTAGGAAGATAAATAAGAGATAGAAGAGTTGATATTAACCCAAAAGACAGCTATTGTCGGTGTTTCGAGTAAACACCAATGAGTAAATTTGTGTTATTGCGCGTCTGGCCCGGATGGTATGCTAAAAAGATACAAGGTTTATACTGGTTCGGGCAGAATGTCCCTACGTCCAGTTCGTGGCTGCTGCTCGTGTTATTAGCACCGAAAAGTTCATAATAGAGGTTACAAACGGACGAGAGAGGGACAGTTCCCAAGTCTCTGATGAAAAGGTCGAATAGATGCTGAGAGCTTGGTTGTTGCTCAGCTATGTGTGATGTGATGCGTGATGTGTTCCATCGATCCCCTTAGCGGGGTGCCCTACCTTCCCTTTTATAGGCCAAGGAGGAGCAGGGATTACAGATGGGAGAAAGAAGAAAAACTAGAGGCAAATGAGGTCATTCAAAGATGCTGAGTCTTCCTTTTCCTTTGTGCGAGCCCCGCTGACATGGCAGACGGTGCCAGGGATAGCTCTACACTGGGTGCATGTCCGCTAATCCTGATAGGGCCGCACTGAGCGTCTATCCATTGATGATGCCATGTCATGGTATTGTCAGCAAGTTGTCACGTCCCATCCTGCCCCGGCGGGCGGCGCGATGGACCAGGGTGCTGATCCATGGCCCTACGGGGAGCAGATGGCGCAGTGACCGCACGTCCGTTACTGTAGGTGTTGCGAGTTTCCTCCTGGACCGTAGTGGTTGTCGTATGCTTCTGTCAGGATCCGTGCCCAAGGGCAAATGGCGGCGCCCACAACACTGTAAGACAAATGTTGGTGCCTACAATACTATTTGGACTCTGACATGCCTAGAAGGTCTCAAAGCGCCTTTCTGGTCATATCCTGACGGTACTTTCCTGCAGGCGTGCAGGGTATGGTCCTTGGTATTACGGTTGACTTGAGTGCCCTGCCTATGCGGGCGTAGTTATTAAGGAGCAGCGGGCAGACGTCGGGTGAGGCGGAGCCAACCCTCGGACGTCGGACGAGGCGGAGTCTGTCCTCAGATGTCGGGCGAGGCGGAGCCAGCCCTCGTGGGTCGAGCGAGACGGAGTCTACCCTCAGACGCCGGAGATGCGGGTCGGAGTCAAAAGCGAACGACGTTCCTCCTTGGCCAAGCCTTCTGGTCGGAGAGGCGGGCCGGAGTCGGAAGCGAGCGCTGTTCCTCCTCGGCCAGGCCTACCGGTCGGAGAGGCGGGCTAGAGTCGGAAGCGTGGCCTTCCGATCGAAGATTGGATCGTCCTTCTGGCCTGTCATTAGGTTTTTGGGCCGGCCCAGGAGTTGTGCGTCATTCGCAATCGTCGTCTGCTGGGCTGAGCTTTTGCTGGGAAGCAGGTCCATGAGGGACCCTGGGTTTATGAACCCGACAGAAGCCCCCAAGCCCCTAGGCGATTCGGGTAGAATCGTCTAGGGGATTTTTGTCTAGACAGCGGGTGCGCGCGAGCGCACCCGCGGGTGTAGCCCCCGAGCCCCCGGGCGATTCGGGCAGAATCGCCTGGGGGGTTTGTCAGCGGGCGTGAGTGTGTGCACCTTGGTGGGTGTAGCCTCCTCTTCCTAGTTTCTGATCCATCGTTTCCAGGAGTGTGGTCCCAGGCGTTTGGCCGCGATCGAGGGAATGGGCGAGACGGAGTCGTCAACCAGGGCATCGGGCGCAGCTGAGGGACAGCCGAGGGATCGGGCGAGACGGACTCATGGACCAAGCCATCAGGCGCAGCCGAGGGATAGCCGAGGGATTGGGTGAGACACAGTCATGGACCCAGGCGTCAGACAGGCCGAGGGATCGAGCGAGTCAGAGTTGTGCATCCAGGCATTGGACGGGCCAAGGGATCGGGCGAGTCGGAGTCGTAGATCCAGGTGCTAGACACAACGAGGGATCAGGCGAGTCAGAGTCATGGATCCAAGCATTGGACGGGCCGAGGGATTGGGCGAGTCAGAGTCACGGATCCAGGCGCTGGGCGCAACGAGGGATCAGGCGAGTCAGAGTCACGGATCCAGGCATCAGACGGGCTGAGGGATCGGGCGAGTCGGAGTCACGGATCTAGGTGCTGGGCGCCATGAGGGATCGGGCGAGTCAGAGTCATGGATCCAGGTGTCAGACGGGCCGAGGGATCAGGTGAGTTAGAGTCGCAGATCCAAGCGCTGGGCGCGACGAGGGATCAGACGAGTCAGAGTCATGGATCTAGGCGTCGGACGGGCCGAGGGATCGGGCGAGTCGAAGTCGCGGATCTAGGCATTGGACGGGCCGAGGGATCGGACAAGTCGGAGTCACAGATCCAGGCGCTGGGCGCAACGAGGGATTAGGCGAGTCAGAGTCATAGATCCATGCATCGGACAGGTCGAGGGATAGGGCGAGTCAGAATCATGGACCCAAGCACTAGGCGCAATGAGGGATCGGGCGAGTCAGTCGCAGATCCTAGCGTCGGATGGGCCGAGGGATCGGGCAAGTCGGAGTCATGGATCCTGGCTCTGGGCGCAATGAGAGATCAGGCGAGTCCGAGTTGCGGATCCAAGCACTGGGCACAATGAGGATCAGGCAAGTCAGAGTGGTGAATCCCGGTGCTAGGCACAACGAGGGATCGGGTGAGTCAGAGTCATGGATCTAGGCGCTGGGCGCAACGAGGGATCGGACGAGTCAGAGTCATGAATCCAGGTGCTAGGCGTAGCCAAGGTCGTGTCGAGGTGTTTGGGCGTCCTGAGCCCCCTGAGTTTTTGTGCATTACTGAAAGGTCCTAATATGGCTAGAGGGGGGGGTGAATAGCCTATTTAAAAATCTACAAATCAACTAGAGCAATTTGGTTAGTATAACAAATAGCGAAATGCAAACTTGCTCTACCTCTACAAGGGTTGCAAGCCACCTATCCAACAAGTCTAGTTGCTATGATCTTTAGACACACAATTTTCTATGTCACTACTCACTAAGAGCTCTCACACTTTCTACACTAAAGAGCTCCACTAGATGAACTTAAAACAACAAGGCAAGCTCTCAATTCTAATTACACTAAAGAGCTTGCTACAACTAGTTTGCAAGAATATAAATGAGTGAGTAGGATGATTATACCACCGTGTAGAGGAGTGAACCAATCACAAGATGAATACTAAATCAATCACTGGGAGAATACCAAAGTGCAAGAGACAACCAATTTTCTCCCGAGGTTCACGTGCTTGCCAACACGCTACGTCCCCATGGTGTCGACCAACACTTGGTGGTTCGGCGGCTAAGAGGTGTTGCACAAACCTCGTCCACACAATTGGACACCGCAAGAACCTACCCACAAGTCAGGTAACTCAATGACACGAGCAATCCACTAGAGTTACCTTTTAGCGCTCCACCGGGGAAGGTACAAATCCCCTCACAATCACCGGAGATGGCCATGAATAATTACCAACTCGTGCCAATCTTCCTTCGCTGCACCAAGCTATCTAGGTGGTGGCAACCACCAAGAGCAACAAGTGAATCCCGCAGCGAAACACGAACACCAAGTGCCTCTAGATGCAAACACTCAAGCAATGCACTTAGATTCTCTCCCAATCTCACAAAGATGATGAATCAATGATGGAGATAAGTGGGAGGGCTTTGGCTAAGCTCACAAGGTTGCTATGTCAATGCAAATGGCCAAGAGAGTGAGCTTGAGCCGGCCATGGGGCTTAAATAGAAGCCCCCACAAAATAGAGCCATTAGACTCCTCACTGCACTGAACACGGGCCGACCGGATGCTCCGGTCAGATTGACCGGACGCTGGACCTCAGCGTCCGGTCACGCGATACGTGCCATGTGCCCCCTCTCTTCAAATACAAAACACTCGATCTCAACGGTCAAGTGATGACCGGACATAGGATCTCAAAGTGACCGGACGCTGAACCCCCGCGTCCGGTCGTTTCCAGTAAGAATCCAGAGACGATTTTTCATGACCGGACCGGTCATGCTTGATCGGACACACCCAGCGTCCGGTCACTCACCTTCTACACTGTGAGTTGCCACGTCTTCATGACCGGATGCACCCCTTCAGCGTCCAGTCTCCAAGTGTCCTAGCGTCCGGTCAGAGACCGATGCCAGCGACTTTTGTAGCTTCTACTGACCGGACGCGCCGGTTCAACTGAGGCCTGCGTCCGGTCACTGCGTGACCAACTCCTTTTCAACTCTATCTTCTTCACCCTTGCTCAAATGTGCCAACCACCAAGTGTATCACCTTATGCACAAGTGTTAGCATATTTTCACAAACATTTTCAAGGGTGTTAGCACTCCACTAGATTCTAAATGCATATGCAATGAGTTAGAGCATCTAGTGGTACTTTGATAACCGCATTCCGATACGAGTTTCACCCCTCTTAATAGTATGGCTATCAAACCTAAATGTGATCACATTCTCTAAGTATCTTGATCACCAAAACAAAATGGCTCCTATCATTTATACCTTTGCCTTGAGCCTTTTGTTTTTCTCTTTCTTCTTTTCGAAGTTCAAGCATTTGATCATCACCATGCCATCACCATCATCATGATCTTCACCATTGCTTCATCACTTGGAGTAGTGCTACCTACCTCTTAATCACTTTGATAAACTTGGTTAGCACTTAGGGTTTCATCAATTAACCAAAACCAAACTAGAGCTTTCAATCTCCCCCTTTTTGGTAATTGATGACAACCCTTACACAAAGATATGAATTGAGATTTAATTGAATCCACGTTGCTTGCCCAATCATATTTACCATGTGTAAAAGAATATGGACAAGTTTCATGAACTCCAAATGGTAGCAATTGCTCCCCCTACATATGTGCTAAGAGTTTGGATTGTAGCTTGCACATATGCTTTGATAGGAAATATAGGAGACAATTTGTACCATATGATGCTAAGGTATAAGAGATGGACCTTTGAAGCGTGATACCAATCGGAGTGCACCAATATACCATCCTTAGCACCATTGGTAATTAGACATACACAAAAACTAGAATACCCCGTGAGATCAACATTAGAAGCAAAGGTCTAGTTTTCATAATGTGAGCATGAGTCTAGTTACTTAGCCTATGCATGCTAGTTTTTCATTTCATCATTCAAACCTATAACTAGCATACACCACACAAGCATGGATATATTGAAATTTAAGACTTGTGCTATGCAAGCAAATATATGAAATGCACATCAAAATGCAACATACAAGTTTATGAGCTTGCTCCCCCTACTTGTGTGCATTTTTCATTTGTTTTCTCCTCCTATCTTACTATCTTTGTGAATTTCTCTCCCCCTTTGTCAACAATTAGCACAAAAGGTGAGCTCAAATTATAGATAGGTTGGGGTGAAACCATGTGAAATGAGGATCATTTTCCCAATTTGGTTCAATCTAGATCACTTTGCAAAAGATATTTAACTCGGTTTGATCTAAGGACAAGCTTCTTCACACCTCCAAATAAGGGTTATCTTGTACCATGTTGAGTTAAACACTTATAGCTTATTCCTAGATCAAACACTAGGTTTACAAGCCCACAAACATGTCATATGCTACCACTAGATCATTTCAAGCATACAAGCCATAGTGGTACCATACAAGCATCAAATTCATTTGATTTTCATGAATGAGCATATTGAAATGTGAAATATGTCTAGATGCACTAAACATGTCCTTAGCAAGGATGTATGCCATGCCAATCAACTTTTACCTTGGATTGTTCGAAGGAGAGGCATGTCATATAAGTGGGGGTGCATCAACACATATTGGAGAAGTCAAGTATGTTCAATTCATTTCTTAGCTTGCAAAACCTCTTCTCATCAAGTGGCTTGGTGAAGATATCAGCAAGTTAATCTTCGGTGCCCACACTCTCAATGCAAATGTTCCCTTTTTGTTGGTGATCTCTTATGAAATGATGACATACATCAATATACTTTGTTCTTGAATGTTGAAACGGGTTGTTGGTGAGCTTTATGGCACTCTGATTGTCACATAGCAATGGCACTTGCTTGAATTTGATTCCAAAGTCACTCAAAGTAGCCTTCATCTAAAATAATTGAGCACAACAACTACCGGCCAAAATGTACTTCGCTTCGGCGGTTGAAAGTGCTACACTATTTTACTTCTTTGATGACCAAGACACAAGTGATCTTCCCAATAGTTGACATGTGCCCGATGTGCTCTTTCTCTCAACTTTGCATCACGCATAATCGGAGTCCGAATATCCAATCAACTCAAATCTTACTCCTTTGGGATACCACAATCTAACATTTTGTGTATGCTTCAAGTACCTTAATATTCTCTTTGTTGCTTTCGAATGACTTTCTCTTGGTGAGGCTTGGAATCTAGCACACACGCATACACTAAACATCACATCCGGCCTTAATGCGGTTACATAGAGTAGGCTTCCAATCATAGACCGATACATCTTTTGATCCACTATGTTGCCACTAGCATCACTATCCAAGCTTCCACTTGTCCCCATTGGTGTACTAAAAGCATTAGCATCATCCATTCCAAACTTCTTGAGCATGTCCTTGATATACTTGCCTTGACTCACAAATGTGACATTCTTCATTTGCTTGATTTGAAGACCAAGGAAGTAGCTAAGTTCTCCAATCATGGACATCTCAAACTCACTTGCCATTATCTTGCCAAACTCCTCACAAAAATCTTGATTTGTTGACCCAAAAATAATATCATCAACATAGATTTGCATTACAAACAAGTCATTTCTAAGCTTCTTGGTGAAGAGAGTGGTGTCAACCTTTCTCATCTTGAATCCCTTAGAGAGTAGGAAATCCCTCAATCTCTCATACCATGCTCTAGGTGCTTGTTTTAATCCATACAAAGCCTTTCTCAACTTGTAAACATGGTTGGGTTTCTTTTCATCTTTAAAACCGGGAGGTTGCTCAACATACACAAGCTCATTGATGTACCCATTAAGAAATGCACTCTTCACATCCATTTGGTACAACTTGATGTTGTGGGCACAAGCATAGGCTAACAAGATCCTAATTGCTTCCAATCTTGCAACCGGAGCATATGTTTCTCCAAAGTCAAGACCTTCAACTTGAGTGTAACCTTGAGCCACTAATCTTGCTTTGTTCCTTATTACTATCCCATCTTGATCTTGCTTGTTCTGAAAGAGCCACTTGGTTCCAATCATATTATGATCCTTAGGCCTCTCAACTAACTTCCATACTTGGTTTCTTGTGAAGTTGTTTAGCTCTTCATGCATAGCATTTACCTAATCAACATCCTTCAAAGCTTCATCTATCTTCTTAGGTTCAATAGATGACACAAATGAGAAATGCTCACAAAATGAAGCCAATCTTGATCTAGTTTGCACACCTCTTGAAATATCACTAATGATAGTGTCCAAAGGATGATCTGTTGCAACATTGGTTGGTTGAAGCACTTGCACTTGATTGCTTGCATTTGATTGATCACTTGGTTGAGATGATGAACTAGCCACTTGTTGTTGATCTTGCACTTTGTCATCACTAGTTCTTGCTTGAACTTGATCATGAGAACCACTAGCTTGCACATTTGAGTTAGAGAGCACTTGGTTCTTGTTATCTTCAACATCAATCACCTCTTTAGGCCTTATATCACCAATGTCCATGTTTTTCATTGTATTGACCAATTGAGTGTCTTTTATATCATCTAGATTCTCATCTTCCTCTTAGGAACCATTTGTTTCATCAAACTCCACATCATGAACTCCTCAAGAGTACAACTAGCTCAATTCCAAACTCTATAAGCCTTGCTAGTAGTGGAGTAACCAAGCAAAAAACCTTCATCATATTTCTTTTCAAACTTGCTCAATCTAGTGCCTTTCTTCAATATGTAGCATTTACAACCAAAAACCTGAAAGTATGCTATGTTGGGCTTTCTTCCATTCAAAAGCTCATAAGGTGTCTTCTCCATCATGGAGTGACAATAGAGTCGGTTGCTATAATAGCAAGCCGTGTTGATTGCTTCAGCCCAAAATGAATGACTCACATTGTACTCACTCAACATTGATCTTGCCATATCAATCAAAGTTCTATTCTTTCTTTCAACTAAGCCATTAATTGTGGAGTGTACTTGGCCGAGAATTGACATCTAATTCCAAATTCATCACACAATTCATCAATTCTAGTGTTCTTGAATTCACTACCATTGTCACTTCTAACTTTCTTGATGGTTGTTTCAAATTCATTGTGAATGTCCTTGACAAATGATTTGAATGTTGCAAACACATCACTCTTGTCCACTAGAAAGAATACCCACGTGTATCTAGTAAAATCATCCACAATCATAAATCCATATTTGTTTCCACCAATGCTAGTGTATGTGGTTGGTCCAAACAAGTCCATGTGTATCAACTCAAATGCCTTAGATGTGCTCATCATGCTTTTCTTAGGATGTGTGTTACCAACTTGCTTTCTGCCTTGACATGCACTACATAGCTTATCCTTTTTAAATGTGACATCTTTCAAGCCTCTAACTAAGTCATGCTTAATCAACTTGTTCAATTGTTTCATTCCAACATGACCAAGCCTTTTATGCCACAACCAACCCATGCTAGACTTAGTGATCAAACATGTTGTCAATTGAGCTTCTCTAGCATTGAAATCAACCAAGTATAAATTCTCATGTCTAAATCCTTTGAATATCAAGTTAGAGCCATCTACACTTATAATCTCTACATCATCCACACCAAATATGCACTTAAAACCAAGATCACATAATTGAGCTACCGACAATAGGTTGAAGTTTAAGCTCTCTACTAGTAGCACATTGGAAATGCTCAAGTCATTGGATATTGCAATCTTACCAAGCCCTTTGACCTTGCCTTTGCCATTGTCACCAAATGTGATACTATCAATCCCATTGCTCTTGTTTTCATTGATTGAATTGAACATTCTTGGATCACCGGTCATGTGTTGTGTGCACCCACTATCAAGTACCCAATGCATTCCTCTAGCTTTATAATTGACCTACAAAAGAGGATCAATTCTTTTTAGGTACCCAAACTTGCTTGGGTCCTTGTAGATTAGTTACCAAGGTCTTTGGTACCCAAATAGCCTTCTTCTTTGGGCACACAATTGGTGTACCAATGAACTTAGCCTTCATACTATTGGCACCCTTAACAAGCATATAAAAAGAATCAAATTTAATTGAGGATACATTAGGTAGCTTGTTCTTGTTAATCTTGTAATATTGCTCTACATGCCCAACTTGCTTGCATCTATTGCAAAACCGACAATTGCCCTTTACAAAGCTAACTTTGGGAGTGACAAAGGCCGCCTTACCTTTCTTGGGGGTATAGCCTAATCCCTCTTTGTTGAGAGAAAACCTTTGGCTACCTAAGCACTTTAGCAAGCGGGCATCTCCACCATAGGCATTGTCTAAGGCACGAGTGAGCTCATTTACCTTCTTCTTGAGAGTCTCATTTTCCACCATTAGTGAGGCATCACAAGTGAGACCATCACTCAAAGGTGAAGTAGAAGTAGTAGTGCTACAAGAAGTGTAACTAGGAGCAACTACAATGGGCTTATGAAAAGATTCATCAATAAGATCACATGTTAGTCCCACATCACAAGACACAATCACTTGCTCCTTCTTGGCCTCCTCCTTCTTGACTTGCTCGATGAGAGAGGAGTGAGCTTTCTCAAGCTTAGAGTGAGCTTTTCCAAGCTTCTCATGGGCTTCCATTAGCCTCTCATGAGTGGCATTGAGCTCATCAAGGGATTGCTCAAGAAATTTGACTTTCTTGTTCAATTCCTTGCACTCCTTTCTCTTCATCTCAAAGCAAATATGCACTTGCTCACACATGTCCATAAGCTCCTTGGAAAACTCCTCCTCCTCATCATCACTCCTACAAGCATCACTTTCACATTGATCATCATCACTCACATCATATTTTACCTTTGTAGGCTTTGCTATGAGGCATGTCGATGGAGTGTCGAAGATGGAGGGCTTGTTGTTGATGGCGATGCTTGCTAGTGCTTTGTTGATAGATTTCTTGCCATCATCACTATCCGAAGAGCCATCACTATCGCAAGTGACCACATAGCCTCCACCCTTCTTCTTCTTTTGAAAGGTTATCCTCTTCTCCTTCTTTTCCTTCTTTTCTTTCTTGTCCTTCCTGTGCTTCTTTTTCTCATCCTCATCATTCTCACTATTGTAGGGACAATCCGCTACAATATGATCGGGGCTCTTACAATTGTAGCATCTTCTCACATATTCTTTGCTTTTGGTGTGATCTCTTCTCTTTCTTGCACCATAGCCCTTCTTTTTCATGAATTTGCCCATCTTGCGCACAAATAGAGCCATGGCTTCATCATCAATGTCACTAAGATCCTCATCATCACTTGATTCTTTCTTAGACTTGCCCTTGTTCTTGGATGATGAGCTAGCCTTGAATGCTACACTCTTCTTCTTCTTGTCTTCGTCTTCCTTCTTATCATCCTTGTCAACCCCTTCCCTTTCCACACGGTATGTCTCTTGTATCATGACATCACCTAGTACTTGGTTAGGGGTAATCTCCTTCAATCCTCCTCTTATGATAAGCAATCTCAACATCTCAAATCTTAGAGGTAGGCACATCAAGAACCGATGAGAGACATCATCATCCTTCATCTTCTCTCCCAAAACCTTCAAGTCATTGATAATTACTTGCAACCGATGGAACATCTCCGGAATGCTCCCATCATCCTTCATCTTGAAGCTTGTCAACTTATCCTTGAGGATGTACAACTTGGCACTCTTCACCACCGATGTGCCCTCATATGTTTCCTTCAATCTCCTTCATACCTCATTAGCTCTTTCACAATCCTTAATTTGCTCAAATACCTTGGAATCAATGGCATTGTATATGGTGTTGAGAGTCATTGTATTGCATTGCTTGTTGGTCTTGTCTAGGTTGGTGGGATTGTCGGGATCAATGATAGCATAGTCATTCTCGGCCACATCCCATACTTGATCATTGATTGAACCAAGATACATCCTCATCTTTCTCTTCCAATAATCATAGCATATGCCATCAAAGAACGGTGGTTTGCCCCCCACATGATGAACACAACTTAAACCATAATTTGACACCGAGGTTGTTAAGCCTTTAATCAAACGGTAACCAAGAGCTCCAATACCACTTGAAAGGTCCTAATATGGCTAGAAGGGGGGGGGGTGAATAGCCTATTTAAAAATCTACAAATCAACTAGAGCAATTTAATTAGTATAACAAATAGCAAAATGCAAACTTGCTCTAGCTCTACAAGGGTTGCAAGCCACCTATCCAACAAGTCTAGTTGCTATGATCTTTAGACACATAATTTTCTATGTCACTACTCACTAAGAGCTCTCACACTTGGTACACTAAAGAGCTCCACTAGATGAACTTAAAACAACAAGGCAAGCTCTCAATTCTAATTACACTAAAGAGCTTGCTACAACTAGTTTGCAAGAATATAAATGAGTGAGTAGGGTGATTATACCACCGTGTAGAGGAGTGAACCAATCACAAGATGAATACTAAATCAATCACTGGGAGAATACCAAAGGGTAAGAGACAACCAATTTTCTGCCGAGGTTCACGTGCTTGGTGGTTCGGTGGCTAAGAGGTGTTGCACAAACCTCGTCCACACAATTGGACACCTCAAGAACCTACCCACAAGTGAGGTAACTCAATGACACGAGCAATCCACTAGAGTTACCTTTCGGCGCTCCGCTGGGGAAGGTACAAATCCCCTCACAATCACCAACTCGTGCCAATCTTCCTTCGCTGCACCAAGCCGTCTAGGTGGTGGCAACCACCAAGAGCAACAAGCGAATCCCACAACGAAACATGAACACCAAGTGCCTCTAGATGCAAACACTCAAGCAATGCACTTGGATTCTCTCCCAATCTCACAAAGATGATGAATCAATGATGGAGATGAGTGGGAGGGCTTTGGCTAAGCTCAAAAGGTTGCAATGTCAATGCAAATGGCCAAGAGAGTGAGCTTAAGCCGGCCATGGGGCTTAAATAGAAGCCCCCACGAAATAGAGCCGTTGGACTCCTCACTGCACTGAACACGGGCCGACCGGACGCTCCGGTCATGCGATACGTACCACGTGTCCCCTCTCTTCAAATACAGAACACTCGATCTCAACGGTCAAGTGATGACCAGACGCAGCATCTCAAAGTGATCGGACGCTGAACCCCAGCGTCCGGTCGTTTCCAATAAGCATCCAGAGACGACTTTTCACGACAGGACACATCCGGTCATGCTTGACCGGACACACCCAGCGTCCGGTCACTCACCTTCTACACTGTGAGTTACCACATCATCATGACCGGACGCACCCCTTCAGCGTCCGGTCACCAAGTGTCCTAGCGTCCGGTCAGAGACCGACGCCTGCGACTTTTGCAGCTTCTACTGACCGGACGTGCCGGTTCAACTGAGGTCTGCGTCCGGTCACTCGTGACCAACTCCTTTTCAACTCTATCTTCTTCACCCTTGGTCAAATGTGCCAATCACCAAGTGTATCACCTTGTGCACATGTGTTAGCATATTTTCACAAACATTTTCAAGGGTGTTAGCACTCCACTAGATTCTAAATGCATATGCAATGAGTTAGAGCATCTAGTGGTACTTTGATAACCGCATTTCGATACGAGTTTCACCCCTCTTAATAGTATGGCTATCAAACCTAAATGTGATCACACTCTCTAAGTGTCTTGATCACCAAAACAAAATGGCTCCTATCATTTATACCTTTGCCTTGAGCCTTTTGTTTTTCTCTTTCTTCTTTTCGAAGTTCAAGCATTTGATCATCACCATGCCATCACCATCATCATGATCTTCACCATTGCTTCATCACTTGGAGTAGTGCTACCTACCTCTTAATCACTTTGATAAACTTGGTTAGCACTTAGGGTTTCATCAATTAACCAAAACCAAACTAGAGCTTTCAATCTCCCCCTTTTTGGTAATTGATGACAACCCTTACACAAAGATATGAATTGAGATTTAATTGAATCCACGTTGCTTGCCCAATCATATTTACCATGTGTAAAAGAATATGGACAAGTTTCATGAACTCCAAATGGTAGCAATTGCTCCCCCTACATATGTGCTAAGAGTTTGGATTGTAGCTTGCACATATGCTTTGATAGGAAATATAGGAGACAATTTGTACCATATGATGCTAAGGTATAAGAGATGGACCTTTGAAGCGTGATACCAATCGGAGTGCACCAATATACCATCCTTAGCACCATTGGTAATTAGACATACACAAAAACTAGAATACCCCGTGAGATCAACATTAGAAGCAAAGGTCTAGTTTTCATAATGTGAGCATGAGTCTAGTTACTTAGCCTATGCATGCTAGTTTTTCATTTCATCATTCAAACCTATAACTAGCATACACCACACAAGCATGGATATATTGAAATTTAAGACTTGTGCTATGCAAGCAAATATATGAAATGCACATCAAAATGCAACATACAAGTTTATGAGCTTGCTCCCCCTACTTGTGTGCATTTTTCATTTGTTTTCTCCTCCTATCTTACTATCTTTGTGAATTTCTCTCCCCCTTTGTCAACAATTAGCACAAAAGGTGAGCTCAAATTATAGATAGGTTGGGGTGAAACCATGTGAAATGAGGATCATTTTCCCAATTTGGTTCAATCTAGATCACTTTGCAAAAGATATTTAACTCGGTTTGATCTAAGGACAAGCTTCTTCACACCTCCAAATAAGGGTTATCTTGTACCATGTTGAGTTAAACACTTATAGCTTATTCCTAGATCAAACACTAGGTTTACAAGCCCACAAACATGTCATATGCTACCACTAGATCATTTCAAGCATACAAGCCATAGTGGTACCATACAAGCATCAAATTCATTTCGATACGAGTTTCACCCCTCTTAATAGTATGGCTATCAAACCTAAATGTGATCACACTCTCTAAGTGTCTTGATCACCAAAACAAAATGGCTCCAATCATTTATACCTTTGCCTTGAACCTTTTGTTTTTCTCTTTCTTCTTTTCGAAGTTCAAGCATTTGATCATCACCATGCCATCACCATCATCATGATCTTCACCATTGCTTCATCACTTGGAGTAGTGCTACCTATCTCTTAATCACTTTGATAAACTAGGTTTGCACTTAGGGTTTCATCAATTAACCAAAACCAAACTAGAGCTTTCAGTTACCTTGTCCATGGTTTTCGCATTCGGAGGGGCGGAGCTAACGTCGCTTGCCTCGATGGCTCGAGTGACGCGCTCGATGAGCTCGCTAATGGCACGTTCGAGTGAAATCTGGGTCCATCGTTCGTGATGGGGTCGGCATAGCCCTCATGTGGCATTCGATGGAGATCTTGTGGGTATGGCTCGAGGTTAGGATCGAACGAGAAGGTTGAGATGACCCTGTCTGCTTTGGAGCAGACTAGGCAAGGGCCGCTAGGGCTCATCTGCGTTTTCTCCCCTGGCTCTATTTGACGCGAGGCGGCCTTGAGCCCTTTGTGGGTCGGCCTTCGAACCCCGGTTGGTCATTGCTCATGTTGAATGAGGCAACTGTCGCTTCGTGACGCAACACGAAGCATTGTGATGCATTTAACTGCATATGCGATGCTTCGGATGTATGGGATGAATGAATGCGTGTATGGATGAAATATGTGAATGTGTACATGAATGTATGAATGACAGTAGATGAATGAATGATCATATAAAGAAATAGTGGGGGTTGGTAATGTTACCTTAATGACTCGAGTGATGGGGTTTGAGGAGCTCCATCGGATATGTCCAACCGGGATCCACGCTCGTCGTTCATGACAGAGTCGGCATGGCCCACATGGGGCGTCCCTTTGCTCCTTACCTGTCTCTCGATGTTCGCTTGAGCCATCCGATCAACTCAGGAAGCCCGTTGGTCTCTCCTAGGCGGAGATCCCATAGTTGGGCCTTTTCCAAGTCCTACTTGGGAAGGCAGAGGGCCGCCTGCATAGTTGCGCCTTGTTTCTCGCGCCCGGCGTGCGGTAGTGGTGGGCCATGCCCAGGCCATGTCCCGTCTGACCAGGCGCCGTCTCGTCAGGCGGGGCGCATCCCATCAGTTAGGGCGCATCCCACCGTATCCCATCCGCATTGAATGGGGGAAGGGAGAGGGTTTCTCGCCCCAATCCTTCACCTTTCCTCAACTGTTGCACCTCCTCTTTAAATAGGGGAAGGGAGAGGGCTTTCGTCCTGTTCCTTTGCCTATTCCCTAGCTGCCGCCTTCCCTCCTTCTTCTTTCTTGCCAAGAGCGTTTGTGTGTGGCGGTTCCTAGGAGGGAAAAAGGGGAGAGCGAGGGAGAGGAGAGACTCACAGATCCGTTCGTGAATCCGGAGCGCAATGTCAAGCTGGAGGTCATCTATTGTGAGCGAGTCGATGCTGGTTGCCTTCGCCGAGAAGGGGGTGCTGCCACCGAAGGAGGTGGCGCACTGGAGGGCTCCTACGGGGGAGGATTTCCCATGACCTCGGTACGGTGAGGTTGTCTGCTTCCTCGCCTTCCATGAGCGCCGGTTAGGATACCCCGCGCACTGGTTCCTGCACGGGCTCCTTAATGAGTGGGGCCTAGAGCTGTAGCACCTCAATCCGACTAGGGTGCTGCATATCACCGGCTTTGTCACCGTGTGCGAGGCCTTCCTCGGGATGTAGCCGCACGTGGACTTCTTCCGGCGGATGTTCTCTTGGCGAGCTTTGTCGGAGGGGAAGCCGCTTAGGATCGCGCCGGTGGGGGGCTTCTCGCTGCAGAAGAAACCGAGCGCGTCGGGCTCATACCCCGCGTACACCCCCTACGATTCCAATCGGGGGTGGCACAGGGAATGGTTCTACATTAGGAACCCGGCGGAGGCGCCATTTCCGCCTTTCACCGGCAGGAGAGCTGGTCGTGGGGCCCCGCCAGCTGGCAGAACAAGAAGCTGGAGATTATCGGGGCGGAGCTCCAGAAGCTAATGTGGCATGGCCTTGACGGGGTGCGGGTGTTCCACACCTTCTTCCGCTGTCGGGTCACCCCATTGGTGGAAAGGACGCGGCCGATGTGGATGTACACCGACCCGACGAACCCTGACCGCGCGTCGCCGGAGGAGTTGGCGACGGACGAGGTCTGGAGTCGTCTCGACCGGGTGCTGCAGCTGAGGGCTAAAGAGACCCTTGATGGAAAGCCTAGACCTCTCCACACCACGAAGCAGTCCAATCCTGTATGCTCCCCTCTCCTTACTCCATGTTCTTGTTCCCTTTTTGCTCTCCTGTATCTTAACTTCGAGTCGTCCGTTTCGTAGGGACTCGGAGTTTACAAGTCCTGGCCGCATCTTCCGAAGGGGCCAGAGGGCGTGGCTCGGCAAGCCGCCCTGAAGGAGGCGGCGGTTGAGAAGAAGAAGAGAGCTGAGAAGGCTCGATGGAAGCATGGGAAGGAGATGGAGATCGCCCGGCGTGTGCGGGTTGTGGAAAATAGGAGCAATGTCGAGTCGAAGCTCGAGTCGGAGGATCCCACGGAGATGGGTGATGACGTGATCTCCTCCGAGGATGACAGGGGACAGGAGGTCGTCGTGACCTCGGTGGAGCGTCGTGAGCCTACGGCCACGTCTGCCAGCGACGGGCGGGATGCGGAGAGGCGCGGCGATGTTCCCGCGTCAAGGAAGCACGCCGCCAGCTCGGACGTCGTTGGCGAGCGGGAGGCAAAGCGGACGCGGTCGCTGCGTTCTCAGGAGGCGTTGCTGGCCTTGTCCCCACCTGCTCCAGGCGCGGCGGGGTAGGCCAGGCGGTCGGAGGAGCGAGCTCGCACCTGCGCATCATCAGGGCCGCCTGCGGCGCGCGACCCACAACGGGGGGATGCCCCGCCAGCTGCTCTAGTCGGCGCGCCTCGTGCCGGCGGTCGCGGCGACGTGCCAGTTGAGCGGGTGCCGATCGGGTCGACCTCCCCCCCCCCCGGTCGAGGTGAGGGGGCGTGGCTCGTGGCCTGCGAGCAGCCCTCGTCCGGCGGGCCCGTTGCCAGTGGGTCGGGGCTTCAGAGCCCTGCCACTTACATCCCGGTATGCTTTCTTCGTTTCTTTTCGATCTCGTAGTTGAGTTTTTTGGAGTGTGACTGACCTGTATTTTTTCGACAGTGGCCAGATGCTGCTGGGGTTGAGCATCGCCCCGCCTCCTATGCGGGAGGAGTGGAGGCCCACCTTGCATCACGTCGCGATGAGCGGCGGGGAGAGCAGGGTGGCGGAAGTGCGACCTTCCCTTCCGGGGGCGGCGCCCCCCGGGTTGGTCGTGAGTACGACGGCAGCGGTGGCGACGGTGTTGGCGGCGATCCCGGTGGCGACGGCGGAGGCCGCGTCGGAGGTGACCCTAGCGGTCCCTCCCCCACCGGCTGTGGCGGAAGAGGAGAGGGAGACTCATGTCCCTGCTGTTTGGTCAGCGCGAATAGCTCGTCGGAGCTGCTGTCGAGCAGTCTCTAGAACTAGGACAACTGTTGGAGAAACAAAGGAAGAGGTAGTTTGTGCCAGCCCGATTTCGCAGGTAATTACTAGTGACCTTGACCTGTTCAAGAAGGAGTTAGATCTAGGTTGTCCTCTGGTCGGTGCTGTCAGTTTGTTAGAGTAGATGAATTTAAGAGCTGCAATAGAAGTGAATTCCTGGTTAGCACTTGGATCGTGAAATTGATTTTTCCGTCCATGTGTTTGTCCGATTGGGCAAATTGGTGACCAATGGGAAGATGTTTTTTACTTGAAATTAATAGTTAATTCATATGAAAAGGAGCAGGGGGGCTTGCTAATGTTTATGACAGTATAAGCTTATTCATCTACTGTAGTGCCGAGGCTCTAGAGGGGAAATATACGTTGAGTTAATTTTTTTTAACCTGTGTCACAGGCCAACAGTTTGCCTCGTTGTGGTTGGGATAAAAGTGTCGTTTGTGGCAGCCTAAAATTAGACAGGAAAACAAATAATGATAGTAATGGAATTTATTATAAAATAATTTGGCACACATAAAGGACAAGATTAGTAAATTTTGGTGCTGTTTGTTAGGCTTTTGTTTTTTCCTGTGAGCAATTTTATCTTGTATTTGTTATTCGTCTTTAGATTTCTTTGTTTCTATGCTTGTTCTAAGATTACCTGATATTGTAATTGTATGTTCATAAGATGGGATCATTGTTGGTTTCCTTCCTGTTCATTGTAATTTGATCTTTGTTTTTGGCATGGTCATTGACCTGTAATAATTTGTTATTCTATTATGTGCTTTCTTGTCCAATGACAACTTCACATCATCTGAAATTCTTATTAATAGCAATGGCAACAACTGGTCTTATTATTCTGAAACAATGTTTGTCCATTCTTTGCTGCAGGTCTCTCCATGTGGACTTTCACTTCTGGTGCTTCCAGGTACACTACATTCTCTACATCGGAATTTTGTTTTTTTTATTATGTGTTTGTTGAATATGATCTTTCTTTGTTGGCAAATTTACTATTATATGTACTATGAATTTGATTTTTTCCATTTACACTAGAATTCTTCTATACTTACAGTGCTTAATCTTTGTAATTGCTAGGTATTATTCTTGTAATTGCTAGGTCAACAATACTAAGTGAAAAAGTTTATTAGGCTCATGTCTGATTCATAATTTGATTTCAGTGTATTTACTTTGATTTGGTTGTTTGGTTCATGCACTGCCCTCAGTAAGTTTTTGGTTTTTGAATTCCATACAACTTTTTTTTCTTTTATTTGTTTGGTTCAAGCAGTTTGCACATGTTCTGCTTCATTCTGATATTAGTCTTTCTATTATTATTTTTTGTTTCTGTAACATATATTTTATACATCTAGTACTTGTTAGAAGCATTAATCCTTTTCTTGTGTCCGACATGCTTGTCTCCAATTGGTTGACAAGGACGAAATGTGGTCTAGAGCTTATATTTTGTTGTACTTGTTCATCTATCGTTCAGGTTTTTTTATTTCCAGTTTTGCATTTTTAGACTATCTGTTTGGTGTTTCTAATCTTGCTGTCTTGTTGTTAAATATAGTAGAAAAATCTGTATATAGTAAGAAGAATGGTCCCACCTGATAAATGCACTTAATTAATTTACTATCATGTTACTATGGATTAATTTTGTAGTTACACTAGAGTTTAACTACACTTACAGATGTTAATCAGGTGTAATTTCTAGGTATTATTCATGTAACTAGTAGTAACTGCAAAAAGTTTATTAGTCACATGTTTGGCTACTATTTTTGAGTGGACTATGTATGCTTTGGTGTATTTTTTATTGAGTCAATACCCTCAGTACCTCTTTAATTCCAATGGTCTTGAGTATGGTTTGTTTGTTTGATGCAATGGTCTCATAATCTTTCTGGTATTTTGCATTCCTTAGAAAATTTATGTTTTTTTGTTTTATTAATTTGATTTGTTTGGTTCATGCAGTGCCCTCAGTAAAGTTTTGGTGTTTGCAATCCATAGAAAACTTTGGTTTTTGTTGTCTGCATATTTCTTTTGTTCTCTGTTTCTCGTGCTCCGGTTTTTTGTTCATTTGTTATATTATTTATCATTTTTCCTCCTTTGATTTCAGTTTTTTAATGTCAGATTTGATATATTGGCTCCAAATTTCCTTCTCCCTCAGTATGTATGGAGTCTCTCACTTAAACATCTAAGGTACTGCTCTACTAATTCATTCATCTGACATAGTGTTTCTTATTCTTTTGCTCCGAGACTTTTGCAAATTTTGAAATGTTTGTTTCCTACTTTTGTTTGTATTTTCCTATATTTGTTGGTACTTAAGGTGGCTTGCCACTTACACCCTTCCCCAGACCCCGCACAGAGCGGGAGCTCTCTGCTCTGGGTACGCCCTTTTAACTTTACTTTTTATCTGAATTTTTGTATTGTTCATAAGATTCCCTTTTCATTCATTGCTTTTATGTTGTTTGTCAAATTTTCAGTAATATCAGCTTGACATTGATAGTAGTCATCCTGTGGATATATTTGCTGAGCAGAAATGTTGAAAAAGGTGTTCCAGGTAACTTAGGTTTATATTTGAATTTGTTTTTTGCTTTATTTTCAGAAGAATTCCTAAAATGATTTTAGTTACGGAGCCTTGTTATTAGATTTACACTCATTTTTCATTGTAATTTAGGGTATAGAGTGGTGTAATTTGCGGATGGCAATATGTTTTTATGCTTTCTGCTGCTGAATGTGCAGCTGTAGCATATGGATGTCCGTGGTTTCAGGTAGTTCGGTTGTGTAATTGATTTTTTTTTAGCAGTGGTCTGTCAAGTTTGTGATCAGAGTATCTAAAATTCATGTGTTAATGGGTTAGTGATTAGTATCCTGATTTTAATTGGAAATGAAATGTCTTACCTTTTCATACAAATGATATGATTAGTCTGGTGACTCAGGCATTACTGGAAGGTCCTTTGGTTTCATCTGTGCTGGGCATCTTTTATTATTGAGAAATTCTTCACATTTGTTGTTGAATTTTTGTTGCTAGAATAGCTTGTTTTTATCTTGGTCGAGATATTATGCTGAAATGTGCATGATTCTGGATGATGAATAATTCCGATTGATTTTACAATGTGATTTTAGCAACCAGCTACTTCTGACAAAATCATGCCACTTCAGACTATACTTGCCTCTTTGGACTGGCAATCTAATGCTTTTTACTGATGTTTGTGTCGTTGTGGTTGCTTATTTGATACATACATTTGTTATGATGATACATCATTTTCACATCATTATGTATGGTTCTTTATGTAGTTATTACATTGGCCTCATTGCATCCAACTCCTGTAAATGGATTCATTCATTTGTCTATATATTGTGATGTGCCTGTGATGTGATCAAAATATTTGCTACTCTTGATGGGTTTTCTCATTTGATGATCTTAATGTGCACCAAGATCTCTGAGGCCCATTACATTGCAATTAGAAAGACCCCGTTCATGTGAGCACTTAAGAGTGGCAGTAGGAGTTGTTGATGTTTTATGGCTGTATTCTTTTACATTGAAATTTATCCTACCGTGTCCTCATATCTGACTGCCCTTGTTTGCTCTATCAGGAGCTTGAGGAGAAGTGGAAGGAGAAGGCCAAGGTTGCCTATGAGAGGAGGAAGCAACTGGCTAAGCTCCGCGTCAAGGCTGAGAAGACAGCCGAAGAGAAGTTGGGATCTCAGCTGGAGATTCTTGCCTCGATCAAGTACGAGAAGTTGTGCTTTCACATCAGTTTTGTGGAACATCTGGTCCATTGTTTTAAATAGTTTGGTAAAAGTTTGTGATAGTATAATCTTGAGTGGTAAACCGTGTTGTCCCTTCTGCGACTCCTATTCTGAACACATTTTCTAGCCGGTGAATGAACTGTTTGGTTGATCATATGTGTGTTTCGCATTCTGAGAGACTTAAGGTCTCATGCTGTGACGCACGATTATCAATTCAGTAGTGGTGATTAACCAAATTCAGTTGGGAACTGGTAGAACCCCTGCGCTTGCGCTGCTGCTTAATGCTGACACCGGTGCAAGCTCTATCAGATCAGATACCAGTTGCTCAATCCAGTCTGTATGTACTAGCAGCACTGGATTGTAGCACTTGTTTTTTCTCTGCTTTTTCATTTTTTTTGGTTTGTTTGTTGCAGGCGTTGCCCTAGAATCTCTGTAATTTTGCATATCATAGAAAATTTCTGTTTTTTGTTTTTTATTTCTTTTGTTCTTAATTTCTGATCTGATTTTCTGGTTATATTTTTAATTTGTTTTTAAAAAAAATTCTTGCATGTGGTTCTATTTGTTTTTCTGAAATCTGTATGGTTTGAAATCTTGTAGTGGTGGTACGTGAGGTGGACGGTGGTGTTGGATAATCTGAGTGAATTTAAAGTTTGTTTCACTCGAATTTTGTTTATAGCTTTTTCCGTGTGTTTTGTCCGGCCTGTTTGATTACTCCTGTGACCGTTAGGCTTCAATCACACGATTTTTTTGTTATCTCATTTGTGTGATTTCTTGCGTCAAATTGCTTGAGTGTCCAAATGGGTCAGATCACTCGAGTTCCAAATAGACAGATTCCGACGCACACGTCTTCTTCTTTACACGCGAGACGAGATGATCTCACGCACCGAGCGAGGTCAGGTAGGCCTCTGGTGTCGTAGCCATGAACGCCGCAAGCCTACAGGACGGCTTGCAAAAGCAGCAACGGCCTGCATGGCGGACCAGCGTCGCCTGCACCTTCTTCTTCTCCAGGTCCAGCGCGAACGACGCCACCTGCTGTTGCTGGCCGACGCCATCCATCGTTGCAAAGAAGACGAGTCCGTTCTCCTCACATACCGCCCCGAGGCGGATCATCCTCGCGCCACCGGCGACGGGCGGCTGCGGCAGCAGCGTCTCCAGGTCGACGTCCCGCGCCTGTTCCCACACCCAGCGCCTCACCGGCCGCTTCCCGTCGTTCCGGGAGAAGACGTTCACCACGAAGGTGCCGGCGTCGCCTCGCCCGAGCTGCACCGCGCCCAGCCGCCCATCCGGCAGCACTGTGAGCCGGCGGTCCGGGTACAGGGAGTCGAAGCCGGAGTACATGCCGTACCACTTGGGCGACTCGACCGTCCCCCGCAGCGTGTCCAGACGGAGCCCGAACACCACCTTGCCGGACAGCCAGAACACGGTGCCGCGGACGGCCACGCCGGCGTTGTCGGCCATCTCGGCCAGCCGCCGGCTGCTGACGTTCGCGCCGGAAACCGTGCCCTCGGGTCCCCAGAACCCCCACGCGCTGGTGTCATCGGACGAGCAGGACCGGCACGCCATGGAGTCGTTGCTACGCTTGTAGAGTAGGACGACACGGAAACCGGCGGCGGATGGACGCCGCCGTCGTGGAGGGCGGCTACGGCAAGGAACGCGCAGGCGTACCGCTCGGGCGTGTCGTTCCAGGCGAGGGAGGGGAGGTTGAAGACGCCGCCGGTCGTGAGGTTGACCACGGCGAGCCTTAGGGTCCGTGCCGGTCCTGAATTTTAAGGGCCCTTACGATCTCGTCGCAACGACACCGTGTATAAAATTTTATAATATATATGTGCTAATTTTACTTGTAAAATGAAAGCAAATTTAATAATATATTTTTAATTTGACATGTCTAATAATTATCGAGGAACAATTTAGATTAAAAAATATATTTATAGATGTATAATAATTATCGAGGAACAATGTAAATTAAAAAAACAATATATTCGTTTTCTTTTCTCACATAAGCCAAATATTTCTTAGGTAACATTCTAAAATTCTAACACCTAAATTAGAAGAAAATATGACTATATGAGTATAAAGTACTAGAAATCTAGAATACTATACAAATAATTAATTTGGATTAAAAATAAAAAAATACCTTGGGTCTAAACAACTGATTAGTGATCGTAATTCATAAGAAGCCAAGAATTAAGATGTTGTCGTCGTGGAGCCCTGCCTGGTCGTCGTCCTCGTGCGCCGTGTCCGTGTCTCTGGTAGTCTAGCTCTTCGCGGCGGCGTGGCTCGCCTGCTTCGTGTGTGTAAGGCGCACGTCGCGAACTCACGATCAGAGTGTGTTGTGTGTAACGTGACTCCTCGCCCCCTCTCTGCCCGAGAGCCGTGGGAAAAGAAAATTAGAAAAGAAATACCGATGTTGTCTTTTTAAACCAGCTGACCAGTTCATATCTCTTTTCTTATTAGTTTACTAATGTCTGATGGACTCTAACATCCAGGGTTTGTATACCTGGGCCCCTCGTGCCCTACGGCCGGCACTGCTTAGGGCCGCGTCGGCGTCGTTGCCCGACGCGCCGCGCAGGTCGAGGAGGAGGCGGCCTCTCCGGGACGCCACCAGGAGGGAGTTCTTGAACAGATAGCCGTCGGCGTCGAGTGCCACGTCCACGCCTAGGAAGGCGCGCCAGGTGGAGGGGGGCGGGAGGAAACGGCTCCAATCGCTGTGGTACTGGTGCCTCGTTCGATGGAAGAAGCCGACGACGTCGACGCCGACACGGTCGCGGCGGCAGATGAACTCGGCCTCGCTGGCGATTAGGCGGCGCCAGCGCCGGCAGGTGGCTGCGCAGCGGAGGAGGTCGGCCATGCCCAGATAATTCGCGAACACATGGAGGAGGAGCTCGTCGATGAGGCCAAAGCCGCCGGCGTCCGCGTCCGCGTCCTCCAGGGGCGCCATCCGCTTGGGGCACTTGCTGATGCCTCCCAGGGGCCGAGACGACGACGTCCTCTCGTCGGTGCTCGAGGCTGCGGCGGCGGAAACGTGCACTGGCGTCGACGGTGACATCGAGAGGGATCGAGATGCAGATGCGTTGATCGAGAAGTTGGGAACTTGGGATGAGTATTGTTAGGACAAAATTTTACTTTTACTTTCTTTTCTATCTCAATCGTGGGCTGACTAGTGACAATATATCGAAGTCGAACCCAACGTTACAAATTACAATCCTTGGTTGACTCGTTCTTGATCCGGGGACATATAGATGTATTTTTATTTTTTTATACTTTAACTACGAAAACCAGATCTGAGATTCAGCTATAATTACCACTCTCAATTAAGGTAGTTCTGGTTATAGACTTGGAAATTTTAGCTTTTGACAATTTCAGCTGTCATGATATGCCCTCTGTTACATACAACAAGCAGAGCATTTATGCCGGCAAAACACTAGGTTTTAACATCAGTTTATCTACTGATTAAGATATATTCCTTCCGTCCAAATCGTAAATCGATTTAGCTCTGTCTCAAGTCAAACTTTTCTAACTTTTTTTTTTTGCAAAGAGAATGGAAATTGTATAAAACTCGGCATTGTACCTCTCCAATTCCAAATTACACAAATATATATTATGAAATAAAAAGGATACAATATTCTATCTAGATCTTTCCATCGTATTCTTTCCTTGGCTTTCCTTGATGCAAAACAGAGCCTTGTTGAATACCGAAGCCAAACTGTAATCCTTATGCTGAATCTAACGATCAACCACAAATCATTAGACATGCCGCAAGATGCAACGTTCTGGAACCGGTCCAAAACACATCTAAAATGTTGAAAGAACATCATCAGTTGTATCGTCGGGTACAACGTAGGCTGTAGATTCATCACCTCCCACCCTTGATTAGTCATGTATGCCTGATTTTCTCTTCGCGGCCGACGACAATAATGTCGTTACTGTTCATATGGGGAGTGTTCAAAAGCAAAACTCCTCTTATAGATAATGGCCATAAATTGGACTCCTATCAATAGATGCCTAGCTACAACGGTGACCTCGTTGTGGCAATCGTCGAAGTCATCGCAGATAATAAGATGCTAAACGAAAATCATATGATTTCTTCAGTAAATTTATTTGAGCAAAACACTAAAACAAACTAGATCTAAAAACTGCTAGAAAAGAGAGATGGTCCCCTCTCCATGTCACTGATAGACTCGCCAGAGAAGAAGATCGAGAGGGGCCATTGGCGGCAGTGACAATGGTGCCGAGGAGCAAAGGAGTGGTGGCTGCAAGGGTTCTTTGTGAACGTAAGGTCTAACCCCTAACTTCTCTAATTTTGACTAAGTTTACACAAAAAAAAATACAGAAACACCTACAAACATCAACTAGATTTATTTGATACAGCATGAAATATATTATGGTAATGTATTTATTTGATATTGTAAATGTTAATTTATTTTTCAAAAAACTTAGTCAAAGTAAGATAAGTTCAACTTAGGACAGAGTTAAAAATGATGGACTTAGCCCCTACATGCTACATCACCGACACCGACCTGTGGCTGTCGGTGCGTGAGGCAGTGACCTAGCCCAGTTGATCCCCGCGGAATGTTCAAATTAAAGGATGATTGAGCAGAACTAGTCTCTCACATCTACAACTTCATATTACAAGAGAGGTAGCTGGAAGAACTTTTTTTTTTAGAAAATGGAATCAGACAATTGATGGGATCAAGGGAACTCAGGCCAAGGGGAGACCTGAATACATCACAGCTTAGGCACAGTTTTCTATTTTTTTTCCTTAGGTTTAGAGTAGATGATTACGAGTGTTTTCCTTCTTTTGGCTGTTGTCAGTCTGCAAAGTGTTGCATGGATTCTCGCTTTCTTTACTGTACCTGCTTGCATCAGATAACTATTTCTCTGCTAACAGCATTGAACCCATGAGCCCAAAATATACTGCATTTATATAACAAATGTCCTTGTTTTTCAGCCGTGCTGATCTATTATATTGTACCTTCAGCATCCACTGCTTCCTCGCATGATATAACTACGGTTACATTGCTATATATTTCTGCGAAATGTTCCTTTAGATGCACATTAGTATTCTCTGTGGTACTAATGAAACCTCTCTACCAATTACCTGCATCAGTTGCAGAGATGCAGGGTGGACAAGATATAATCCACATCAATGCAGAGCTAAAACAGGCACGGCAGAGCGCGCCTACTCCTATGCTGCTTGTAAACGCAGTGAAAGCACAGTAATTTTGTGAGAGCCAGCTGTTGGCTGTAAAAACCAGGCCGCCGAACAGGCATCTGACTTTGCTTCTAACTTCTGTCGATAGCCCCTTCCGGCTCATGGTTTCGACATGCCAGGCATATATTTGCACACGCCGTATATAGCGATCCGCAGCCACCTCAATGACAAACAGACCACATGCAGCTCTATCTGCAGTGAAAGGTGCAACAAGAACAAACAGCCAACCTTTTATTCCATTCCATTCCATTCAATTCAATTCTATGGAGCTAGCCATTCATCATCCCGCCAGGCAGGAAGCTACGTAAAGCACAATTACATCTAACGAACGCGACGATTTGCCTTTGGCCGCAGTTGCAGATTACAATTGAAACAAATCTCTCCAATCAAATGGCTATTGATACAACGGGTTTCATTCCCGGCAATGCATGCTCAGCGCACGGCGTGATGCACAAAGCCAGTTAGATTCGGTGGCCTTCAAAGCTAACTCTGCTTTTCCTGCTGCTTGCCGCTGCATGCTGTGAGATGATGTCACAGTGTGACGTCGAGGACTTCTCGTTCATCGGTTCCATGCGGTAGAACAACGCCTAGGCAGTCGTATTCGTGTTGGTGGACTACCCTCATCACCAGGGCTTCTCCGTAACCGGCTTTTCCTGATTTCATATCCTATGGAGTGCAAGTCATCACATATCTCATGCCTCGCCAGGGACACAAGCCCAGGCAATATTTCCCTCTGGAAATCTCTCAACCCCCTCCCCCTCTTCAGCTTAATCCCACATGAAGGCCCATCGTTGTCGGGTGCTCTCACTAGGACCGATTCCCCATCATCTTTCATCTCCTCTAGGCTCAGTATGCTTTCCTCAAAAGAATTCAATGAAGGTGCAGGTTCCTGCATTGCATCCTCAGCGTCTGTTTCACCGTTGCTTCCAGGGCCATCTGTCAACCATGCAGAGTTGCTCGCAAACATGGAAACGAGTGTCTTAGCTGCTGTGGCAGCAGTTTTTTCGTCCTCTCCCATCTCCGTTTCATCAAAGCTGACAGCTTCAGGCGCAACTGATGCTGCATTACATGACGATCTCGACCGTGGACATGCATAGTCGCGACCCTGAGGAGTTTCCGGGATCACAACAGACCTGTTAATTGCAATTCCAGAAACTGGACTCCGTACATCCTCACCATCCGTGCTCTTAGCAACCATGTTCTGGTTTCTACTAATTGGACATTCAATGGGGGCAATATTTTGCTGAGCCTCGTTCTGAGCCAAACAATGTCTGTCATCATTATTTACATGTTGCCTTAAATAACTGCTTTCAAAATTTGCTGGACAATCAGTGTTCTCAACTGCTACATTTAGGTCAAAGCCTTCCACTTTGTGATCAGATATTACTGTTATAGTTTCCTCTTGGTTATCCCTATGTACAACAACAGCTGCTTGTACTTGTCCCATTAAATTTGTGGCTTGGCTGCCTCCCAGTTTAGTTAAACCTGAATAAGAATTATTTTCACCGCTGGAACGAACTGAGAGTCCTTTCCGTGGTACTTCCATTTCCATACAACCCTGAGACTCCAATCTGGAAATCATCTGATGATGGCTATTTTTTCTGGGAAGTGGATTTGATGTTTCCATAAAGAAAGGCTTGTGGCTCTGGCAATCACGAAATAAACCTGCAGCCAACACTTCCCTTGAACTATCTGGAACAGTGATAGTCGTGGCGACTGTTACGGAGGATCCTTTCGATGATCCGATACTAGATTCACTTCCTTTGAGGAATGTTTTGCTCGAATTGTTGCAAAAACCTCCAGACTGTCTTGTAGCAGAACTAGTTGAAGTAGAGCACACCAATTTGGAGGATCAGGACAAAATTAAAATCATCCTCCTGGGCTACATTCAGATCAATAAACATGCGTCCAGATGCTGTATTCTTTGTTCTGGCAGGTGAATGACTGTCTGGGGTATCACTGGAACCAACTGAACCTGCATATAGAAGATTGGAAGAGTCAATCAAATAGCTCATGAGAATCTTACACTAATCAAGTGTGCAATAAACAACACACAGTGCACAAGAAGCAGATGTAAGTGTAGCACAAAAATATATTCTTGCAGCAATCAGTTTGACTAACAGCACAGGATAACTTATTAAGAGTTCAGAAATTGAAGGCAGAGCCCTTTTGGTGGTACCATTGCAAGAGCATTCAGATATGAATTCTGTTAGAAAATCATCGATGCAGCACGCTGACGGCATCAAATCAATTGATGTGAAAGCGCACAAGATCACAAGTGACATCAAAGAAGCACACAACAAACAACACTGAGGAACAAAAATTGTTAATAAGGCTCAGCCTTGCAGCCTACATCCGTGGCGCAATGACTATGGGCGCCCTTTCCCTATAAATCTATAATCAGCAGCTACACCGGCATTAGGATGCTATCAGACCAGAGCAGCCATCTAAACCAGCCGCCAAGTCGTATAACGGTTATAAAGGTGCCAAGGTGGTGCCCTAATATTTATGGGCTGTCCTGTTGTAACTAACCATACACATATTCAACACAAATCTAACAGCTCCACCTTGGCGAATATGCACGCCACCTTTGAGGCCTTACACACAATAACCACCGTGTATGATATATCCTAACATTCAGCCATGTGGCCTAAATCCCAGGGCAATGGCTATCAGCACTCCTCCCCAATAAACAGCAGCTCCAGCTGCATCAAGACACCGCCGTCGCACAAACCAGCCATCAGATCATCTCACGGTTACAACAGTAGCACTTTCATATTTATGGGTGGATACAAAGCATGGCCTAAACTTTATCCATAACCACCTATCCCAATTTCAATTCAAGTCCTAACAAGACTGTAACCTAACCATATACACATATGTAGAGCCGCTCCATATTAAGGTTTTGTTGTGTGTTATTCTTTGAAAAGTAGTCTATCTATAGTATTAAGAGAAAATTGCTTTGCTGTGCATTGATCGATACACATGCGAATTCTAGTAGTACCATTGCAATTTGCAACAGCATTTGGAATCTCCGGAGATATATGAAGTATGATATTCTAAGCAGGGCAAAGATAAGGAGGAATTTTGATGAACTACAACAACAACAACAAAGCCTTTTAGTCCCAAGCAAGTTGGGGTAGGCTAGAGTTCAAACCCAACAGGAATTTTGATGAACTAACCAGAAGTAACATAAGGGGCACTTTGACCTGTGCACAAGTGACCACGCATCACCAAAGAGCTATCCAGTGGAACAGATTGTGAATTATCTGAAAGACCACCATTGTGGTTAGCATAGTCTGCATCCTCATCATCCAATGTGGCTGGTTTCTCTAAATCAATGATATAGTGGCAACCAGACTTTCCCTGTACACTGCAATCCAATGTGGCTGGTTTCTCTAAATCAATGATATAGTGGCAACCAGACTTTCCCTGTACACCGCAATCCAATGTGGCTGGTTTCTCTAAATCAATGATATAGTGGCAACCAGAATTTCCCTGTACACTGCAAGAGTCAGGCTTCCTCGGAATTGAACCCTTGGCATCCAAATTCCCCCATGAGACCCCATTGACGAGAAAATGAGGGGCCTGCCTGCCTAGCTCATGACAATGGCTAAAATCATCTGGATTCTGTGTTTTATTCAAATCCATCTGCGATAGCAAAACCTCATCTCTTTGGAACACTTGCTTCCTCGGAATTGAACCCTTGGCATCCAAATTTCCCCATGAGACCCCATTGACGAGGAAATGAGGGGCCTGCCTGCCTAGCTCATGACAATGGCTAAAACCATCTGGATTCTGTGTTTTATTCAAATCCACCTGCGATAGCAAAACCCCATCAGTTTGGAACACTTAGGTAATAAATAAATGAACCGCTTTCTCATTTTTTTTAAACTGCTCACCATGTGAGAAGGATGGTGAGCATATAGCAGAGCATCGGATGAGTGGTTCCACAAGGGCGTCACATCCATGACAGTGAGATTATTGTGAGTCCAATACAGCCTTCGCAAGTCCTTGACCTGCAACAAACACTAACGCAATCCATCATCACACGCATTGACAAAACCAGGGTATATAAACAGATACAAGTACAATACACCTACTTGGAAAACTAATCCCACAATAAAACTAATTAATGAATATTAGCAAAGTAAATGGCGCCCAAACAAATCATAAAGCTGGCTCCTGCAACCCTGAGATTGTTTTCTCACAATTCTAATTACTTTGTGCATTGTCTACTCACAATTCTAATTACTCTGTGCTATTGCAGAGACTCCTGAGATTGTTGCAACGGTACCAGCTCCTCCATCATATTAGGCTACAATAGTTCCATTTGACTACACGTGCAAATTTTGAGATGCTTTGTTGACAGTTTGCACAGGCAACTCGTGAGAATGGACGTAGACAAATGATCCATTAGTTTTCCCTTGAGAATTAACAAATCTGACATTGCTTGATCTAACAAAAGGTGATTATACGGTGCGCCTCAGTGTTATTTTGCTTGGTTTGTGAACCAATGAACTGTTATTTTGTATGGCACATGTGGACCAGTCACCTGTTATTTTGCTTGAATAATGTGAATCCAATTAACAGTTATATGGACACAAGTGATGCTTGTCAATTGTCATTATCCATTAGTTCTGCTTTGAGAATTGACAAATCTGACATTGCTTGATCTAATAAAGGTGATTATTGCAGTGCACCTCAGTGTTATTTTGCTTGGTTTGTGAACCAATGACCTGTTATTTTGTGTGGCACATGTGGACCAGTGACCTGTTATTTTGATTGAAGAATGTGAATCCAATTAACAGTTATATGGACACAAGTGGTGCTTGTCAATTGTCATTCTCCTCTTATTGTATTAAAAAAAGCTAGCTCCCTGTAGTAACTCACCGGCACAAGTCTAGTATAATGATAAGTTAATCTAATATAAAATGGGTGTTTATCAAGCAGTAGTGGTTCTTTCATAGGAGTAGAAAATTAGAAGATTCACATAGGTCAAACAAATCAAGTAACACCAGTAAATTGAGTGCAACCCCAAAATTGTTCTGTAATCACCCTAAAATTACTGCAACCAACAACAGCAAACTCACCCATCGACCCGAGTACACGTCACTTGTATGTGTCTCAGTGTATCAAAAAATTTGCAAAAACTGCAGATCCGACGGGGGAAGGGGAGAGCGGGGTGTCCTCCTACACATGATAATCTACTGGTACATACACTCTCAATCCACCACTAAAAAAAGTTTAGATCTGACGGGGAAAAAGGGGAGAGCAGGGCCCTCACCTTCGGCTCGGGGGGAGTGCCTAGCCGGGATGCAGGTCGCCGGCGCCGGCTGCAGGGACCGGTGGAGCCGGCCGGGCGGCGTTCGTTGCAGGGGAGCAGCAGGACGGGATCCTGGCCGACGACGCCTACTGCACGAACGGGTTCCTGGCTGGCGGCGAGGCCGGCCTTCAGGTGAGCAGGGACCGGGAGCTCGTTCCGGCGAGCAGGACAGGGCAGTCTCCGATAATGGCGCGGGCCCAGGCGGCGTAGGGCGGGGGCCGCGCTAGTGGGCTGGCGGCAGCTTGGGTTGGGGAACGGACGGGAGAGGGAGAGGAGAGGGGATATTTTTTTCTTATATAGCAGTGGCAATGGTGGGTAAATTTGGCGAACTTGACGGGGAGTTTCATAACTCGAATGGTGGGGAATGTGGAGCGGGCGTGGGGGGTGCGGGGAGCAGGGATTTTTAGCTCTCAGGCCGGCATCACAAAAGTGAAGATCGATTCTGTCGGATTCTTTGATGGAGCTGTTGGTTTTTTTTACCGTTCGGCTACCGTGAAGTGATTCTCGTCGAGAAAATCTGGAGCCAGGAGCTCTCTCTACCCTGTCTCTGTGTTTGTACTTTTGTATCGTAGCTAAGGAAGAAGTTAAATAAAGGGATTGATGAGGTGCTGACAGTATGGGCGTGATTGGTTCACGTTGGAACTCAGCCAGGCGCGTACCTACCCAGCCTGTCCCTCGAGCGCCAGGCTCGTAACATGCAAGCCGGTTTGTTTGGATGGTCAGGCGAACAGAGACAGGCCCGAGCGCGCAGCTGTTTGGGTGCATGCGTGAAGCAGCTTTTTGGCTCCACCACTGAGGCCTTGTTTAGTTTAAGTTTTGACGCGTTAGTTACATCGGGTGTCACATGGTAGTGTCATATATGATATTCGGACTAATAAAAAAATAAATTATATAATCCGTCCGTAAAGCGCGAGATAAATTTAGTAAGCTTAATTAATCCGTCATTAGCAAATGTGTGTACTGTAGCACTTTGTTGTTAAATCATGGACTAATTAGGCTTAAAAGATTCGTCTCGCAAAGTAGTCGCAATCTGTGTAAGTTATTTTTTTAGCATATATTTAATACTCCATACATGTGTCTAAACATTTGACGAATAGGGTGTAAATTTTTAGGGAGGAATTAAACCAGGCCTCGAAGAAACACGCACGCCCGCACGCGCGAGCTGCGCTTGCGCGAGCCTGGCCCCGGAGGAAACGGATTTCGATTTCGTTCCTCCCCGGCCAGGCCGAGCGGCGGCTTTTGCATGCGCGCAACCAGGCCCAAGCTGCTGCACAGGCATCCAAACACGGGCGAAGCTAGAGCAGAAATGAGGGGAGTGCGCCACTTCAGCGCAACTTTACGTTAATATGCTACGTGAATACGGAAATTAGGAGGCATAGGCCCTCATGTTAATGAAATACGTGGATACAATTTTTTTTTCGTGAACATGCTTTACAACATGTGTTTCATTGAGAGGATTAGGATACAAATTGTAAAAAGAACATACGTACAATAATATGAGATATGTCATAATGATAGCCATTAGATTTTTCTTAACTATACTGATCGTACTGTTGGATCCTTGGACACATCACACATATTTATTTTATCCACTCACACTGCATTCACCTAAACGTGGACAGAATCAAACTCAGATAGATTTTTGAGAGTTTTATAATGGTCGTTCAAACAAGTTTTTCTAGGCCACGTCGTTCTTAATCTGGTCCTACTTTGACAAGATTATATCCCAAGCTGTTTGCTGTCTTTCGCAAGCGAATTAAATTATAATTGCTTACTATCATAAATGCAGAAAAAAAATCCAAGTGGGTCTTGAATCCCATAAAACTTATCTAAACATATAATCAAGAATGGCATAACTAGAATCTAATTACGGTGCCCAACTTGATGAGAATTGAAAACAATTGGGAGATTCATTGAGGTTACATGCCTTGCTTTGTGATGGGTTGAATCCGCTGCTTGGCTAGCGCACTAGGCATCTTGGGACAGAAGAGAAATGATCAAATAAGAGTGGAGGATGGCAGGACGAGAATAGGAAAAAGTCAAAGGCTCGAAGCATCAGTGGATGGGCATTAGGCGAGTGGATTAGCGCCGCGCGTATACAAGCGAATAGGAAGCGATTATTTCCTTTCCCTGGTGCAGTCTGGGTGCGTGACTGGGGGCACTACTACAGAATTTTAACTGTAGAGGCGACTCTAGAGGCTCTGTAGGGACGGCTGCGTCAGCCGTCCTTCCTAGAGTGTTTTTACAGAGGGTGCCTCTGTAGGGGCGGTTTTCTGACCGCCCCTGCAGTGCTCTCTGTAGGGGCGGCTGGTGTTTTCAGCCGCCCCTATAGTGCCCTCTGTAGGAGCGGCTGGTGTTTTCAGCCGCCCCTACAATGCCTTCTGTAGGGGCGGCTGGTAACATCAGCCGCCCCTGTAGTGGACTTCTGTAAGGGCGGCTGTATCACCAGCCGCCCCTGCTGTGTGTATTTGTAAGGGCGGTTCAATCAAGAACCGCCCCTATAGTGAATTTTTCAAAAAAAAAAAATTCAAATTCAAATCTGACCGCATATATATATAATTCAAATTCGAATCTGACCGTCACAAATATACATATATACATCCACAAACACAAGACCATTATTTAGAACATCATCACAAGTCATAATTATGCACTATAAAGTCCATCATTACAACATAGTCTATTATGAAGTCCATCATTATAACATAGTCCATTAAGAAATCCACAAATCCACATGCAAAACAAAGTCCAAACCGTTTCAAAGTTTGATCCAAACCATACCACAAGTCCACATTGTCATCAACGTCCTAAGGCTAGCCTATCAGTTTCAGTTGTCCCATCTCATGGCAACAGAAGTTGAAATGATTGCGGATTACCACAAAGTAGTGATTTGACTGGCAGAAATTAGAGTCTGTACATTGTACAGTAGCAGAAAAATTGTACACTATAGCTTCAAAAAACACATTACAACCATGTAGCCAGTTATCGGTATGTGCGTACCTTGCAACAGACCACATTGGATTCCAAGATTCAGGATGAACTGCGAAGCATTGTAATAACGAGCATTATTTCAGAGGTAATAACAAAAGGTATGATCCGCAAACAAGTTCAGAACTTACAGTCACTCATTGACAGGCATATTCTTTTGTGTGGCGCAAACCTGCCGCTAGGGGTTGTCATGCTGAACAATTAAATAAATTAGAAACATAAACAAAGAATTAGCATTTTAATCTACATCTAATAAAAATCTTCTAGTTACAGTTTTCAATCTTTACACTTTAATAAGAAGCAACATGCCATTAAAACACAAACATTTATCATGTATTAACAACATTAAAGGTTTCCGCACTAGATACTTGGAGGTTTAAAAGGATAATCTGGTGGGAATTTGAGCTTCCTATAGTAATATCCACCTACAGGTGGGAAATCAAAACATGAAAAACATTGTTAGAGATTATAAGCAACAAAACAAAAATTGGATGTAGTAGATAATGCGGTATAGTATGTATGATCTTTACCTTCAAAGGGTGTGTCTTTACTTCCTTCAAGTACATAGTCTAGCATTAAAAGAAGAAAAACACAAGTCAGTACCAAACAGGCAAATATATCACTGAAAGAAAGCAAGAAAATTGGTATTGCATTAAGATAAGCATGACAAATACAGAGCCTTCTAGATACAATCTGAAGAATAAAACGGATTGTAACTATAAACCAAAGCTTCAAATGAGTAAGGACACTTTAGCATCAAGGCATACATGAGGCAAAAAATACAGGGCCAGGGGTATTCTGTTGCCACTGATAAATGCATCACTTATTAAAAGCGCAACCATCAAATTCAGAGAAGGTGTAATACCTAAGAAGTACAAACTTCTAACCTTTCCATAGACACCTATAGCAATCACATATAACAACAACAACAACAACAAAGCCTAGTCCTAGAGCCATGCACCATAAGCAGAACAAGCACAATCTCTCACATGACTAGATAAGGCAATAGTGCGACTAAACCAGATATCCAAATGATTGTTGAACAAATATCTAACCAATGCATCAAATGTACATTGCACCACAAGCATGCCATGCAAACACCTTGATGCACTATTGTCTATTTTCAGATAGAAAGATTGAAACAAAACAACAATCGCCACACAATTGTTTCCTATTTTCGAATTCTTGGCACCGAACTTTCTATATGCACAATGATTGACCCTCACAACATGCAAGAGAATTTGAATCTTGCTAATGTGTAGTACTGCCAGAGAGCTAGTCTATATGAGCGAACAAGTATACTCAATTCACCTCACTATACGTAACTAAGGCTCACATCCGACAAATTGAACTTTAAACAATAAATTGCTAGGCAAGACGCTTTCTTTCGAGAACCGTAGCGGTGAGTGATGAGTCGAGCACATCACGCAATGCACGGAGCAACCACACATATATAGAAACTTGAAAAACCCAACATGAACGTAACGCTTTCGCGTTACGCCTAAACCGTTATGCCTACACCATCGCTTCCGACAAAATTGAGCACAATCAACCAATCACACCCAGTTCACTTTGCAACATTAGCCAACCAAAAGGCAACGAATCGAATCTACAAGTAGCGAGGGGTCACGGAGGAGGCTACTCACGCCACTCAATATGTCGTTGGGCGTGGGCGCGAGCCACGATCTGCGGCGGCGGCTCCTGCAATCCAAACCAAACCAAAACCAACCGTTAGAAATCGAGCCACGACGAAGCGAATCAAAGCAACGCGCACCAATCGACCCCAATCCAACCGAGCTCACCTTGCGAGCGCGTGGTACTCATTCGGAGCCGCTTGAGGCAGCCCTTCTCCGCCATGGCAAAACCCTACCACCGCCTACACGGCGACCGCACCACCAAAACCCTAAAGCAACCCCTCGCCCGCCAACGCACGCAGGCGATTAGAGAGGCGCCCAAGCAGTGGCGCGTTGAAGGGGCTAGGGTTAGGTCTCGCTCACGGAAGCCGATGTTGAGGACGAGGAGCGAGAAGGCCGCGCAAGGATGTACGGCGGACCCGACCTCCCGAAGTGCAACATCGCGGGTCCTCCTGCGGCGCCGCCTCCGACGACGGCGAGGCCTAGGGTTTATCGCTCCCCCGCAGGGGAGAGGGACAGCAACGGAGTCGGGTGAATGCAAGTGGGAGTAGGTGGGCTCAGCGAGAGGGAGAGCTTCTTTATCCGCTAGCTGCTAGCCAGTCGCGCGAGAAGGCCGCCAAGGCCTGCTACCTTTTGAGGCCCAGCCGTGGAAATGACCTGGACGGCAGAACGCGATGGAAGGCCCCATGTCCTCCGCCTTCGCGGGCCAGCGACAGCGACTTGCGAAATTTTGCCGCGCAAGGAGTGGGCACGGTCGCACGGATATTTTTAAAAAAAAAGACACTCAAAACAGTTTATATCTCATCGTATTTATATCAAGGATAATAAAAGATCTCAAATGAAAATTTGATAAACATCAAAGTTGTTCAACTCATCAAGATCTACAACTTTTATTTTGATTATCTTGTCATTTGACTAAATTTGAACCTTTCAAATTTGAAATTTTAAAAAATAACAAGTTCGAACCAAAATTTGAGACCCAAACTGATTTGAACATAAAAAGTGATGATTACCAAAGTTGTTCAACTCATTAATATCTACAACTTTTATTTTAGTCATCTTGTCATTTGACAAAATTTGAACCTTTCAAATTTGAAATTTTGAAAAACGACAAGTTCGAACCAAAATTTGAGACACAAATTGATTTCAACATAAAAAGTGATGAATACCAAAGTTGTTCAACTTATGAATATCTACAACTTTTATTTTGATCATTTCTTTATTTGACAAATTCTTAGCCCACATTGTTCACTAATCTTACACATATCTCATATAATTTATAAAACCTTACGAGAGATGTGTCACATTTGTGAACAATGTCATTACCACTTTGTCATATGAAGAAATGACCAATACAAAAGTTGTAGATCTTGATGAGTTATTCAACTTTAGTATTTATCACTTTTTCAGCTGAAATCATTTGGGGTACCAAAATCTTGTCTGAAGTTGCATTTTCTTGAAATTCAAAATATAATTGCTTAAACTTTTTATATGTATATATTGACAAAACCAACAAAATAAATTGATAGAGAATGATTTTAGAAAATTTTAGGAAACAAAATCATCAGATTTAGAGTTAGTATGAGGAACAAAAACTAGTTACAAAGTTAACCCACAGATTAAAAAGAGAAATCATACTGTTCACTATGATCATGTAAGGATCATCTAGAACAGTGTGATTTCTCTTTTTAATCTGTGGGTAAACTTTGTAACTAGTTGTTCTCCCTCATAGCAACTCCAAATGTGATGGTTTTTTTTCCTAAAAAATTCTAAAATCATTCTTCAGCATTTAAGTTTGGTCAAACTTAGATGTGATAATGTTTTACTTATTTTAAAATTTTAAATTTAAAATTTGACAAGTTCAAACCAAAATTTTAAACCCTAAATGATTTTAGATGTAAAAGTGATGAATACAAAAGTTGTTCAACGCATCAAGATCTAGAACTTTTATTTTGATTATCTTATCATTTGACTAAATTTGAACCTTTCAAATTTGAAATTTTAAAAAATAACAAGTTCGAACCAAAATTTGAGACCCAAAATGATTTCAACATAAAAAATGATGAATATCAAAGTTGTTCAACTCATTAATATCTATAACTTTTATTTTAGTCATCTTGTCATTTGACAAAATTTGAACCTTTCAAATTTGAAATTTTGAAAAACGACAAGTTCGAACCAAAATTTGAGACACAAATTGATTTCAACATAAAAAGTGATGAATACCAAAGTTGTTCAACTCATGAATATCTACAACTTTTATTTTGGTCATTTCTTTATTTGACAAATTCTTAGCCCACATTATTCACTAATCTTACACATATCTCATATAATTTATAAAACCTTACGAGAGATGTGTCACATTTGTGAACAATGTCATTACCACTTTGTCATATGAAGAAATGACCAATACAAAAGTTGTAGATCTTGATGAGTTATTCAACTTTAGTATTTATCACTTTTTCAGCTGAAATCATTTGGGGTACCAAAATCTTGTCTGAAGTTGCATTTTCTTGAAATTCAAAATTTAAATTGCTTAAACTTTTTATATGTATATATTGACAAAACCAACAAAATAAATTGATAGAGAATGATTTTAGAAAATTTTAGGAAATAAAATCATCAGATTTGGAGTTAGTATGAGGAACAAAAACTAGTTACAAAGTTGACCCATAGATTAAAAAGAGAAATCATACTGTTCACTATGATCATGTAAGGATCATCTAGAAATAGATGTGATTTCTCTTTTAACTGTGGGTAAACTTTAACAACTAGTTGTTCTCCTCATAGTAACTCCAAATGTGATGGTTTTTTTCCTAAAAATTCTAAAATCATTCTTCAAAGATTAAAGTTTGGTCAAACTTAGATGTGACAATGTTTTACGCATTTTAAAATTTTAAATTTAAAATTTGACAAGTTCAAACCAAAATTTTAAACCCTAAATGATTTTAGATGTAAAAGTGATGAATACAAAAGTTGTTCAACTCATCAAGATCTAGAACTTTTATTTTGGTTATCTTATCATTTAACTAAATTTGAACCTTTTAAATTTGAAATTTTAAAAAATAACAAGTTCGAACCAAAATTTGAGACACAAAATGATTTCAACATAAAAAATGATGAATATCAAAGTTGTTCAACTCATTAATATATATAACTTTTATTTTAGTCATCTTGTCATTTGACAAAATTTGAACCTTTCAAATTTGAAATTTTGAAAAACGACAAGTTCGAACCAAAATTTGAGACACAAATTGATTTCAACATAAAAAGTGATGAATACCAAAGTTGTTCAACTCATGAATATCTACAACTTTTATTTTGGTCATTTCTTTATTTGACAAATTCTTAGCCCACATTGTTCACTAATCTTACACATATCTCATATAATTTATAAAACCTTACGAGAGATGTGTCACATTTGTGAACAATGTCATTACCACTTTGTCATATGAAAAAATGACCAATACAAAAGTTGTAGATCTTGATGAGTTATTCAACTTTAGTATTTATCACTTTTTCAGCTGAAATCATTTGGGGTACCAAAATCTTGTCTGAAGTTGCATTTTCTTGAAATTCAAAATTTAAATTGCTTAAACTTTTTATATGTATATATTGACAAAACCAACAAAATAAATTGATAGAGAATGATTTTAGAAAATTTTAGGAAATAAAATCATCAAATTTGGAGTTAGTATGAGGAACAAAAACTAGTTACAAAGTTGATCCACAGATTAAAAAGAGAAATCATACTGTTCACTATGATCATGTAAGGATCATCTTGAACAGTGTGATTTCTCTTTTTAATCTGTGGGTAAACTTTGTAACTAGTTGTTCTCCCTCATAGTAACTCCAAATGTGATGGTTTTTTTTCCTAAAAAATTCTAAAATCATTCTTCAGCATTTAAGTTTGGTCAAACTTAGATGTGACAATGTTTTACGCATTTTAAAATTTTAAATTTAAAATTTGACAAGTTCAAACCAAAATTTTAAACCCTAAATGATTTTAGATGTAAAAGTGATGAATACAAAAGTTGTTCAACTCATCAAGATCTAGAACTTTTATTTTGGTTATCTTATCATTTGACTAAATTTGAACCTTTCAAATTTGAAATTTTAAAAAATAACAAGTTCGAACCAAAATTTGAGACCCAAAATGATTTCAACATAAAAAATGATGAATATTAAAGTTGTTCAACTCATTAATATCTATAACTTTTATTTTAGTCATCTTGTCATTTGACAAAATTTGAACCTTTCAAATTTGAAATTTTGAAAAACGACAAGTCCGAACCAAAATTTGAGACACAAATTGATTTCAACATAAAAAGTGATGAATACCAAAGTTGTTCAACTCATGAATATCTACAACTTTTATTTTGGTCATTTTTTCATTTGATAAATTCTTAGCACATATTGTTTACTAAGCTTACACATGTCTCATAGTTTATAAAACCTTACGAGAGATGTGTCACACTTGTAAACAATGTCATTACCACTTTGTCATATGAAGAAATGACCAATACAAAAGTTGTAGATCTTGATGAGTTATTCAACTTTGGTATTTATCACTTTTTCAGCTGAAATCATTTGGGGTACCAAAATCTTGTCTGAAGTTGCATTTTTTTGAAATTCAAAATTTAACTATGGATCATGTAAGGATCATCTAGAACAGTGTGATTTCTCTTTTTAATCTGTGGGTAAACTTTGTAACTAGTTGTTCTCCCTCATAGTAACTCCAAATGTGATGGTTTTTTTTCCTAAAAAATTCTAAAATCATTCTTCAGCATTTAAGTTTGGTCAAACTTAGATGTGACAATGTTTTACGCATTTTAAAATTTTAAATTTGAAATTTATTCGTGCGCCATCAGTAGGGGCGGCTGGTGATTGAGCCGTCCCTACAGTCTAACTGTAGGGGCGGCTGGTGATTGAACCGCCCCTACAGAGCAGCCTCAACTGTAGGGGCGGCTCAGGTTACCAGCCGCCCCTATAGTGCCATCTGTAGGGGCGGCTGGGCTGCTGGGGCCCGAGGATGTCCACTGTAGGGACGCCTCCAACCCCAGCCTCCTCTACAGTAAAAATGGCCCCGCTCCTAATGTAAGAATCTGGCGTAGTGGGGGGTTAACACGGTGGAGAATTAGTGCTAATAACTTAATTTCAATTTTTTTTTCTCTGGGTGCGGCTGCACCTACGAGCACCAATATAGCTCCGCCCCTGCAAACACCCAAACGCTGCATCCCATGCATCCCATGAGCCAGGCTGGGTCTCGTTCAGGTAACCAATCACGCCCTATATGTATGCGTATATATGGCTTGCTGTATATCGGGGATACGAAGTAGCAAGAGTGTTTTTAATCTAGTGTGCCGGATAAAAAAGTACAAACATAAACTAATCAAATTTACTTTTTCCTCTCTCTCGTTTCCCCCTTCTCTTCTTGAATCCTACATTTTCCTCCCCAATTTCTAGTCGATTTTTCTCAGTTATCGTCGGATTCCTCACGGGATCCTGACAAAGGTATCAAAGCACACCTCGATTCCTCAGATTTTAGATCGAGCTCGTAAAACTCCCACCCATCCCACCCTCGATTCGATCTATTCCAAATTTCATAGCAAACCTGCAACAAGGCGCATGGAGCACCAGTGGCTTCCACAAGCTATTTTCAATCTTTTTTGGACAAACAGTGTGGTGTTGCTGAAGCAATTTCCTATCAGGTTTCACTGTTGATTATAGAATATACAAGGTTGTCTCCTAATGTTGACAGCTTACTCAAGCACCAATGCATTTGTGAAGTGATACTGACATCAGGGTACAGTACAAGCTTTTGTATAAATTCTCATGCTACAATGAAGGGTTCAGCAGCCTATCTTCTTTGGTGGTGTCTACTTTCGATGTCAGGTCAGTTTGCATGCCATGATTTTACCTTGCACCAGTCAAGCACAATGGCATCTGAAGCTGTGACATCAAAATTAGTTGCAGGTCTAAAACTCAGTAGCAAGCTCACATTCAAATGTGAACACACAAGAAAATCTAGATTCTTTCATTTCACTACACAAGATTCAACTCTTGGCAACGACTATGTCGATAGCAGTAAAGAAATGGCTGATCAGTGTTACATGGTTGTTTATCACCTCTTGGTAATATTCAGTTCTAGGCACCTAGCTGCCATTTGGGCTACACTGTATTTTATCAAGCAACACATGCTCACCTTTGTGTTCTATATCCATAATCCATCCGTGGCCACCACCTACCGGAGAAACGTCTTCAAAAATAGGGCTACATGTGAAACATGCATGATGCACCAGCTCAGTGAATCTACATCATGTGCCTTATATATGATGACTATCCTTTTGCAGTTATCATGTTCCATTCAGTGGGGATCAGCATTAAGGCTTCTCACTTTTTTTGCCTCCATGAACATGCTCAGGTCAAATAATCTGAAGATTGTTAGTTGTGTTCAGTCAGCAGTTCGGTAATTTCATATCCTTCGTCATTCAAGTTTCCCTCGAGGACGAGGGTTTCCAAGGGAGAGCAATGTCAGGGCCTAGGGAGTATAAGTATGAGTATCTGTATGTGTGTCAGTATATGTATGCATATGTATGACTTGCTATATACTGGGACCAGAAGTAGCAGGAGTGTTTTAAACCTAGTGCGCAGGATGGAAAAGAAAGGAAAATAATGAACTAATCAAATTTACTTCTTCCTCCCTCTCGTTTTCCCCTTCTCTTCTTGAACCCTACCTTTTCCTCCCTAATTTCAAGTCGATTTTTCTCCGTTATCGTCGGATTCCTCACGGGATCCTGACACAGACCCAGCAAAGGGACATGGGTGTATGTCCCTTTACTATGGTCGAGCTCTTTAGTGACAGCTGGTGAGCCACTATAGGGGCCAGCCGCTCCTGCCAAACCATCTCCCCCACTAAATGTACCCAAGTACCTTCAAAATTTTGGTCTAATTTCTACCATAACTGCCTCAACCACCATACAAGCGAGAGAAAATCAAAACCCTAATTAATCACTAATCTACCACTAAAACTTCAAAAAGAAGCTTGGAATAGCATTTACTAACCTTCTCGAATCTCCTCGACCAAAGAAATCAAAATCAAAACCTTTTCCTTAGATTTACAATTTTTGAGAGATAGCCCAAGGCTCCCCTTCCTTTCTTCTTAGTTTGCAGTAAATTTCCCGAAGAGAAAGAAGGGGGCTGCTATATATGCCTTAGAGCATTAGTAGGGGCGGCTCAATATGTAGCCGTCCCTACAAATGGATTAGTAGAGACGGTTGATATTACCAGTCGCCCCTGAAAATGGAGGGGTTTTGAGGGGCAGGTGGTAATACAATTTGTAGGGGCGGCTAGCTTAGTGGTGCCCGAGGGCCACCACTATAGGGGCGACTGAATGACCAGTTGCCCCTATTCTAAAAGCCAGACATCTCTACAAATTGTTTTTATAGTAGTGATTTCTCGACCTTCAAATACTTAGCTTGTGGACTATGCAAGTACCGTACCCACACGATATGTCACGCTGCATCTTATACTAATGGATAAATATAGCATTTGATCATTTCTTGCTTATGCAGTATGGAGACACAAACATGTAGGGCGAGAGGGATCAGATCTCTGATGTAGCCTTCTTGGACCCTAACACAATTAACCAGAGGACATGTAGAGGAGACGTTGGCAATTCAAATGATCTCATCTTGGATTTGACCTAGATATTCTTAGAATGCCAACGTACAAAAAACACACTCCTGGCCTACCATTCCGAGTACATGATTCTTGCCTTGGTCAAGATTATTATTTAAGTAGGACGAATTTGCATTGCACTTTCGTGATTGCAGTGACCATTACGTCCTTGTAGAAATCATGCTAGAACAAAGCAAAATCAGAGTGTACAACTCCAAGAGGAGGCCACTAAGTCATATCAAAGCTCTCAAAGTCATACTAACAGGTAATACCAGCGAGAAACATTTGCATTTTTATGATAGAGCACATTTATATTTATTTCAAATATATATGACCTTCACACTTCATAATAATCCCACCTAGTGCCTACACCGAGTATCATAAGAAAAGTGTGATGTATAGACCTTACTGCAAAACTTTCAAGATAGATGGTATGGACAATCATACCCTATATCAGCCGCCGCCCAACGACCAGTGCGGTTCTACATGATGTATGCAATGCACTTCTACACCGGCGATAATTTAAATGCCGTAGACAATCTGCTGTGTATGCTTCCCATTTATGTACATTCGTTAATTCAATGATACCCACTTTTATTTTGGGTAACACATGTTGTGCATTTTAATAACTTTTTGCTTTAATGATAGCGAGAAGAGCTTCGCGCCCGTGAGCTGCTAACGTCCGAGATCATCGCAATGCAAGACCAACCAGCGGGGTTCATCATGGACGAGGTGCTCGAAGAGAAATCATCATTCTATATTTTATTCAAAGTTCTAAATCTCCGGATAAGCCTCTTAGTTGTTGTCCTGCACAACAGCTAAGTACAGCTATAGCCAGAGATAGCTGCAACTAAGCCATTTAGTTGTTTTTTGCAAAAATTAAGGAAAATAACACAGAACTTTGGCATAACTTGATAACCATCACTAATTGATTCATACATCACAAGCTAACAGAATAACAAATCCATCACCATCAGACAAGCAAAAGAAGAGATTGCGACATGAGCAGAGAAGAAACTTGCCATATTGCTACCATGGTGTCTCCATATCTTAGCCGCTAATCCACCGTAGCCGCCTCTACCGCTCGTAGCTGCCTCCACTGTTACTGCTGGTAAACGCCATCGCTCGCCGACAGTAGTCACCGCCGCTCGTAGTCGTCGCTCCTAGCCTCTGCCGCAGCCGCAACCGGCTCCGCCTTGCAGCCCTCGCCACCGCTGCTTGGGGGAGAGCAGAGTCACACCGTGCCATCGCTTGGGAGAGGGCCACGCCGCGCCTCCGTCTCTGGTCGACCTCCGCCGTCGGGGCTCTAGGGGCGCCGCGCCACCTCTTTTCTGTGGATAGAAGTAGGAGAGAGACGAGCGTGAGAGAACAGAGAAGAGTATATTCGGAGGAAAGTAGGAGACTGCTATTGCTATCTGGGATGACCGTTCCTTGGCCCATCAAAGGTTTAGCTGCCGCTAAATGAAGCCCATTTTAGCGGCTATGTCTAGCTAAATGCAGCTATTAGTGCCTATGATTGCTTAGCTCGAAAAGTTACATCTCCTAGCTGTATCTCACCCCGGTAGCTATCTCCGACTATAGCGGCAGCTATAGCTAGAGATTTAAAACCTTGATTTTATTTTGAGGCGAAAACTAATTCAAAGTGATTAATTTGTAATATATACATTATTGATCAAATCACGTGAGTTGTGTACCTTAAAGCATAATCTTGATGGCAGTGATATATATTATCTAGTGCATTATAATTGTCTAGTGCATTATATATATCTGCCGGGTGTGGTATTAAGCCAATAGTGACACTCACCAAAGTCACTGCCAGGTGTGGTATTGATCCGGTAGTGATATCATCAGTGCCACTACAACCCGGCAGGGACACTCATGATATCACTGCCGGTTCACACGTCAACCCGACAGTGATATCATGAGTGTCATTGCCGGGTCATGCTTCAACCCGTGTGATACTCATGATATCACTATCGGTTGATGAGTTGACCTGGCAATGTTAGCATATATTCACTGCCCCATCACTGCCGATTATCCTCTACTGGACACAATTCCAGTAGTGGTGCAGGGTTTAGACCTGGCAGTGTTGTACTTTTCTTTAGTAGTGTATGTGGATCCAGGCACGCAGGCTTCTTATGTATGTGCCGGCCTTCCTTAAGCCACGTGCTGATTATCCTCTACTGGACACAATTCCAGTAGTGGTGCAGGGTTTAGACCTGGCAGTGATGTACTTTTTTTTAGTAGTGTACGTGGATCCAGGCACGCAGGCTTCTTATGTATGTGCCGGTCTTCCTTAAGCCACGTGCTGGAATTAAGGCATAAATGGGGCAGATGGATGTGCCCCTTGAGCTAAATATACTTCATTCGTCCTGAAATATAAGATATCTAAGCGATTTTCACACAAAATAAGGAGCCTGACAAAAGACCACCTTACCCCCTCACTAATTAGGACCAAAGGGAGTATTTCAGTTGTTACTTTCCTTAGTTACTGGTCAGTTGCTTTGACTGACGCCAAGTTTAAAAGGAACCAATATTTCATTCCATAAAGATAGAGGAGAGAGGAGGGTCGACGACCTAAAATAACTTGTATTTTGGTACAAATTTTGAACTCTGGATCCCTTATATTTTAGGATGGAGGGAGTATATGGGATATACATGTACCATATATTAAATTATATGTTCTTTCTCTTTATTCATTTTCTACAATAGACATAATAGATACTCTATGGTATCTATCTAGCTATGATAAATTTATGAATTACTGATCTATATGTTTTCATCCATATCCATAGTTTTGTATGGCACCTCTATGTATCTTTAATATGTACTTAGTTAAACCCTTAGCTTAGACTATGGTGGCTCTTGTTGCAGCCCATACCTTATGACGTTATGAATCTAAATTTGATTTTCAAAATATCAGTCTTATTGATTGCTACATGTTTCTTTATCGTCAAGTTAAGTTGAAACTATTATGTTTACTGTATCTTTTATTAACACTCATTTTGTACTTTTAGAAAATAAGAACTTTAGGTCATAGACTGTACTCATATGTTCTATGATGGCATAAACTGTCATTTAAAACCTGCACCATGTTGCTTAAGATCAATGCTAGAGCCTAAAGAGAGATCTAAGATGGATAAAAGTGCTATTCTCAAGCGAACATTAATATTTAAGTCTTATAATGATTATTACTCCAAAAGAATCTCAAAGGCTAGGAAGAGACAGCTGTAGTTCGCACTAACCTCCCCACTTCTCAAGACGTTTGAATTTTCTTCTAAAAAGAATTATGTATGCAATAATGGTTATACAATCAATATAGATATGTTAGACATTTTGAGGATACACATTAAAAACCCTTAGCTTATAGACATTTTCTTAGTTAAAATGTATAAAATAATAACTTATACTCCCTGTGCTGCAAATTGTAAGACGTTCTAGTTTTCTAGATACATAGATTTTGCTACGAACCTAGATATTCGTTATGTCTAGATACATACTAAAAGCTATGTTTCTAAAAAAGCCGTAATGTCTTAGGGCCTGTTTGAATGCGGAAAAATTTCCTATTCCTACGTTTTTCCCCGTGAAATTGAACCGATTCCTGTGATTCGAGATTTATCTTTGGTTTAGTGCATGGTACCCTATGTCTAGTTTGAAGTGGATCTCTCTGTATTATGTATGCTCGGTTACAAGGGTTGTTGATTCTATGCGCTAGAATGTAATGGATGGGATCCCGATCGGGGGGCCCTTACCCCTCCTTATATAGTCCGGGGTAGGGTTATAGTAGATTCGATTAGTTAATAGATGTGTTTCCTAGTTTGTTACATGGAAAGCATAACATAATGAGTTGATCCTATCTTGCAGATATGGGAATGCCGGCTATCTACGTGGTGACTTGATCTCCTAGGACGTGCCTAAATGCCCTAGTGTTTGTGGGCCTCATTCCTAATAGAGTCGTCTTTGGCAAAGGGGTAGTAGATGCGCTTTTTATGATTGGAAGTTAGATTCTCAATCGGTGAGTACCTCTCCCATATATAGAGGGTGGACTTATCCTAACAAAGTGATTGGGCTTCACTAATAAGTTCCCGACGTCAAGAAGATGGAGGAAAATATTTGGAGCAACAAGAATCAAAACCCAAGCCGAAAAAGAGGATTTGGGCCTATGTGCTGCCCAAATCAGCCAGACCGGTTTACCAAACCAGCCAAAGAGCCCAAAGGCCCCATTTTCGCTTGGCGGACCAATTTTTTTCTATCTCTTCTTGACGATTTATTTCCTTATTAGCTTTGGATCTAATTTCTTTGTTGGAAACTTGGAGATTGCGTGTTGGACATGTTGCCTACTTGTATAAGTCCACCCACGCTATATAAGCGAGAAGATTACGACCGATTGAGGAATCTAGGCCCATAAAAACACATCTACTACCCTTTGGCCTAACTCTCTCTCTATTCTTATGGATCAAGTCATTTGGTGGCATTTAGATAGTCTTGTGCATCCTAGGACATATCTACCTAAATACCACAAGATAGGATCGACTCATTCTGTTATGCTTTCCATGTAACAAACTAGGAAACACATCTATTAACTAATCAATCTACTATAACCCTACCAATTGCGTTTTATGATTGGACTATATATAGGAGGGGGTAAGGGCCCCCTCGAGGGATCCCATCCATTACATTCTGAGCGATAGAATCAATAACCCCTATAACCGAGCATACGAATACAGAGAGATCCACTTCAAACTAGACATAGGGTACCACGTACCTAAACTGGTATAAATCCCTGTGTCTTGAGTGCTACCCATCTAATTCGCTGTACGTGAATACGTTGATCGGTATTTCTGGAGTAAAAACTTCCGATAGTTGGCGCGCCAGGTAGGGGCCTCTTGCATAGAGATTTGTTGTGTTTTAGATGGGCCTCATCACCAGGATCAACAATGGTACCGATCGGATACAGTCGGGCGATAAGATCAACACCGGTGGCCCGAGCTCTGTCATCAACCAGTTTGGGAACTTGCATCTACAAGATCACGAACCCCCCACGAGGAAGGAGGAGAACCACCCCCCATCTATGCGTTGCTTGCCGAACTCGAATACACCACGCAAGCAGGGTCGGTTGCTTTGGCCCACCACATGAATCGCTACACTGAGGAATATTTCTCCAAGTTCAGTCAAGAGTACCTCCTCGACATCACTTTCGAGGTCTGGAAAGATCCACACTGGACTCATGACATGGATCCACCACTGCTACCCGACTACGTCCTGCTTGAGTTTCCAGCCAGGCTCAGGAACGCAGTGGTGATTCACATTTTTTGGCTTCGCCAAGCCATCGAGACCCCCATCAACAAGGCTAGACCCTCTCGACCAAGGAAGAAAGATTGCAAGTGCAAGAGCGAACACATCGAAATCAAGCAAATAAGAGGTAATAAGGATAAATTTGATGAGATCATGAATGGTCCATGCCAAAACCATGGCTTTCCGGTGACCCACCTTGCCAAAAAATTGCATCACCTACAGAAGGTGGCTTGCAGAAGCAGAGAAGAAGGAGGCAACCAAGGAGGATCACCCGAACAGAGACAAGCACCGCAGGGAGGACGGCCATGATTGAGACGAGCTCTTGAATGCTGGGGATGCCATGATCATCTTTGGTAGACCTAAAGCTTACCAAGTGTTGGCGGTCCTTAACTCCTATTTCTAACCACCAACTCTCACATAAAATCTACTCAAATGAACACCAAACTTAGAATTAGGACTTATAACTAACGAATTCCATGAGTTTTGGTGATTTACCATTTGCAGTAGGATGTGTCAAGATAACACAAGAAACATGTAAAAAGTACACAAAGAACATAGGAAAACAAACACCCAACATGAGCCCAAGGGGACAAGGCCCACTTACTAGGCAAATCAGGGTCTAGTCAGGTGGAGAAAGATGCCCAAAACCCAAAGCAAAACTCTCTATTGGCGGTCCTTAACTTCTATTTCTAACCGTCAACTCTCACATAAAATGAACTCATACAAACACGAAACTTAGAATTAGGGCTTATAACTAACGAATTCCACAAGTTTTGGTGATTACTCATTTACAGGAGGACAAGTTGGAATAACAAGGAAAACACACCCAAATACGCAATAGGACAAGGCATAACATCACCCGACATGAGCCCAAGGGGGAGGAGGCCCACAACCGGGCAAAACAAGGCCCAAAAGAGAGGAGAACGAGGACAAACCCAAATCAAATCACCTCATCTTTGTGCCAAACCCATATAGGCCCACTCAAGAGGACCAAAGGAGTTCACCCACCAAACATGGGCCTATTTGAGCCGACTAGCGGTGGGGCCACACCCCCACTGGCCCCGTTTAGGCCTAAACTTGTTAGGACGCCTCTTACCGCCTCCCTATGGTCGGTTAAGTGGGTTTGGCGGTATAATTAATGCTTTGGACGTCGGTTTGCATGATTGATGAGGGAATCTAGGGAATATTCTAGGAATACTCCCCTCATCTCCGCCTATAAATGGAGGTTCCCCCCTCCTCATTTCAACAACACCTCAAGGCAAAGAGCTACACCACAAGAGCACCACTCTAAAGGGCTTAGGCCCTAGATAGATAGAGTTGTGTAGAGATGTGAGGGAGAGTTTAGGGAAGCACCGGACTTGTCGGTGTGTCCCCGTCTTATACCTCAACAAACACCTACGCTATACTTCATCGGGTTGTCCTGCTAAGTGAGTGTTCATGGTTCTTTTGGTTAGTTAAGCTTTACTCTTACTTGTTTATGGGTTCATCGTCCGTTCTCATGGTGGATACTCTAGTAGAGGGCTCCTGATAAAGATGGATCACCCTATACAACGCTAGAGTAGTAGTTGATAGCGTAGACATGGTGTCTAGGCTAGAGGCTACATTCATTTGCCTCGTACTCAATGGTCGAGGGGTAGGCGGCAGGTGGTGATAGCCCTATCCGTCCCTTGTAATCCCTCATGTCTTGGTACGGCATAGAGCTATAGGCCAGCATCACTTGGCAGACCAGGTGCGATTTGATGCCCGAAGTCAGAAAGTAGAAGTAGAGTTTATCTATCCTTAGACCCTAACCATAGGAATCCTCTCTACCCTCTACCAACTCTACCCTTGTGTTGTTCTTGGATGAACAAGTTAGAAGAATACCTTCGTTCCCTATGGAAAATATGATACCCTAAACACTTCTAGGTGAAATGCTACAATGGTAATTCCATGCGCTTGAGGATTATTTCTGTATGCGTTAAGAAATACCAACACTTTCATTCTCCACTGCGTTCTTCTTGGTTTCTGCCTTGATCGTGGCACTCACCATCTCATTGAAAGTGGGGGTCGACACGTTGCAAAGCTTCTCTTGCATCACTGGAGTAAGATCGTGCTCATACCTCACTTTCTTGGCCTCATCGGTAGCAACTTCATTGGGTGCATATTGGGCAAGCTCATTGAAATTTTGAGTATACTCTATCACTGACATTCTCCCTTGGACTAGATTGAGAAACTCTATGGTGTTAAGGAGCCTAGATCCCATGGGTATGAAGAATCTGCGAAAAGCATCCTTAAATTGCTGCTAAGTTGACTAGGAGCCCAACCTATGACAAAGTCGTAATGGCTCTCGATCATCTCTAGCCATGCTCTGATACCCTGTCTGGCTGTGTCTGTCAGGATCAACGCCCTCTTAAGTGAGTACCCAATATGATAATCCACAAGGGGCTATTATATTGGACACATCCCTTAATTGGTCATCCCGGTACACCTCCCATATGATGTACTAAAGCACAACCTTCATCTAGGATCAGCCAAAGAGAGAGAGTACATCACAACCATGCATAGATTACCTTACAAATTTGAGTGCTTAAGTTTACAAACCAGGGTTTACATACTTAGTTCATAACACAAGTCACACATCATAGCCTAGCATCAAGTCTAGCGAAAGTCTTTCAACATAACATAGTTTATGATAACTGATGCATGGGTGTGCCACATCCGCACATCTATGAAACATGAACTCCTTCACCACTCCTGATTCGGTGGGAACTCGGGAGCATAGAAGAAACCATGTATAGGAGCTATGATACCTACAAAACTTAAAATCATACAGGGTAAGTACTCAATTGTACTCCGCAGGACTTACCCAATATAGTAAACAAGGATTATGCAATTTGGATAGTAGCAAGGAATAATTCATTTTGCATGAAGGCATTTGAAACATGAAAGAGCAAGTGTGTCCTATGACTTAGCATTTGCAAGCATAGCATATGTAAAAGAATTAAGCAATTAGCAATTGGAGCTCAATCTTCCATGAGTCCTGAATTCCAAACCAACTCTAGTCCGCATCTAGAAGTTAGAACTTATTGCTTTCAAATAAACACTTTGCAGAGGGGTACAAGTTAACCCCACCAGAAACAAGGGGTATCACCCATAAGACCCGTTGGTACAAAAGGGATACCTCGATGTCTCAACCTTTCCCTAATCTGGCCAAGATGTTCACAAAAGGTTCGACTGGTTCCCAGTTAATGCTACCACCATCTAACTGGTGCCACCTTCTTGCCAGTTTTATGAACAAATCATTCGCACTCAGTTACTTGGCTTGTCATTCCCATAAATGACAAGTGGTCTATACAATTTTATGTTCATAACTCGCTACCACGGATAAACGGTCCTTAATTGGTTAGCGAGCTATGTCATTCAAGAATCGCCCATTTTTTGCCATGACCTAACCCCTCGCCGACCATTCAACAACAATTGTGTACCATTGGTCAAGTTTTAGATAATTCTCCCTTAATGTTGCTTAGTGGACAAACATGCCTAACATCGCACGAGTAATGTGAAACCCATCATTAGCTCGTCTCTAGGATCTAAGCATACTAAGCATGAATTAATAAAGAAATTTCAGACAACGGTTGAGTGTTGTGGCATCATCAAGGTGTGATAGCTCAAATAGGAAACTCATGGTTGATCTAGTCATATAGTAACATATTGATGCAATAGATAACCATAGTTCATTATGCATTTAGCAAAGCATAGGGATGCATAGGGGCCTACCTTGGCTATCGTCTCTGGGATCCTCGGGTTCCACCGCTTGAGGCTCCTCCTCAACTATGGGCTCCTCTTGAGTCTCGTCACCTATATATGTATGATGCTTGATGAGTACAATGTATAAAGTAAATGCCATGAGATGTCACGCAATGATATTATTTGATTAGCAGTTGATGGCATGTATTAAGTGTTTGAGTGTAGCACTATTGGGCTGTTGGATTGGATCATCTGATAGTCCGGTGCAAGGGTCAGACCATTTGCTTGGTTCAGGGACTTAGCGAAAACAGAACACTTGGAACCATCGAACTCTCCACGACTAGGCATGGACTCTCTGTTACCAAACCAGTGTTCTCTGGAAACTGTGCTGCTCTTAGCTATAAATCATCAGAACATTCCATCAAGGTGATGGACCATCCATCAGATTAGGTCTATAGGTTACCAGTTCTGCTAAGTGTTCAGGTTTAGCAGAACATTCCACCACGAGTGATGGAGTCTCCGCTAGGAACTGGCCACTCTCAGGTTTCCTATCAACTTGGGTTTATAATTCAGCAGACACTCTAGTGTGACTCACGGACACTCTGCTGGGCCAAGTCTATAGTCTAGGCTTTCTATGTTTGAATTATAAGTCAACGGACTCTCCACCAAATTTGATGGACTCTCCGTTGAATTATAATGTGCTCTGATTAAGAGTAGATAGACAGCTTTAGGATTTGATGAACACTCCACTAGTGAGGTCCGACGCTCCGTCAGATCACTGACAGTGAACAACTCTAGCAACTCAAAATCCAAATCTTCATTTAGACTTCTTGCATGTGCAAACCATCACTAGGGTAGTCTTCTAGTGTACTAAGGAGCATATCTAGCTAGGTAAACCTAGTTACATTGTGTGCAAACTAAGCTTAGGTCCAAAATTGATATTTTCTAGATTTTTGGCTCATGAAAGTGAAAACCTAGGTTTTGCTTGATTCAAACCATAACAAGGGCTGCAAAAGGGAGAAAAGATGCTCTCCAAGATGTTGGAGAAGCTAGATCTCCCCCTTGGTGACTCAAAATCTTCTTGCTTCTTGCTTCATTTTCCTCCTAGCTCCTTGTGGTGAGGGTGAGAGGGATCCTCCCACTTCTATTCCCTACCTCTTGTGGATGAGAGCTTCTAGATGATCTCCATGGCCATCTCCAGCAGCTGCAACTCCAAATCTTCCCCTCCTTTCCTTCTCTTTCCCTTCCCTCTTCCCCTTGAGTGTGTGAGAGAGTGTAGAGAGAGAGAGGGATGACTTAGAGAGAGAGAGTAGGAGAGTGAAAGTGAGTGAGTGAGCTTGTGTGGCATCTAGTTTAGGGTCTCCATGAGTTGGATAGCTGGTAGGACAGGTGGGGCTAGGTGAAACTCCAAAGTGACACCTCACATTCACTGCATGGGATGTTTTGACGGACTGTCCATGGCTCTGGCGGACTATCCGCTAGTGTCGAACTTGATTGACAAAGACTGAATTCTGTTAGGGCGTGTAGATGAGTTGGTGGATGGTCCAGTGGTGCTGGCAGACCCTCCGTCAAATGAACAGTGACCAGACTGAATGTAGAGTTTAGTGCAGTTTAGTTTCTAGATTTTTTTGAATTTAAATGCAATGCTGCTGAAAGGTCGAGATGGCGGACTAGAGGGGGTGAATAGTTTTTTCTAAAATTAATCGCGTCGGCTAACCGATATAAATGCGGAATAAAAACAATCGATCTAGCCAAGACTACACCCCTCTATATATGTTCACTAGCACCTTGCAAAGATACTAATTATACAACTAAGGTGCCGGGCTAGCTAGAGCTCTCCTAAACAATTCTAGGAGTAAGGTCACACAAACCTATGCCACTAGTACTTTAAGCAACAAGGAAGCTCCTACACATGCTAGTAAGCAAAAGCACAAAGCCAACTAAGCTCACTAGCAAAGCTCAATAACAAGGCAACCAATGCCTAATTAGAGAGCGCAAATACTTAGCTACACAAACTAAGCAATGTGACTAACAAGGTTACTAAAACCAAATTAGCCACGCAAGGGAGCTACTTCTATGCTACACAAGCAAGAAGATAATTAGCAAGCTACACAAGCTATCTAATTGCAAGAGCAACTACACAAGCTTAATATGTATAAAAGTAATTGCAAGCTTATGTAATGGGGATGCAAACCAATGGGAAGAACAAGGTTGACACGATGATTTTTCTCCCGAGGTTCACGTGTTTGCCAACACGCTAGTCCCCGTTGTGTCGACCGCTCACTTGGTGGTTCGGCGGCTAATTAGCATCACCCGCTAAGCCCGCATGTCGGGCGCCACAAGAACCTACCCCTTGAGTGAGGGTAGCTCAATGACACGCTTTACTAGAGTTGCTCTTCATGGCTCCATGGGCGCAGCAAGCACAATGCCCCTCACAAGCACTTCTCGGAGCGCCGCACAAGCTTCTTGCGCTTCGACGGAGACCACCACTAAGCCGTCTAGGAGGTGGCAACCTCCAAGAGTAACAAGCACCACCGGCTTGCAACACGACCACCTAGTGCCACTCGATGCAACCTCACGATGCAATCGCACTAGAATCGCTCACTCACACAATCGAATGATCACTATCAAGTATATGTGTGATGGAGGCTCCCAAGCACTCACAAGCATGGACACTAAGTCCCTTGAGGTGCTCAAGACCACCATGGTGAGGGCCACTTCTATTTATAGCCCCAAGGGCTAAACTAGCCGTTACCCCTTCATCGGGCAACGGTCGGGCCGACCGGACGCTTTCTGGTCATGTTGACCGGACGCTGGACCTCGGCGTCCGGTCCGCCCTCAGCAGACGCCCACGTGTCCCGATTCCAACAAATCCTTTGACTTGACCGGACGCGGCAGCTATGAATCGACCGGACGCTGAACCCCAGCGTCCGGTCGTTTCCAGATAAAGTACCGACCTCGACGGGACGCGTCCGGTCACATTTGATCGGACGCAGCCGGCGTCGGTCACACTCCGGCTTCTGCGTCATCGATGACGTCGGCTGACCGGGCGCACGCACTGCCAAATGTCCGGTGCATTCAGATCCAGCGTCCGGTCATTGACCGACACCAAGGATCTTCGCGACTAACTCGTTTTCACTTCTAACTTCATCACCCTTGCTCCAATGTGCTAACCACAAGAACTTGCATCCGGCGCAATAGAAAATAGGCATTCTATTTTCCCGAAAGCGCCGAATCCCGCCGAGCTTGTGAGGCGGGAGGGAGAGAGGGACCCAAACCCATCTCACCCCTGCAAACACCACCTCCTTTGTAAATGTGCCAACACCACCAAGTGTACACCACCATGTGTATGTGTGTTAGCATTTTTTCACAATCATTTCCCAAAGGATGTTAGCCACTCAACTTGCCATGCCACTCGATCCTAGCGACAATGCAAAGTTAGATCACTCGAGTGGCACTAGATAACCGATATGCAAACAAGTTTGCCCCTCTTGATAGTACGGCCATCTATCCTAAACCCGATCATAAACTTCTCTACACACCTATGACCGGTGAAATGAAATGCCCTAGGTTATACCTTTGCCTTGCGCATTCCATTCCATCTCCTTCAATGTCGATGCAACACATGCACCAACACGATCAACAATGATATGATCCACTTCATATCATCACATGATCATATTGGTTCATCGATCTTGACTCTACTTGCTCTTCACCGTTGCTATCGTCCATCGGCGCCAAGTCTTGCTCAAGCTTCACCGCCACGCGGTCCATCACTCCAAAGCCTTTGACTTGCCCTTCACGCTTGCAACCGGTCCATCAAGCCAAGTCTTGTCTTGATCTTCTCCACCTTGATCACATGACTCAATGTCATGTCTCATGTGCAATAAGCTCCTTCATCATCACATGTGTGAGCTTTGCAACATTTCCAAGCCATTTTCACCTCCATGGCATATGTTGCTCATACACATGTACCTGTGGACTAATCACCTGTGTATCTCACATAAACACAATTAGTCCACCTAGGTTGTCACTCGATTACCAAAACCAACAAGGACCTTTCAGCTGCTCATGATGCTGATGCTTACAAGTATGTCAAGACTGGGTTGTGACACAAAGGATGGTCTAAAGTCATGGATGGATCTTGTCAACTAGGGCATTAGGCTGGAACTTCACCCAGAACCACCGTAGAATGAGAAAGTCGACCTCCTGGGCGTGAGCTACAACCTGACAAAAGATGAGAAGAGGGCTGTGTGCCAGTGGCTTAGGGGTGTCAAGGTGCCGACTGGTTTCTCTTCCAACATCAAGAGCCTGGTCTCGATGAAAGACCTCACAATGACCAACTACAACTCACATGACAGTAACGTCATGCTGACGGTGTTCCTTCCAATTGTGATCAAGCCTATCAGTCCAGAGTACGTGAAGATGGTCATCACACGGATGTCCTACTTCTTTAATCGCATCACCCAAAAGGTCATCGATGAAGCTGAGCTGCCTGCCCTGAAAGCCTTCATCGTAGAGACTGCTCAAGATGGGCTTCCCATCATCTTTCTTCGATATTATGGCACACCTGTTGATGCACATGGTTGATCAGATATGTCCTTAACCGTGCTCACCCGGAGGTCTCTATGATCGAGGCATACACAACTGAGGAGGCCATGAACTGCTACACCAAATACATCCGAGATGGAAGGGCGATTGGGCTGCCTGTCCCTTAGCATGAAGGCAGAACCTTAGGAATGGGGTGCACGGGGAGGAAAGTACACACCGATGTAGAGTACGAAATGGTGCAACAAGCTCATCATAGTGTCCTTCATTAGTTAGTGGTCATAGAACCCTACATTGAGAAGCACCTAGAGGAGATCCGTGCCCCTCATGATGGGGATTACACAGAGGCTTGGGTCCAGAAACAACACAAGATTAGTTTCACGGCGTGGCTCAAGCAGCAGGACATACCCATTAGAGAATCCGATAATGATGAGACCGCTGCGTGGCTTGCGTCCAGCCCGTCCACCCAAATCACCTCATGGCATGGAGCATGACATCAATGGATATATGTTCCACACAAAAGGGAAGGACAAGAAGAGCGCGGCACAAAATAGCGGTGTTCGGTATGAGGGCATCGACGAGTCAACGGGGCAGAGCAGGACATACTATGGGCAGGTTGAAGAGATATGGGAACTTGACTACGGCGGTGACCTACAGATACCCGTCTTCTGGTGCCAGTGGGTCAAGCCAAAGGCGGTTGTCGTGGACGAGTATGGGCTAACCACCATTGAGCTCCACGGTGTCAGCTACAAAGATGATCAGTGGGTACTAGCAAGCCGCATCGCGCAAGTAGCCTACTATGGCATGCCCAAGGACAACAAGAGGCACATGGTTGGGTCAAGAAAGCAGAGGATCGTGGGAGCTGATGGGGTCCAAAGTCCCAAAGAATACAACAACTATGCAGAGCTAGGGCCATTTATCGATCATCCACAGAAGATCAAGGCCGTCGAGGCCCGCTTCAACAAGACCAAGATGATGCCGTGGGCCCGCAACAATGGTGAGAAGATGACCATGAAAGCACCTGCAGCAAAATGATCGATTTCATATATATGTAATAATGTTGTGAATTGACGACAAATTTTGTTAGTTATTATTGTAATGGAACCATGTATGATAGTGGGAGATCCTAATTAATTTATGTATGCATCGTTTGTGTTAAGTGCTTGATTTTTTAAAATTATGTGATTTATGTTCAAAACAAATGAAATAAGTATTTAATTAACAAGTCCTACTCAAATACTACTCTACTTAAAGTTTAGATCCTAATGATTTTTTAGATAACAAATATCAATTTTAGATAATAAATATCAATTTTAGATAAAAAAATATCAATTTCAGATAATAAATATCAATTTTTAAAACTACTTATTTTCAAAATCCTAACAGAGGCGGCGACGTAAGTGTCCACCTCGGTTAATGATTAACGGAGTGCCCGCCTCGGTTAATATTTACAGAGGCGGGCGCTATAAGTTGCCCGCCTCGGTTAATCAGCGCCTATATATATTGTGTCTTCTCTCCCATAGTTTTCTAAGTCCTTCGGTTGAGCCATCTCCTCCCGAAGGGCTGCCCAATTTTTCCCCGACCCCGCCGCCGCCGCCATCGCCGGTGCCGAGCTCATTCACCCCCGCCCCCGCCCCCACCCCCGTCCCCGTGCACGCGCTCCGAGCTCTGCCTCGCCTTCTTCCCCATCCATCCACCACCTCGGGGCGGATCCCTAGTTCCTCGGCATCGAGATCCGCTGTGCCTAGCGAACCCTAGCTCCGCTCCATGCAGGCCCTCTCCTCGTCGTTGAGCTCCTCTCCATGTGGGTCCTCTTCGTCCGTGTGGGTCCTTGTCGGGCGGGTCCTCTCCGCCTCCTTGGGGCCCTCGCCATCTGTCCGCCACCCCGCGCACGCCGAGCTCCGTGCGGGCCCTCTCCTCGTCGTCCTCCGCGTTGAGCTGCTCCACCGGGGGCCATTGCCGAACCCTAGCTCCGGCGTCGTCCTCCCTGCGCCCGCGCCAAGGTCTGCCCCAGTAGGTTGAGGTCCTTGCTGGTGATCAAGACAAACCCTAGCTACCTGTTATGCCATTTTTTTTATTTTCAATGCTGCCTGTGATGCCAAATTCCATTGCTGAGCAAATGCCACTGCCTGTGATGCCAAATTTTTTATTAATGCCAAATTACATTGCTGAGCAAATGCTGTCAAATTTCATTAATGCTGAGCAAATGCCAAAGTTTGTGATGCCTAAGTTATCTATTTTTTTGCCACTGTACTGCTACTAGTGCTGGCTACTACTACTAGTGCTATACTACTAGTTCACTGGATCTGTGCTGCTTCTACTACTTGTTCACTGGATCTGTGCTGCTTCTACTACTTGTTCACTGGATCTGTGCTGCTTCTACTACTTGGCTACTTCTACTACTTGTTCACTGGATCGCTGTACTACTACTAACTACTTGGCTAGTGCTGCCTGCTGCACTTCTCTCTTACTACTACTACTTCTCTACTCCTACTCCTACTCATCTACTCTACTACTACTACTACTACTACTACTACTACTACTACTACTACTACTACTACTACTACTACTACTACTACTACTACTACTACTACTACTACTACTACTACTACTACTACTACTACTCCTCTACTCTACTCTACTCTTTAGTATGCTGCTCTCCTCTCCTATCTCCTCTCCTCTCCTATTTTGAATTGAGCACATGCCTATAGTTCACTCTAATTACTTCTCTTCTATACTACTACTACTCTATCTAATTAGTTCACTCCTATACTACTACTACTACTTGTCTATGGGTGGTGGCTACTTCTCTTCTCTTTTTGTACTACTACTTAACTACTCCTATACTACTATATGTACTAATACTACTCTATCTACTACTTAACTACTCTATCTACTACTACTACTGTATCTACTACTACTCTACTTAACTACTACTACTACTATATATGACTCTACTGGTGCTGGTGGCTGCTGCTGCTCTTCTCTCTACTCTCTACTCTCTACTCTCTATACTACTACTACTCCTACTCTACTCTACTACTACTACTAATGGGGTTGGCTGCTACACTGGTGCTGGCTGCTACTCTATGTACTACTCTACTACTGCTAGTTAATCCTACTACTACTCTACTGTACGATGCATCCGGTGTGATAACGGTTCGAGCTAAGAAATCAACTCGTTTCCAAATGCAATTGATTTCCCAGCTGGACCGTTATTGCACCAGATTTACTTTGCTTTGATAATGTTTGAACTTCTCTATGGCATATGCAATGATGAACTTTTTAAACTTTTAAAAATGTGCTGAGGTGGTGGCATATGCAATGATGTGAACCCTTTTATGCTGAGGTAGCGGCTATGATGATCAAATGCCCCCTACATGTAAGCTGCAAAACTAGGATGGCTTGTATACCATATACAAGCAACTAGTTTAGAAGCGATGTGATGACAATGGGGCAAATCTGAGCCAACTATGTACATGAAATTTTTTTGATTCAACAATTTTGTACTTTTCTTCTATTTTTGTACATTTCTTCAACAATTTTGTACTTTTCTTCTATTTTTGTATCACAAGTCCCAATGTAATTGAAAAAAGTATGTAATTGGAGTTTGAGATGAATATAATGATTCCATTGTATTTATAATTATAAAATGTCCATATAACTATCTTCTTGATAGCTTCCAATGGCGAACGAACCAAAGAACACCTTGCCTATTAAAGAATGGCGCAAGCCAACTTTTGATGCGAGTGACGAAGGCTCTTCAGACTCCGATGGGAGCATAGAATATGAGAGCGAGGAGCCCCTAATACCGAGGCCGCAAAAGAGACCTCGTGGAGAGGAAGAAGACGATCCGGACTTCGATCTGAGGGGCAAAACACGAGGTTCTCACGCAGAGCCACGAGTCAACTTTTGTGTTATAACTTTTGGATTTTAAGGAATTTAAGATACCCAAAACAAGCCAACAATCTAACTAAACTTTTCTGACAATAGAAAATCAGTAGCTGAATAAAACATGCATAACTAGAGATATACGTATCTAAACTATATGATCTTTAATAATCTAGAAATCCTATATAATTACCTACAACTTCCATGTAGACCATTTCAAGAAATTATGGACTTAAGATATCGTAAAACTGAATGCATCTAATACTATCCAGAATTCTGACAGCACAAATGCATCATCAAACAACGATTATATCTCCTAAACTGAAGTCTACTAACACAATATATTTTTTGTATGATTTTAGAGCACACAAAAGAAGCCTTAAACAGCATATGACCAACAACTACAGAATCTGAAAACACAGCAGGACTTAATTACAAGATTAAAACCCTAACCCCATTCACTAATCCATCGAATTCAGTAAATTCTAACATGGATTCACTTCAAAACAGTGGGGAAAAGATAAATCTTACACCAACGATGAGTATGACGAAGGCACGCAACGATTGATCACTCGTTTCCCCCTTCTTCCTTGTGGCAATCTCCGATGCTCACGTCTCGTTGACTTGATCTACTCCGCACACGTCATCACCATAGAACCGTGAGAGGAAGCATGGAATTGTGGGGAAAACAGGGAAAGAAGATGATGACCAACCGGATTTGGAGGAAGAACGAATACGACAGCGAATGACATCCAAGCCCTAATTTCTCTCTCTCTCTCTTCTCCCTTCTCTATTCTTCTCCTTCTCTTGTTTGTCTCCCATACGTAAGAGAGGTGGCGGCTCAAGGGACAAAGGAAGTGGGTTTTCTGAGAAGAGATCTGGAAAGGCACAGGAAAAGGGCACCAGTTATTGTTCACCTTCTTCTTTTTCTTCCTTAAATCTTATGAAATTTATATCTTCATGATCCAAACTCCAAACAACGTATATGAGTAGTCAAATGGAAAGCATTCGATGAGCTCTATGCATCTACTGTCTCTGATTGTCCATCCGAGTGAAAGATAAAAAAATTATTTTTTGCGACTCATTAAAACTTCTATTTAATTATTTACCATTTTGCGCTTCCCAACACATAAAACATATTTCGGGTATTACAAAGAATTTTGCATGTGTCGAATTACCATGATTGTCTAGGCATATATATCATTTTACTGGCAAATATAATTATAAAGAAGAGTATATTGTACATCAAATTTATATTTGTTCAAATCTTAAATCTTCTTTTGTTGTGGAACAATATGATACACTAGAGAGCTGCAATAGCACGAATCTTGTCATGTCGAGTTTTCCTAGTTTTGTTTTAAAGAAACACGATAAATTTAATGAAGGGGGACATTGCTGATTATTGCCGCGCACCACCACAACAATTGCTCCATGTGGTTTGAATGACAACCAATCTTCATACATGTCATGTCAAACCATGAACGGTTTGCTATCAAAAAAGGAAGGATGATGAGGACATCACTCCTTAGGATAAACACGACACTCCTCAAGTTGCTATACAATGGCCAATTACTAGAGTTCGAGCACGCCAACTAAAGATTCCGGTGAGCTCCTTCTTAGGTACTCCCTTTTGTGATTATAAGGGAAAATTGCTACCTAATGATATTATTATTTTTAGCAACTTTGGAGTGGATCAAGAAGTACTTAGAGAGAGGCATGGAGGCGGAGAAGATCAGCATGGGCGTCCAAGCCAAGTTGGAGGTCCAATCCATATCAAGTTCGAGTCCACCTCAGATTCTAGGAGCAGACTGCACTAAAATCATCACCCAGATCACAAACAAACTCCATTTTTGATGTTGTACATATGCGTGAAAAGTTAAAGAGATAAGATTTCCAATGGCACTATCCCATATCAAATTTTAATCCGAATCAAAGGAAATAGTTGAAACAAGTGGGCGTACAGAATCTATCAGTGTGCTGTGTCACTATCTTTTGGGGCGTTGGGGCATGTATTGTGTCAAGGTCCATTAGGAACGCGTCCAGGGGTCCTTAGCCACCCCTAAGATATTTAGTAGGTGTCATCCAAATTAGGGTTTTGGTTTTGCTTAGATTAATCTGATATTAAAAAGATTCGTTGTTCATCGGTTTGTGAGACCCCCAACTTCGAGTGCTTAATCTTTTTAGCAAATTCAGTTGCGTTCTATCTTGTTCTTTCTTGTGTTATTCGATTCACAGGCAAGGATTAACCTTCGTGGTAAGCTCAACTAGGCAGTGCACGGTTGATAACCAGAGGAGACGTGGTGTTGCGATTGGAGGGTATGGGTCTTGCTGATCGAAAGCCGGATCGCGTGTGTCAAGTTTCCACAAAATTGAGAGTTATCTCCACCTGATGGAAGACCAGGCACCCCCGTTCCTATCAGGAGCTATGCGCCAGCTATGATCCATTGAGGAAAGGGGACGGGAGTGGGGCGCCACCGTGCCGAGCAAGGAGGAGATGGAAGAGGAGTTGCACGTCGGCTACCAGCCGTGGACGTGATGCAGCTGATGGTGCCCGGCCATTATTGCCATCAGTTGAGGGGACGTAGGGAGCAGAGGGGTGATAGGGGCCTGGGCAGTGGGGAAAGCGGTGATGGGGGTGGCGGGCTGGCTGGGGGAGTGGGGAAGAGGATGGGGGTGGGCGCGGTTGTATATCTAGGGTTTAGATGGGGTGGGGCCGTAACAGGCCGACCTCTTAAATAGGTCGTTCTCGTGCCGGCACTTTGGGCCGAGGTGGCACCTAAGCCCCCCACTAGCCATCAGGCCATGTCGGCACGGGCACAATTTGCATTAGGCCGTGCCGAGCTTAATAGGGTGTGCCGCCTGTTGGGCCCGGCCCATCTAGCCATCTATACATGAATGTAACATGTCAGCATGGTGCTAACACAAATAGAAAGGAAGTCCTAGGGTTTACACGGAAAAGTCTATCTGTGGTGCCTTGTACTAGTCGAAAAACAAAGGACAAACACAATTCTTTGCTTTGTTATGCTTTATCAAAGCTGAGGGTAATCTTTTTCTTTTGCAGCATTTTAGCAAAGCTCAATGAGAATCTCGTCTTTGTAAATGACTTCGGCCCCGTTCGCTTCGCTGAAAAAACAAGCCGAAATACTGTTCCGACTGATTTGTTGTGAGAGAAAAACACTATTTCGGCCGAAAAAACAAGTTAAAAAGTACGGATTATAAGACAAGCGAACGGGGCCAAAGAACGCCAGCTTCCAAGTGTACAGGAAAGCAGTGTGCTATGTTTCGGTGGTCAACTGCACAAATCTTAAAGCAATCAATCAATTAAATAAATATTTTCTTAATTAATTTCGTCCTGGGTCTCATCCGGGCCCGACTCTACCCGTAACCAGCTGACTGAGCCTGGCCTATGCTCACCCGATCTTTCTAGATCTTTTACTCGCGATAATTCTATGAAAAGATCCAGGGAAGCAAAACTCAAGGAAGCAAAGGAAAAAAAAAGGGGTGAAAAGATACACCGAAGCAAAGGGAAAAGGGAGATGGCTTACGTTGCAACAAACCCCTACACCGAAGCAAAGCTCAAGGAAGCAAAGTGAAAAGGGACGTTGCAGCACCCCCCTCTTCGATGCAACCATGCAACCCATATAGGTTACAGCAAACGATTAGACCCCGATGAGTCTAGTACGGTACTGTAGTACAACTCCACGTAGGTCTCCACTCCCTGTAAGCAAAGCTGCCCGTTTCGTCTTTAATTTACAAAAAAGAGAGCAAACTGGCTTGACTTTTGTCCTGCTCCTTTTCTTCTTTGGATGTGCTAGTATTATGTTTTTCACAGGAGTGCATACCTTTTTCACGCGAAAAGGAACCATGCGCATCAGTGTGGATGGAGTGGGATGCTTCTAATTTTGTAATAGATTTTAGCACCGGCCAGCAAATCGATGGGACCTGCCATCGTACATGCCGAGGCCGAACGATACAGATCGCACGGTGAATCGTTTTTTGGTAGGATCGGACTAGGAGTACGAGACGCCATCTTACTACGCTAGCCTGAGGTACAATTCGTTAGATATTTACATAATTTTACGCATAAATTAATCTAGAAATGTAGCAACAAGCTTGTGACAACAGATACGTGCTCGTGTGATCTACTCATTGATACAAATATGATGACTAACATACTGAATATGTATGTTATACTGAATATAACAAATTCAGTGAAGACATATGTATACCTTGAGGCGGGACCAGTGCTAGAGGCACAGGCGATGCCGTTCCCACTAAGTGACATAAGTGGATTGCTCGATGTCATGAACCACAGACGATGCAGGTAGAGGTTCACATTGCAGTTCCACGGATGTCAACCAAGAAGTAGACGGTGTAGTCGTTCAACTAGAGATTGCCAGGAAGAAGACGAAGCAGTGGCCACCACGAATAAGATGTCGCAGTGGTACTGGTCGCACTCCCCAAAAACCTAATTCGCTAGCACACCCGAAAGGTGTCACATACGGGCGTTGGACACCATGGAGATGGAGATATCAGGATAGAGAAGTAATCGTAGAGTAACAAACAGAAACTCCTAGGTGATTACTCCGTGAAACCGACGGAGTTATCACCCAGTAACTGCTCACTTGGTGCCTTCATCAATCGGCCCAAGTAGCAAAACCAAGCCCACTTCGCGGCCTGGCCCGAGCCTGTGCACATCACGCTCACGCATCGCCTCAGCACGGCACGCCTCGGCTCGTCGGTGGCGGCGCGCCTACGCGTGTGGCACCCACATAGCCTCTCTCAACTTCACAACAGATGCACACATAGGCTATCTATTTAAGTTGAGTCAACATTTAGTCAAAATACCATATGGGACTAAGACTTTATTGCACCTCACATTAAATATGGACCTTAGGATTTATTTGATTTAATTAAATTAAAAATGGGCCAAGCCCAAATTAAATCCAACAATCCCCACCAAATTCTAGGGCACATATGAAATGCTCTTAAATATCTGTTGTTTGATATACTAGTGTTTCAATGGATGTTGTTAAGTTGAATGTCCACCTAGAACAGAGGTTAAACTTCTTCACAACTGAACAATGGACTATGCCTTGAATTAATAATTTTCTGCAAAATGAGTTTCACCTAAGTCATTTACTGATACTAGGCTGCCAAGAACAATGGACTATGCCTTGAATTGATAATTTTCTGCGAAATAAGTTTCACCTAAGTCCTTTACATATACTAGGCTGCCAAAAGCATCCGCTCTAGTTGAAGCGTCAAACTTCATGGCCTTTCATAAGTATCTAGAGATTATCCCAAATCTCATAGACTGTGACTAGCATCCGAACTCATATAGGTGTGTTCCTCATAAAATGTTTTGTAGGACAATATCTCTGCTTCAATAAGCCACTCAGATCACATTAAGGTATAAACCACCCTTCTATACAGAATAGGAGAGAAGTACATCTCAGATGATATGGACCTTGTTAAAGGGTCTCTCCATCACATATTATCCTACATGACTATATGACTTCATGTTATCCTTAGAACTATTCACCTTAACTATCACTGTTTGATGGTCACAATTCATAGAAATAGCTGGTATAGGTTTTTCAACCACTGACAAAACCATAAGGAGTTCATGAAGCCATTCAGCCTCAGTAGTGGCGGTATCTAATACTATGAGTTTTGCTTCCATTGTTGACATCGTTAAGATGGTTTGCTTGCAAGACTTTCATGAAACAGCGCCACCCCCAACACATATTTACTTGTGGCTTTTATCTCATCAGCATCAGATATCCAAATTCAATCACTATAGTCCTCCAGCACCCTTGGGTACCTAGTGTAGTGAATTCGATAGCTCATAGTGCCTTTTAGATAGCGCATCATTCTCTCAAGAGCACGCCAATGATCATCTCCCGGATTTGACATAAACCGGCTTAGTTTGCTCACAGCGAACGAGATATCAGGCCTCGTAGCGCTAGCTAAATACATAAGCAAGTGAATGATTTGGGAGTGTCTTATTTAATCCCTTCTTAATAGCACACTAGAACTATAATGCGTAGGAGCAAGTTTGCAGTCACTAAACCAAAACGACTCAAAACCTTTTCCACATAGTGGGATTGCATAAGTGTAACCCCACCATTTCCTTCTCTTAGTAGCTTGATGCTAAGAATAACATCAGCTCCTCCTAAATCTTTCATCTTAAAATTGTTAGACAAAAATTTCTTGACCTCCTTAATCACATTAAGGCTGATTCCAAAGATCTGTATATCATCAACATATAAGCACAAGATCACACCTTCTCCACCACCATAGCGATAGTACACACTTTGTCATCTTCATTCACAACAAAGCCAGCAGATATCAAAGTTCTATCGAACTTCCCGTGCCATTGCTTAGGTCCTTGCTTTTGGCCATACAAATATTTCAATAATTTACACACCATTCCCTCCTGACCCTTTGCTACAAATCCATTAGATTGATCCATATAGATCACCTCCTCAAGCTCTCCATCCAGAAAAGCTATCTTAACGTCCATCTGATGAACGAGAATACCATATGAGGTTGCCAAGGAAAGTAACACTCGAATAGTAGTCAAGCGTGTAATTGGTGAATAAGTATAAAAAATATCGCCACCTTTTTGGGTATAACCCTTGACCACAAGCCTTGCCTTGTACTTTTTAATAGTACCATCGGGCCTAAGCTATTTCTTGAACTATCGTAGTCCAAGAAGTCAATCGAATAAGATCCGATCGCATCGAGCTGGGAGCTGGTCATGTTTTGGATGTCGGAGTATATGCTTAGATTGTCAAGATCTACCACAACAACGAATCTGGAGGCATCATTGAGATGATGGTTGTTGGAGTTGTCATCATTGGGTTCGTACCCCAAATCATAGCTAATTGAATCTGCTAATGCAAATTGAATGGCAAGCGCGTGCTGGTACGCCGCTGCGTTCCTTAGAACGACTGGAAAACTGACAAGGATACCTTGCGGTTGCTCGATTAACGATGTGTTCACAGCGAAACTCAATGAAGACATTCCAAGCATGGAGATCCATGTGACATGCGAGTGCTGGTGCACCGGCATCCACATTGTTCTCAAATCCAGCGAGGACCTTGCAAAGGGGATGTGGCTCCTCCTGCATGATAGGATCAGGATCTTGCAGGTGAAAGTTCCCGAGCTGGTTAGCGATGTAGTCCAAGCTACTGAAGAAGATCATGGTGCCCGGTGCGAAGGCATCATAGTTGTTGAAGTTGAAGATGATTCCCATCTGATGCACTTTGAAAGGAATCGGCGCTCAAAAGTCCCCTAGCTGGCGCGTCAACTATCATAGATTTTACCCTCGACAAGTAGATCAGCGTTTTGTGCGCAGGGGATCATAGGGGTAGCACATGGGACACAGATGTATATTGGTTTGAGTACGGGGGTATCCTATGTTCAGTGGAGAATAGATCTATTATGTCTATGCTCGGGATTATCGGGGCGCTGATGAGTTTGTCTTAATGTCTAGCTATGGATGAATTGAGTTTCTACCGAAGGGTACCGATCGGGGGCTCCCTACCCCTCCTTATATAGTCTAGGAGGTAGGGTTACTATTGAGTACCTAATAGAGGGGTCACCTAAACCTCTAGATTAGCTCCATGATGGTATGATTAACCCCTTGACTGATTCTTCCAATCAGCCAGGGGCCCGAGGGCTATAGCCATCATGTGCGTTCACGTGTGCACTACAGTCCATCATTAAGGCATGTTGGGCCTTAGATGGTCCACTTCAGCGAGGGCCCTGGCATCTAGGAATAAGGCCAAAAGGGCAAGCACGTGCCAAGTCATCCGCGCTCGAGGACTTAGCCTGTCTCGCAAGGCTCCCGACCTTGGACAGCGCTAGTCGACCAAGGGTGTCCGTCGACACCTTTGCATTGCTCGGTCTAGCTTCCCACGCCGACCGACATGAGGAATATTCCCCTGGAATCTGATAGATGCCCCAAACCTGACATTTGGGCAGGGTCACAGGGCGCCACGCCCTGCCAGGGGCCTTTCTCCGTGGCCTCACAAGTCCGTGTCGGCCACTCCCGGCACAGGATCATGCCTAGGACATGACACAATGCGACAAGAAAGGACGCGCGGCCATTGCATGGATGTGTCCAAGCCTGCAAGTCAGTCCCTCCTGGCAGGCGGCCACATCCCTAGTGTGTGGAGTACGCCATGGGAAGGCGAATATGGGTGAGGCACAACGACAACTTTGGCTTCTTGCAGTCAGCTCTAGGCTCCAGCAGAGAATGATAGAGACGGTTCAGCACTGTCGGCCAGGATTAGCGACAAAGGATGACGTCGTGTGCCACCAACGACCGAAGACTAGAATATTGAACCCTAGAAACCCTGAAAACATGTATCTCCTTGTACTCCCCTAGCCCTCTAGTATATAAGATTGGGTAGGGGCTCCTGTAGGGGGAGAAAGCCATCGGACCCTGAATCGATCGAGGCCGAAGAGATCTACAAAAGCCCTAGATCATTAGCCAGCATGCGCACGTCGCGCACGCCTCATTGGCTGGGTGTGGTGAATTTTATCGCTAAGGGATTAAGAATATTTAGGCTCAGGACTAGGTAGTTATGGTACTTCTATATATTTGAGATTGTAAAGGATAAAAAGATTATCAAGGAATAGATCTCTTATTTTCTTCCTTCTGCCTATCATGTCTTGCACTCGCAGTTGCCACCGCTGGCCCTCGGCTACGGTCAAGAGCTTAGGTTCGTGTTAGGCTAGTGCAACCCACCACTTCAATCACATCTGGTATCAGCTTGCTTTGGTGTTTGCTCCCATGGCACAACCACTAAACCCAAAGTGACTCAAAACCTTTTCAACATAGTGGGATTGCATAAGTGTAACCCCTCCATTGCCTTCTCTTAGTAGCTTGATGTTAAGAATAATATCAACTTCTCCTAAACCTTTCATTTTAAAATTGCTATACAAAAATTTATTTACCTCCTTAATCACATTAAGGTTGGTTCCAAAGATCAGTATATCATCAACATATATGCACAAGATCACACCTTCTCCACTACCATAGCGATAGTACACACTTTGTCATCTTCATTCACAACAAAGCTAGCAGATATCAAAGTTCCATTGAACTTCTCATGCCATTGCTTAGGTGCTTGCTTTCCATTGAACTATATGTGTTGGTAGTTGGTTTGTATGAACCAATGTTAGTTTGTGGCTATGTCTGGAACCACGATTTGTGTATATTTATATATGACCTGGTAGTTGGCATGAACTAATGTCAATTTTGTGGCTATGTTTGCCCTCAAAATCATGACTAAATACATACTAGTATATTTAAGCAGGCAACTATTTGGTTGAGAACTAGAATCCCCCAGTATGCCAATAACACAAATTAAATTAGAATTGCGCAAGTCTGCGCCATGGGAGAGTATGTGTCTATTCATTAAAACCTTACCAGAGAGTATGCGTATATATATACTGGAAATGAAATGATCAAAAAAATGATGAAGATCGAGCAAGTGTAATGCACACTGCAGCTGAAAGCTCTAGTTTGGTTTTGGTAAATTGATGAAACCCTAAGTGCTAACCTAGTTCATCAAGTGATCATGAGATAGGTAGCACACTTCAAGTAGAGAAGCAAATGAAGATCATAACATGACAATGGTGATAGCATAGAGATGATCAAGGGCTTAAACTTGAAGAGAAGAAAGAGAAAAACAAAAAGCTCAAGGCAAAGGTATAACTTGTAGGAGCTATTTTATTTTGGTGATCAAGACACTTAGAGAGTGTGATCACATTTAGGTTTGATAGCCGTACTATTAAGAGGGTGAAACTTCGTATCGAATGCGGTTATCAAAGTGCCACTAGATGCTCTAACTCATTGCATATGCATTTAGGATCTAGTGGAGTGCTAACACCCTTGATAATATTTGTGTAAATATGCTACCACATGTGCACAAGGTGTTTGTAGGGTTGAGATGGGTTTGGGTCCCTCTCTCCCTCCCGCCGAGCTTGCTCGGCGGGATTCGGCGCTTTCGGAAAAATGAAATGTCCATTTTCTATTGCGGCGGATGCAAAATTCTTGGTGGTTGGCACACTTGAGCAAGGGTGAAGAAGTAAGAGTTGAAATGGAGTTGATCGAAATGATGTCAAGCGTCGGTCCAAAGGACCGGACGCTGAATCCGAAGCTGCCGGGACGCTGTCGCTGCGTCGTCGGTCGCGTACGACTTCACCATGATACAGTTGGCTAGGGTATACCACCGGACGCCGGCTGAGTCCGTCGAAAAAAATGGATTTGGACCTCTGATCAGATACTCGGCCGGACGTCAGGGCTCCAGCGTCCGGTCGTTTTACTGAGAGCGTCCGGTCAACACCATGACCGTTGAAATCGGACGAACAAAGATTTGAAGCGGGGACACGTGGCGTGAATCACGTGACCGGACGCTGAGGGCCAGCGTCCGGTCGATCGGACCGGAGCGTCCGGTCACCCCACGTTGTGCCCAGTGAAGGGGTACAATGGCTCTATTTCACTGGGGCTCTATTTATAGCCCCATGGCCGGCTCAAGGGAGCTCTCTTGCACATTTTCATTGACATAGCAACCTTGTGAGCCTAGCCAAAGCCCTCCCACTCATCTACATCATTGATTCATCATCATAGTGAGATTGGGAGTGAATCCAAGTGCATTGCTTAAGTGATTGCATCTAGAGGCACTTGGTGATTGTGTTTCGCTGCGAATTTCGCTTGTTACTCTTGGTGGTTGCCGCCACCTAGACGGCTTGGAGCAGCAAGGATCGTTGAGTGGAGGAGGTGATTGTCTCCGCCTCCGATCGTGGTGATTGTGAGGGGTTCTTGACCTTTCCCCAGCGGAGCGCCAAAAGGTACTCTAGTAAATTGCTTGTGGCTTATGTGATCCTCATCTTGTGTTGGTTGTGCGGCACCCTATTGAGGGTTTGGCGAGTGATGCCAATCAGCGCGTGAACCTCCAAGTGAGTGAATCGCCACAACGAGGACTAGCTTGCCGGCAAGCAAGTGAACCTCGGTAAAAATCATTGTGTTCATCATTTGATTCCGAGGTGATTGGTCTACATTGGTATTCATTATTGTGATTGATTGGTTCCTACCACTACACGGCGGTATAACCCTCTTGATCACTCTCTTTACTTTACCGCAAACTAGTTGACAAGCTCTTTAGTGTAGCTAGTTGTGAGAGCTTGTATGCTTGGTTGGTGTGGCTCTTTAGTTAGCCTTTGAGAGCACACTAACATAGGGTAGTGTCATTGCTCTTGTGTGAATTGACACTATCTAAACTAGAATTGTGGTAGGTGGCTTGCATTTTTTAGTAGGCTAGCGCAACACTCGCTTCGCCTCATAATTGTCTAACCATTTGGTTAAGTGTTGTTGTAGAAATTTTTATTAGGCTATTCACCCCCCCCTCTAGCCATTAGGACCTTTCAGCAGCCCCCACACGCTGCACTGTCTCGCTCACTTTGCGTCACCTCCGATCTTAAACACAAATAAATTGACTGCATTAGGAGCCAGCAGCGGCCATGATCAACTTAGGGCCCTAGAAAATGCTTTTTCCATGCACTTGTTGCTCACCGCGTGCGTCGTCAAGAGCCAGCAACGATGAAGCTGAGGCACTTTCCCTTCTCTTGCCAGAGGATCGAGGAGCCTCTTGATGCCTTGATCGATCGATGTGGGCACCGCGCCGTGCGCCGTCACATCGTTTTCCACAGCGATAGATGTCAAGAGTTGAGGAGGGCGACAACAGTTCTCGTAAGCCGCTGGATGAGATGACTCGTTTGCAGGTCTGGTCCCTTTTGCTATACTGAAAGCCCACTAAGCAGAGGTGTTTCCTACAAAAACATATTACAACGACACTTGAATTTTATAGCAACCAAACACACCTGTGGCAGTAGCAACATACTATTGCATCACTTTAGATATTGAGTTGCAATAAACACCTACCTAATTGCAATGGTCCTGAGAAATATTACAACCCAACACAACTATGGCAATAATTTCAAGCAATAGCAACACTGTTCTATATGGTTGCAAGAGCACCAGCCAGTTGCAATGCCAATCAATACTAATACAACTCAATGTCATCATGGAAATATTTTGAACCTATAGCAACACTTTTCAAAAAAGGGTTGTTATATGTCTCACCTCTTGCAACGGCGAACGTAAATAATGCAATGCACTATTTTTGTGGCAACACAGTCCCCCTGTTGCCACCGTTTTGGACAAATGTTGAAAAACACCCCCCCCTATTACAACCCCATTTGTGGCATTACAAATGGCATCAAGTGGCAATAGGGTAAAAATCTAGTAGTGTCCTTTCTTTATCTAAAATAACTCACAGAGAGTCCAAAAGGTAAAATTCATAAAAATTGCAACTTGTGAACTAGGTGTTACTACTTTTTGTTGAAATCATCTTGGATGATCAATGGGATGGATCCATGTGCACTTGATGAGATCTAGAGTGGAGAAATGACTATGAAAGACCATTCTTCAATTCTTTTCTCCAACACATTCGAATCTAGTTCCGCTAAAGGATTGGGGCATCCGGCATTAAACTAAAAGCACTTGGTTTATAATGACCGAGACCTTCTAGAATAATTTGGGAGCACCCAAAGATTCCTTGGGAACCATCCATCCTCTTTTCTCCAATGCATGAGACTACACAACATAAACTTGAAAGAAATCATAAGTCCCACAGGACATAGACTAAACTCCTCCTCAATTTGTGCACATAAGAGTACACAAAGTACACTCATGCACCTTATCGTCATGAGGTCAAGGGAGAAATTTACACTATATCTTGGTTCAATAAAGCAAAACTTTATTTTAAAAGGAGGATCTGACATGGAGCTCAAGCCTCACAACGAAGAAGATTAAATGATTATGCCCCATTTCATCTCCATTTTTTGGTTGACATGATTGTCCAACTCCCCGGCCCCTTGAACCATTATTGTCTCTTTTCTTCTTTTGAGTTCATCCAACCAAATGAGCTTGTTCTTCAACTTTTACTTGCTTCGGTCCCAATTATCATCTCAATTGTGATGACAACAATTGAGGCATGGCACATTTGAAGGGACCAAGACTCATATATGTGGGATCCATGTTGAAGGCACTTGGATGGACCTTGATGTAACACATAGAAAAGAGAGCATTAAAAGCACAAGGGAGAGTTTCACAAACAATGATCCCTTAGATGTGGATGGAAAATGAAACATTATTCATGAAATCCCATAGCATAGATAAATTCCCTTAAAGTAGTACACACATATGGTGGAAGGCAAGATCAAGTGCACTATTTGACATTTAGGTTACAAAAGGAATTTAACCTATACTATGGAACATCCCTCCAAACAACAAAAGATAGAACACAATACTAATTGAAAAAGAGGGAATCATCATACCTTCGTGGATGTTCTTACTTCTCATGAGACTAAAGACAAATATAGCTTGAATGCATGAGTTCATTTAAGACTCAAGAGGGGTGTAACCTATATTTTTTATTAAGGCACAAAAGGAATTTACAAATAGAGGTACATGTGCCAAGAACTACTTAAAACCGTTAAAGCATGTAGATTGCCATAAGATGAGAATGAGGATTTGGCAATCTATCATATGACAAGATTCCATTGAGTAGAAGCTTTTTGAATTTGAGTGATAGGTGCTTCCATTTTACGTGGGCTTGTTTCTTCACTCTTTGCTTTCTTGAAATTCTTGGTTTGAAGTCCACAAAGGAAACCCAAGCTCTCTATGTTGCTTGCTGTGGATGACCAATTTGACTCCAATTATACTTTTCTTTCATGACAACAACTAATGTATATCCTCAAGTGTTTCTTTTTCCTAAGTGGCTACACAAGACACGTGAAAGAGTAAAAATTAAAAAGAACATGCACTTGAGTCTTAATTGTTACCACTCCTTTTGATATAATGGATGAGGTGGTTTCTCGAATTTTTTACACAACCCTTCATATTCATCCCTTGGAAATGAATCACCTCCATCATGAGCATCATCTTCCATTTTAATCTTGATCCTGAATTTCACTTGGAGTTTTGTCACACCCAATTTTAAGGATAAAATTGAATGCATAAAACTCATGTGTGCCCAGGGATCAGTCACACACATAAGTTGACAAATTACAAAGAGTATCATCACGGTGTATCTTACATCACGATTAACACCATCACATAGTCTTACACAACCCAGCGGAAAGTAAAAAGGAAGCTCTCTTGTGGTAGCTCCAACACAGGGATGGTAAACTGGTTGACCACAAGCCTAAAAGTCCTCTGGATACTCCTCGTATTCGTTGACATATGTTACCCATCTGGGATTTTTATCCAAATATTGAAAGTAAACAAGCGTAAGTACTTCCCGTACTTAACAAGATAACATGGGGTTATGAAAGCTCAAAAAGGATGACTCTGGTTTACTGCGGTTAGCACTTTTAGTAAGTCAAGATTTTATCATCAACTATCATCAAGATATGCTTAAGCCCCAATTAATCCCACATAATCAGATATCAGAATCAATTGTATCATATTATCATCGTAGAACATCATAAATGAACAACAATAAATGACTAGTTATTCTATGAGTTTTCCAGGCCGCTCGTGACCGTGAGCACGGCTGTTATAACAGTTTGTAACACTCTGCAGAGGTTGTGCACATTCACTGTGAGTCGTGATTCCCATATGCCCGGTTAATTACTCACATATCATTGCCAAGGTGAGCGGGCGGGGTACACTATGAAGCCATTTCATAGGTTTCGCTAACAAGTTAGGGCCGCTAGGTTTCCTCGGCAGGCAGATGTAGGAACCCCCCTTTCCTATGGCACAAATCCTTCGCGGCTATACACATAAGAACAGGGGCAGTCCTATACCCAACGTGGCAAGCCCCTTTTGCGCCATAAAGGTAATCTCTAACTAGCTAGAAAAGGTCCTATTACTGAGCTAAAGTCAGAGCCATGTGACCCTCACGGTTGCACTGTCAGTCCTAGCTTTTGCCAATAGATAAGTCCTTATGGAGGGCCGAGAGCATCATGATCAAAAGTCATTTGCTCCTTCGCCCTATAATTCAGTTGTTTAAAAGCAACTTTTACCTTTTCTTTTCATAGAATCATTGTTCAATATGTAGATCATGTACAGTTACATTGAGCACTAGCACTACCCATATGCATATAACCCATAGGAGATAAGGAAAATAGGATATTCAACCACTAGGATGTCCTTACGGGTATCAAAATTAGATGCATGCAAATGAGTAATTAATAAATGATGAATAGGACATCAAGGTAGATCACATGCTATACTTGCCTTGGTTAACAAACTCCTGCTGGTCCTGCTAGTCGTCAAAGAACTCTTGGTCTCCAACGTTCTCCTCACCGTCTGAACTCGACCAACACGGTAACATACAACATTACAGGAACATTCATGCAAAGCAAACAAACCTATAGAGAAGGTCGGCGGCCGGAACAGTGCCGGCACGACGGCGCTGCCATGGCCGGCGTTGAGGAGGTCGCCGGCGCGATCGATATGGGCCCTACAGGCCACAGTTTGCCCATCCGAGAGCACCAGGGAAGAGGGAAGGTGAAGGCGACCTCGCCCAGGCCGAGAACACGGTCGGAGGACGTGGCCGACACGGTGGTGGCCATGGCCGGCGACGTGAAGCTCCCAGGTGCACGCGGATAGGGCTCTAGAGGCCATGATTTACAAAAGTAAATGCACGGGGAGAAGGAGGGGAACAAGGGGGTCTTATCGCAGATGAAAATGAGGACGAAGGCGGCTCGGGGACGGCGGACCGCACGGAGGGACAGACGACGGACCTCGGCGCTGCGGTTACGGCTTCCACGTGCACGGGCGAACTCGAGAGTGGAGCGGGGGAGGCAGTAGGGCGGACGGCGATGGGCTCGGCTCCTTTATAGAGGCCGGGGCGTGGGGGAAGACGCTCCCACGACGCGAGGTGGGCGCGGCGGCGGTGGCTTGACTGGGCGCGGGACGCGCGGGAGGTGGGCGACGGCGTTGACGAGCGGGCCTAGGCCGTCAGTGGCAGAGAGAAGGAGGGAGGGCGCAGCGGCAACGGTTGCCAGCTCGCCCGAGTTGGGCCGGCCTAGGAAGAAAATGAGAGGGAGGGGAAAGGAGGGAGGCGAGCGGGCCGGCGGGAATTGGGCTAGCAGGCCGAAAATGAGGAAGGGAGGGGGAGGGAAAAGTATTTTTTTTCCAATTCAAATTTCCAAATTCATTTCCAAATGATTTTTGAATCCTTTTGAGTTTAAATCAAAACCACTCAACATATTAAATAAAATGCTGCAGTATGAGTGCATCAACATGTATCTATCCTTATGATTGATTTTAATTTCACAAAAATTATTATTTTCCTATATTTGAATACACACATAATTGCATAAATAAATCAAATTTAGCTATTTTAAAAGAATGCAAATTTTAGGGTGTTACAATTCTATCCCCCCTTAAGATGAATCTCGTCCTCGAGATTTAGATGATTACTTACTCAAACAGTTGTGGATAAGACTTTCGCAAATCTTCTTCTCTTTCCCAAGTAGCCTCATCCTCTGTATACCGATTCCACTGTACCTTACACATTTTTATAATCTGGCTCCTTGTAACTCTTTCTGCCGTCTGTAAGATCTTTATCGGATACTCTTCATATGTGAGATCTTCCTTAACAGCCAGTTCTTCTAAAGGAATCTGCTCTTCTGGTACTCACAAACACTTTTACAGATTCAGATATACACATGGTAAAAAATAGAGCTAAACCGAAACTGTTCTGGGTTACAGTCTGCGTAGAAATATCAACTTGTGACAGCTAGATCTCACAAACCTAAACAGATATTGATGTGATTCCAGAGACATTTGAAAGATATAGAAGTCTAGATATCTCCACAAAAATTTTACAATTTTTGGCAGCCCAAATTTCGAGATACAAGATAAAGAACACAGACTGCTCCAGAAAACAGCACAACAGAGATATGATAAAGCAACCCATCTGTATTAAGACCTCATCTAAACTTAAGGTTCAAACCTATGGAATTTGTGGACATGCCCACAAACCTCCAGCAATCAAACAAACCCCAAATCATCCAAGTTCACAATTAAAAACATCTAATCACTAAAGTTCACACGACAAAGCAAGACTAGACATGACACACGAACTAGCAACGTCGTAGCTTTAAACAAGGCACCTAACACCTATGGGGCGGTGTCAACCATGGTGAACGACCGGGGCTTCTTCTTGTAGATCGGTGGCAGCCCAAGTTGAGCACGCAGTTCGTCAACCTGCTTCTAGAGACGCCTCCCGGTCCTCTGCGATGCACGTAGCTCTCCCTTGACTTCTTCATCTACCCCCCTGCATGGCATGGACATGTTGCACTGTTGCTTCCAGAGTTGGATCACTTTCTGGTGGTGCCAGGACCTGCCAATTACCCTCATGATCATTGCAAGGAAGGAATCTAAAACGATCCTCCTTTATGGCCTCAAAACGACGACCATGGTAGTAGATGTAAGCGCGTCTGCAGCATCATCTTCCATGCCATCAATGCATGAGCCCGTCTGGCAGTGGCACTGTGGATAGTCTCCACCTCATGTGCAATCTTTATGTCGTTCCAGGCGGTGACAACCATCTCTACTTTCCAAAAAGTTGCCTCCAAAGGGTGCTGGTACTCTGCACAGGTGATAGTTGATGGGCGTGCAGGTCAATGTAGTAGTCATCCAAAGACCGAGTAAGGAGGTGTGGTAGTCCATCTCCGGGCCTGCTTGAAGTAGTATTTGCACATCCATTATCTCCTCCTCCACCACAGGGACAGCTGGGGTGTACAGTCAGTGTTGGTGAAGTAGCCGATGACTCATTGGTGTAGGCTGCAACAAAGATGGACAGGTCTGCAACAATTTGGAGTAGGAACAGTCTTGGTGCAGGAGTCGGGGTAGCCATCCACTCCTCATCTTCCACGACCAAGGGTTCCACCACATCATCGGAGATGACCACAATCTCCTTCTCCACCTATGGAGCACGGGGGGTGAACATGGCACGGTAGCCTACAGTGCTGAGGCGGGCGGTCTTCGGGTTACGAGGCATCTATAGATTAAGAGTAAGATAGAATTAGAATCAATAATTTTATATAATAGATTAAGGTATGAAAAGCATAAATATTTTAATAAAATAACAAGAATGAGACAGTAAGCATGAAACCAGTGGAGCAAAGATGCTAAAACGACCATCTCTAACTAGGCTTGCGTCCTACAGTCAACCTGGCTCTGATACCAATTTGTCACACCCAATTTTAAGGATAAAATTGAATGCATAAAACTCATGTGTGCCCAAGGATCAGTCACACACATAAGTTGATAAATTACAAAGAGTATCATCACGGTGTATCTTACATCATGATTAACACCATCACATAGTCTTACACAACCTAGCAGAAAGTAAAAAAGGAAGCTCTCTCGTGGTAGCTCCAACACAGGGACGATCAACTGGTTGACCACAAGCTTAAAAGTCCTCTGGATACTCCTCATATCCGTTGACATCTGTTACCCATCTGGGATTTTTATGCAAATATTGAAAGTAAACAAGCGTAAGTACTTCCCGTACTTAACAAGATAACATGGGGTAATGAAAGCTCAAAAAGGATGACTCTGGTTTACTGCGGTTAGCACTTTTAGTAAGTCAAGATTTTATCATCAACTATCATCAAGATATGCTTAAGCCCCAATTAATCCCACATGATCAGATAACAGGGATGTGGAACTTCTGCATTAATACATGGAACCTCCATGATGTGGAATTTCCACGGAAACTGCACCCTATAGGTATTGTGATACTGTAGGTTGTTGCTTTTCTTGTTGTTGTTTCTGGGCTTCCTAAGGCTTCACTTCATCAATAGATAGCATTTTTCATATTCAACATCACATATCTATCACCTACATCATCAACAAGGTCTTGCTCTGCTAGAGAGCCATTAAAAGCATTATATGACAAGTGATTCACCAAACTTAAAATATTCTAGCCACTCCTTAATAATTCACAAATACATATATTTGTAAACTACTAGAGACTACAAAAGTCAAGTGGCTAGCCAGCAAGGGTTAGGTACTAGTTACCGAGGTGAGTATGAAGTTAGAGATATATCTATCAATTTATCTTTGGGTCAATCTTGTCCGAATGAGCAATATGAATAAGATTGATAGTTTGAGATAATATTTTCAATAAATTTGCTCAAGCACCCTAAGGCTTCATATCACCTTCAAGTACCCTACACCACTCAATCAAGCAGACTTTGGTACCCAAGCCATGTTGGGACCTATGGGGTTAGTCAATAAGGACTTAGGCACCCAACTGGCCTTTGTAATAGCGCATGGCAAACCAATTGCCTCCCTAGCACAATTGTCATTTTTGGGTCTCCTAAGCAAATTTGAATTAATTGATGAATTGAGCTTAGGAATGTTACCCATGGGACAATCCACACTTAGGTATCCCTTTACCCTTCAAGTGTAACAAATGCGGTGCTTGTCCTTGCAAGATATATTCTTTTACGACACTTGTAATGAATCTTTTACGACATCAAAGCCAAAAAAAAAGAATTAATTGATATAAGTAACAATAACTAGTAAGAATAACTATAACTAGTATATAACAATTGTGGAAGGTCATTCTTATTTCAAGTATAAATAAAGCCGATCAACTTTACTTTAATCATGTCGCTGTCCAAAAAAAACCTACATACCTACTACATATGTATATTTGATTAGCCCCTAATGAAACAATTAATCATTTTTTCACTTTATAATTATAATAAACAAATTTAAAGAAAATAATTCACACCAATTAATATTCAACCCATTATTATTGATGCAAACTTAATCTCCTTTCTAAAACAAAATAATATGTTAATAAAAAATATTCTAATTCTAGACTAGATCTAGACTTAATTTCTATTTAAAAACTAACTAATAATAGACCATAAAATTCAAGACATGGCCACTAAATAAGGGTAGAATCCTGTTCTCCTACTAAATTTAACCTAGGACCTTCAAAGAGTTTATCTAATTCCTTTCATAATTGCCTCAAGCACGATGTAAGAGAGAGAAAATAAAAAAATCTAATTAAACAAGTAATCCAAGGATGTTAGGAATGGCATTTACTTACCTTTCTGGGGACTCCTCTGGAATCAAAATCAAAACTTCCTCTTAGATTTGTAATTTTTAGAATGTTGCGTAAAGCCCCCCTCCTTTCTTCCGTGGAGGAAGAAGGTGGCCTGTAATATATGGAGTACTAAATGTAGATGAAATCAAAAACTAATTGCACAGCTTGGTTGAACTTTGCGAGACGAATCTTTTGAGCCTAATTAGTCAATGTTTGGACAATAATTCATAAATACAAACGGACTTGGTACAGTGTTTGCAGTCACATCAAACACTGTATAAATGCCAATTCCGCCGGAACTAAACGTGGCCTCAGAAGCATTTCCAACTGATTTTCAGAAACGGTTGGTATTTGTGGCCATCCCTGAAGGTGTGTCGTATTAGAGATCTTGGTAGAGGCGGTTGCCTCTGCACTGAAACATGAAACATAGACGCCTCTACGAATCAACTCTGTACTAGTGACGGTACTCTCCTCTCTTGCCCCTGAACCGGAAAGTCGTCGTCGTGTCAGCTTTGCTTCGGTGGGAAGGCATTCCAATCAATTCCTTTGCATGGTGGAGCAGCTGGCACAGTGAAAAGCAGAGCAGCGTCTTGCTTTCTGTTCGCTCGCCTCGCCTCCCCTCCCCTCCCATAAATAAAGCGTCGTATTCTTCGTTGATTCCAGAGAGCAGCGGTGTGTCTAAGATCGAAACACTCTAGATAGCCAGTGGCTGAGCTTGTCTTCCCACTGGATTGAGATTTATATATATGCGCTTTGGTCTAGGCGACGCCGCCGCACCTGAGGTAGAGCTAGAGCTAGAAATGGTGGACGTGGACGTGAAGGCCAGCTCGGGCTCCAGCCCCGTGACCGCCAGCGCCATGGCGGCCTCGTACAACGACCAGATCCGCCCGCTGCTCGACGCAGTGGACCGCCTGCGGCAGCTGAACGTGAGCCAGGAGGGCATCCAGCTCCCGACCATCGTCGTCGTCGGCGACCAGTCCAGCGGCAAGTCCAGCGTGCTGGAGTCGCTGGCCGGCATCAGCCTCCCGCGTGGGCAGGGCATCTGCACCCGCGTGCCGCTCGTCATGCGGCTGCAGGACGGCAACGAGCCCGAGCTGCGCATCGAGTACGGCAGCGGCAGCTCGGTGACCATCGCCTCCGAGGCGGAGGTCGCAGCCGCCATCGACGCCGCGACAGCTGAGATCGCGGGATCCGGCAAGGGCATCTCGGACGCGCCCATCACCCTCGTCGTGCGGAAGAAGGGCGTGCCCGACCTCACCCTCGTCGACCTGCCGGGCATCACCCGCGTGCCCGTGCAGGGCCAGCCCGAGGACATCTACGACCAGATCGCCAGGATCATCAGGGCCTACATCGCGCCCAGGGAGAGCATCATCCTCAACGTCCTGTCCGCCACGGTGGACTTCCCGACGTGCGAGTCCATCCGCATGTCGCAGCAGGTGGACCGCAGTGGCGAGCGCACGCTCGCGGTGGTCACAAAGGCCGACAGGGCCCCCGAGGGCCTGCTGGAGAAGGTCACCATGGACGACGTCCACATCGGCCTGGGCTACGTATGTGTCCGTAACCGCATCGGCGACGAGACATACGAGGAGGCGCGAGCGGCCGAGCGGCGGCTGTTCGTGGAGCACCCTCTGCTCTCCCGGATCGACAGGTCAATGGTGGGCATCCCCACGCTCGCTGGGAGGCTCACGCAGATTCAGGCGTCCATCATCGGCCGGTGCCTCCCCGACATCGTCAAGCAGATCAACGACAAGCTCAGCCGCAGCAGCGACGAGCTCGGCCAGATGCCTCCGGACCTCAACACCGTCGCAGACGCGGTGAGGGAATTCTACCACATCGTCAAGCAGGTGCGCGCTTCGCTGGAGAAGGTGCTCGTGAGGGGCGAGTTCGACGAGTACCCAGACGACCGCAGGCGCCACGGCACCGCGCGCATCGCCGAGATGCTCGAATCCTACGCGAGCAAGCTGCCCGCCGCCGCCCAGTGCTCGACGAGCGACGACGTTGTCGGCGAGCCATTCCTGGCGGAGGAGATGCGAGTCCTGGAGGAGACAAAGGGCATCAAGCTCCCCAACTTCCTGCCACGGTCCGCGCTCCTGGTGCTGCTCAGGAAGAAGCTGGAGAGCGTCGCGCACGTCCCGCACGGCCTCGTCACCCAGGTGTGGGGCTACGTGGAGGAGCTGGTCTTGGGGATCCTGCAGCACCACTCGCGCAGCTACCCACAGGTGCATCCGTCCTGCCGCCGCGCCGTCGAGAGCCTCATGGACAAGGCGAGGGCGCGGTCGGCGCAGCACGTCGCGGAGCTCATCGACATGGAGCTGGTGGCCGACTACACGGCGAACCCGGACTACACGATGAAGTGGAACGACATGATGGCGACGGAAGGCCATGCCAGGTTCCTCCAAGCCGTGGAGGACCACTCGAAGCCCGCCGTGGTGGAACTCCCGGGATTTGGCGAGGTGGACGTGTCGCACCTCAGGCTGCAGCAGCTCGCCGGGCAGGCCTTGGACTTGAAGGCACGCCTGGCCGCGTACTGGAGCTGCGTCGTGCTCCGCCTCGTGGATGGCCTGGCGCTGCACGTCCTCTACAGTGTCAAGCGTCTCGTGGAGAAAGATCTGGAGGATGAGCTCGCAGCCCAGGTTCTGGGCAGCAACATGGACGGAGTGGAGCGGATGCTGGTGCCAACGCCGGCCACCGCCGCCAAGCGTGACCGCCTCAGGAAAAGCATCTCGCTGCTCCGGGAGTGCAGGGAACTCGTCGCCAACACTATGGACAAAATTAACGCCGCCAGCAATGATCGCTGCTTCTAGTTCTAGCTGCTCTTCGATCCAAGTACCATCATCGATCGATGCATGCATATCCCCACCCAGCCACGATTCCATCCATATATTCATACTCCATCCTAAGCTAGTAGCCAGCAGTGATGTAGCTACGCATGAAATGAGAAAGGCTTGTACTTGTAGCTCTACCCGCTCGATCGCCCAACTGTGCACGCCTTGATATTGTCTCGTAATAATAATCTAAATAATTAATTACTCCCCTCCATTTTTCGATACAAAAATGGTTTTGGCTGTCACTGCTGAACTAGCACATATTATTCCCACTGCACTATCTAATTTTCTTAACGCATTATATTTGATTCTTTTTTCATGTCATGTGATTGAGTAATACTCTTGCAACAAGGAACTCACCAATGATCCGCGACGTCTGCATGCAGCGCTCCAATCCCACTCTCGGTCAGCCCACATGCAGAGCAACTCAGCACTTTTCATCCTTTTTTTTTTCAACACGTCGCAGGGACAAACAGCTACACGTTACATCCAAAATTGCTTCTGATGTATCACACGCTAAAAATGCAATGCTCTCATGATTATGTCTTTTCGGACCTAAGGAACCAAGGAACCTTTCGCTATACTTGATTACCATGAAAAATATTTATGTATATATAGTTAGATTGATGATTAAGAAGAGTTTACTTGCCGGAGAAAAACTAAACGAAGCCCTAATTTAGTTTACACACGGGAGCTTTTATTCATACACAAAAGGCATTATTTGGCTTTTTGTCTGTCTTATGATGACTCGTATAATTGTGATGATTGACTACAAACATTATATTATGGATATTACGCTCAAAGCATCGTGTTTTAATAGTACAATATACGATTTAGATTTAAATTTAAATCATTAGAGAATTATTGTTTTTTCTGTTGCAAGGCACGTCGTCGACAACTTCGACAACTATACTCAACTGCTGCCCAGCTGCTGCGCACGCCATAGTTTCATGAGGCTGACGTTGACAACGACAGCTTGATCAACTACAAGTTCATCATTGTCATCACTGGTGCAGCAAGGCTTTTTGCTCCCGGTTGAGAAACCCCTTTAGTCCTGGTTTCCCAACCGGGAGCACCAATCCGAGACTAAAGGTATCCTTCTTTAGTTCCGGCTTGACGCTCGGGACTAAAGGGGTCCTGGTTGGAAACACCAACCTGGAGTAAAGGGGGCCTCCAGGCCTGGCCAGGGACCGCCACGGGGCAGGTTACCAACCGGGACTAAATGTCCCTCTTTTTTTTTCTTTTTCTGGTTTCTATTTTTGGTTTCTTTTTTCATTTAATGATTAGTTTTGATATTAAAATACATTTTCGAATACGCTGCTAATAGTAATATATATGTGTACTTCGCACGTGTAAGTTTTCGTTTGAACTTTGTACATAAATAACAAACGAATATACGCGTACATGCATATATATATATGATGATCATATATATACACACGTTATTTAATGTACATATAATATGTGCATATATATATATATATATATATATATATATATATTACAAAGGTTTGATATATAAATTGTTTATGTCCTTAGCAATTCACTCCTCCAGAGGCATCCACGTTTCGTTCGGGTCATTGTAGAACTCGCCGTTGGGGTTGATGACCTGGTCATTTAGAAATCCTGCTATAGTCTCTCGAATTGCTTTAAGTTGATCAAGTTGTATGACTCTTTTCCTCAACCATTCAGTCTTCAATAAAAGTTAAAGGAAAAAGTATTAATATATATATATATGTATGTGTATTGCTCATGTAATTACTTATACAAATGAGAGCAATAAAGAAATTGTAAATATACGATTGAAATAATATAAAGGAAAAAGTATTTATATACGTACTTTGAGTTGCTCTTCAGGAGTTCTCTTTGAGTACGCCATGATGAACTCGCAAACATAGTATCCGCAATAGTTGTTACCCTGCTCCTGCCTTAGAACCCACTTTTACGACAAAAAAATCAATTAGGGTGAATTGAAATCATCATATGGTGTTAATTGAATATAAATGTGTAGTTATAGTACTTACTTTGTATGCGATTACACCCAGTGGTGCTTTGCAATGTTTCATTTTTTGTTCCTCAATGAACCTTTTCCAAACCCTGCTCCCAATAAAATAAAAAAATAATTTAACCTTTAATAATTGTTGAGAGATCGGCGCTATTATATATATATGTTGTTATAGAGAAACTAAATTAATTACCCTTGTATAATATCTATCATGTCTTGATACTCCGTTTGCGGTTTTCTCAACGAGTCTAAGATTTTCAATCTACTATTGGCCATATCGATGATCATCAATATCCAGTGATTGTTGCATAAACATATATATATATATATATGTGTGTGTGAGAGAGGTAACTAGCTAGTAAGAAAATATTGATGTCCCATATATATGATCGACATTAATTACTTATAATAACACTCACCTGAAGTTGTAGGGGAAGAGTATCTCCTTCTTGTCGTGTTGGTTCACTAAGAAATTCATGAGATTTCTCTCAGGTTGAGGCTTATAATCCTTCGGGGGGTTAGGGTGTTTGTATACGACATACGGATCAACGAACCCAACATCATTATCCTTTCTCTTTCTAAGTTCTGTCATCTCATATCTGCATACATGAAAATTGTGAATATATATATTGTGAATATATAATAAAGAAATTGTGAATATAGTAGAAAATAATCACACTTACAGACAATAGCAGCTAATGAGACTTTTGTCGAGAGAGTCCAGGTGGCATAGTTGGTGTAATTCTAGAAGCTCGACATAGATAATGTCATTGCCACGGAAGTAATGGTGGTTTCTAATTCTGACAGAAAGATAGATTTGTCCCGCATCAGACGCCGACATGTACCACCCGTTTAGCAGGTACATTTGCGTACCCAGTTCACCTAATTTCCCTGGGTTGTATAGACTCTGGCCTGGTACAAATTTCTTGTAAGGATCCACTTTCGGAGAAGATGGTCCTTCAGCGAGCACTTCGGCAAGGTTCAAACCAGTGTCCTCATAAAAGCAAAGAAACAACTCATAGCCGCCTACCTCCTCCACTAAGTTTAAGTTTGAACCATATTCGTTAGGAATGACAAGGGGGGATTGATTGTTGTGATTGTTGTCCGAGTTGTGCAACACCTTTCCCTACTCTCTTCTTTTTTTGCGCCGCCTCATATGACTTGGTGAGAGAGCGGTCATAGTCCAATATCGGTTGTTTTGCGACGCTCTTAAGAGAATCTTGTTTTTTTTGTTCCAACTTCTTTCTTAGCTGATCTGGAGGTAGGAAGAAGTATGATGGCTCCGGGTTCTCCCTCGCTCGTTGTGCCTATTTTGCACCTTCAAAGAAATCTGTCACTTCTTTTTGTACTGCATCCTTTAATTCCTATTCACTTTTCTCATAAGATAGTTTTTGGGGAATAACTGGATGAGTATTTGCTTTCTGCTTCTTTGCCGGCGGGCAGGGCAACGGCTTCGTTTGCGGGGCGGACCTCTTAGGGGCTGGCTTCCTTAGAGGCGGGGGAGGCGTTGGAGACCGCCTTGGAGGCAGTGCAGACTTTGGAGGCGGCAGAGGCGTTGGAGACCTCAGCGGAGGAGTTGTGGACTTCCTTGGAGGCGGCGGAGGAGTTGGAGATGGTGGGGATGCAGCATTGCCTTCGAAGGCGTCATCATTGCCCTGAGCACTATGATGGTCGGGAGAAGCAACAACTGGACTTTGGTTGGCGGAGGCCCTGCTTTGTGAGTACAAAAAATAATGAGATATAAGTAAATGCTTATTATTAGTCATGCCCATAGAAAATTATCAAAAAATTGTTTTGTTAACTTTTGTCCGCACCTAATGTCTGCTGGCGGTGGAGCAGACGCCCTAGGGATAATGATGTAGTGCTTACGCCATAGTATTTATGCCTTCTCTACTTCTCCTAGAGTCTTCTCTCCATCACCTCCAGGAATGTCAAGAGCTAGATCCTCATAACCTTTGCTCACTTTATCCACTGCGACCCTAGCATATCCAGGTTGTATTGGTGCCCCATGGATTCTTGGTGTCTTGGTAGGGTCTGGAGGAGTAAAAACACCGACAGCGACCTTGATTGTGTCATTCCCCCTTGGAACATGTAGCTCAATTGATGTCATTGGAGTAGTGACATCATCCACGGGGAAGCACAGCGCTGCGTCATCTTGCTTTGGCAGCTCAGTGGAAGCGCAGCTGCTTTTCAACTGACCAGGGGGGCTAATATTAACATTCATTCCTGGCTCTGATGCCTGCCTCTGGGCACTCATTGCTATCTCCACTTGCTTTCTGATTTCTTCCTGCATTCTTGCTTCTATTGCTTTTTCTCGCTCCTTTGCTTCAAGCACCATTTCCTCCAACATTGTCACCCACGCTGCTTGCTCCTCCTTGCTTCTCTGGCGGCTTCGGTAGGTTTCCCTGTCATTAGGGAAACCATGAACCCATGGAGTGTTGCGTCCTAAGCCTCTGGTTCGGCCAGTGTGTTTAGCAGTCTCGATGGCATACGTCAGCTCATCCTTCTCTCTATTGGGCTTGAACACACCAATCTCTTTAGCTTCTATAGCAAAAGCCAATCGGCGTGCTGCTATTTTGAGTTTTTGCCCATACACTGCCAGACCAGTCTGTGGGTCGAGTCTTCCCCCATGACTGAAAAACCAATTCTTCGAGCGTGGGGGCCACTTGGCTAATTCTGGTTCGATCCCCTTAGCAATAATGTCCGCTTCCATTTTTTGCCACTTCGGAATGGTAGTATCGTAGCCACCTGATCCCATGTCATAGTGGTATACCTTTTTTCAGGCATTCTCTTGGTTCCTTCTCACCCGTGCCTCACCCTCTGCTGATGTCTTGTACTCTACGAAATCATTCCAATAGGGCCTCTGTTTCGAGATCGGGCCCGTAGCAGTATTGAAATTCGGCGTTTCGTTCTTTTTGATGTATGTGTTGTATAGGTGTTTCTTCCAAGTCTGAAATTGTGTGGCCATCTTCTTCATAGCCCACGATCGAACTAGCTCCTTCAATTCATCATCGTTGATATCATCATAATCATCCGCTTGCAACGTGAAATGGGCAAGGATATCATTCCAGAGGAAATTCTTGTCAACATCAGAGACAAAACTAACATCAGGCTCGTTGATCTTTTTCTTCCATTCACGGATACTGATCGGAATTTTGTCCCTTACAAGGTACCCACAGTGTTCCATGAATTTCCTTTTATGTGGACCAAGTGGTTCGCCTGTCTCGATGTTGAATTCTGATATTATGTACCGGCCCTCCAGTGGTTTCTTCGGTCCTCGAACATTTTTGCTCTTCGCCGTTGTGGTCGCTGATCTAGAGGGTTACATATAAAAAAATAATAAATAAATATCTTTTGTACAAAGAAATATATACAATATTCACATATAATATATATTTAGTATATATACCTCGCCTGTATTTTCTTGCAAAACATTTTCTTGCTCATTTTCAAGAGCTAGGTATTGACTTCCGTCATCAACATCCTGCTCACCAGCATTGGCAATAATATTCATCATTTCTTCCTCCATGTTGTCTCCCGGGCAGCCATATCTAACAAATTTAACAAAATTTAAGTCACATATATAAACAAGTCATATATATACAATAAATCATATACAAATTTATCTAAGTCACATATATATAAACAAGTCATATATGTAAACAAGTCATATATGTACAATAAGTCAAAAACAAAATAAATCTAAGTCACATATATAAACAAGTCATATATATAAACAATTCATATATGTAAACAAGTCATATATGTACAATAAGTCATATACAAAATAAATCTAAGTCACATATATAAACAAGTCATATAAACAAGTCATATATATAAACAATTCATATATGTAAACAATCATATATGTCAACAAGTCATATATGTAAACAAGTCATATATGTAAACAAGTCATATAAACAAGTCATATATATAAACAAGTCATATATGTAAACAAGTCATATAAACGACGAATTCGCCCTAGCGAGAACGACGATTCGCCCTAGGCGAATCGTAGGCGAATCGTCGCTCTCGCTAGGGTATACAACAACGGGGCGGCGTTGCTCCGCATATACAACAACGGGGCGGCGTTGCTCCGCATATACAACAACGGAGCGACGTTGCTCTGCATACAACACAAAGAGGCGGCGTTGCTCGCGCCTAAACATAACGAGCGGCGTTGCTCCGCGCATAACAACACAACGGCGTTGTTCGCGCCTAAACACAATGACGGCGTTGCTCGCGCCACAACACAACGAGGC